>OX438809.1:22510528-22901810 GCA_949316475.1 Hypomecis punctinalis | reverse complement strand
TACTCGTTTACGTGTTTCTCGGCCTGATGCCTCATCTTAAGAAGATACCTATTCACTTTGATCTTAAAAAGCTTTAGATTAAGTTTAACTAAAGTAAGCTGCCAATTCACTTCAATGCAATGAGTTTTCGAACAAAAAACTGCCCTAGAGCAATTTAATAAACCGACAAACCAATAAAAAGACCCGCCAAAATTTTATTCGACCATAACGCTTCTGAGCGCTCGTTACAGCTATGAAGGATCCTATTCCGGATTCGATTCGACAATTATTGACACATGCACCCTTAAAACCAGCTTTAGCCAGCCTTAACCGGCTTTTACTGGATAATCCTGGAAATGTCCGGATCCTTTTAAATGTTCTACAATATCATAAAGTATGAATGGTTATAGAAAAGCTTGTAAGGGACCGTTTAGAGGTTTTTAGGTGCTTCAATGTGGGTGAATGTTTGAAATTACAAGAGCGGGAGGCATTCGATGGTACTTAAGGAGCCGTAGGAGAAAATGGACGCGACGTGATCGCAGGTCAGGTTAAATGTAGGTCGGAAGACTTTATTTCGTGTTTGTGGGTGTGAGTGAATAAAAGGTGATATGCACAGAGATATAAGATGGATAATGTGGTAGATCGAGATAAAAAAGAGATGCATTGATTTAATACGGCATGAGTTAGAAAGAGACATGAAAACTATCTAGATTCAATATTTAACCTGTACTGTCCCACTGCTGGGCAAAGGTCTCCCCCAATTCCTTCCATTCCTTTCTGTTCTGTGCTACCTCCGTCCAATCCTTTTTAAACGTCTCGATTTCGTCGCGCCATCTTATTGGAGGACGGCCTCGGGGTCGACTGGACAGAGGAACCCACTCCGTTGAGACCTTTGTTTTTCTGTTAATAGTATGAAATTCTTGTCAAATTCCAATACAATACATATTTGCTTGTATAGACAATCACTATCAGTATTGACAATACTATCCTGTCTATACATTTTTGCGGTTGAGAATTGGTTCGAGCGAAAGCAGTGCTATCTCTCTGGTTGTAATATCTCTGTGGTGATATTATATGCGAAAAAAAGTTCGGTTCGTCGACAAAGTTGACGATGAGATGACGTATTTTACGATTGAGTGAAGTAGCGAAAGGATACGTGCTGTGCCCCTGTGCTGACTCCATTTAGTGGGGGTAAGGGCAAGAAGATGATGAAGCAAGTAAGTCAGTAAAATGTGTTACTTGTGAAATCGTAATAAATTATGCATTTATGCATTTATCACTTTCAGTGATAAGTTGCTTCACATGTTTAAGCATCTATTTTTCTGTCTTATATGTGTGTGAATGTGAATCAATAAAAAATATATCTATGTATCTAACAAAATACAATGAAATATACCAAAGCAACTACATAAGTACTGTATAAAAGCAATGGGATACCCTTGATGGTCTATAAATTAATCTAATTGCTCAAATCCGCTACCGGTTGGCAGAGTGCTCAGCATGCTGTCAGCATTGCTACACCTCGCTGTATGGCACTTTAATAAGCTGCTGTAATCATGTCAGTCATATGGCTTCAGCTAGATTTTATATGAGACCAGTCGGAAGCAGTTGGTATCTAACGAATGTAAGTTATTATTATTATCTATTATTAGTTCATGGCTGGTATACTAACGCGGATATGCCATCACAACTGCACCGATAGCAAGTAGGTATACAGAGGTACAACTCAAAAAAATTGACAAAAAGCAATACATCACCTATACATATAGAAAAAAAGAAGCAGGAGTCGGACCCCAGAATCCCATTATTTGACGCTGTATCTCCAAATAGACGACTCAAGAGCCGTAACAGTTTTCTTAAAAAAACTGCTGCATTAACCGACAGCCTGATAGAAGCCCGTTTAAAATTGTGGGAATCCATGCAAGCAACGCCCCTTCACTTCCCAAAGCCAGCAAAACAGCTTCCAGCAGGCAGCGACCTCCCGCAACCCACGTGGAAGTTGATAAACTGACTCCGGAAGTCAAATCTTGTCTAGTCAAGTAGGAATCTTCGGATGCTGACAGAGCACAATATGATTGCGGAGCCCTTGAGCAGAGTATGGATCACCTGCTTACGTACCCACGGTCTCCAAATCCTTGCACAATAGAAGAACTTTACAATACGTTGTGTATTGTAAAGTTCTTCTGGGGGGTCGCAGTGGCCAAATATTGGGAGAAAATAATTTAATCATTTTGGATCATTGACACGACGAAGAAGAACTTACACATTACTAGCAACAAAATTCTAATTTCGTTTCCTGACAAGTAAGCCCATAGGAGGGACTAAGAAGGCGGTGAATCGACCAACAACTACGTCCAGAAAGCTCGCCAGAGAATTAGCTGTTAGTGTAATCGCAGAGGCGGGTGTGATGACATGTAAGGCGTAGTCTAATTGGGAATAGTTCACACGAACACTCATACTTAATCTAATTTTGTTATGAATTTAACGATCATCCACCCGTGAGATTTTAAAACATAAACGAAACGACGATCGGTAGACTCGCTTGTAGGTAATAGCTTGAGAGGATTTTGTGTACATTTTTTAAAGAATTTACGTTCCAGGAGAAAATTCTTTCCCCCCTTAAAATTATAACGAAATGTTTTGTTTGTTTTTGGTTTCAGTCGCTTGAATAATATATATTGCATGCTTGTAAAATGTCTTATTATCATAGGCCTCCTCTATAGATCTCCAATAAGACCGGTTAGAAGCAGTACGCATCCAGTGTGAACCTACGCGCGGTCTTGATAACGTCATCCATCCACCTTGTGGGTACGCTTCGCTTGCCGGTACGTGGTCTCCACTCGAGAACTTTTCGACCGCATCGGTCATCAGTCCTCCGTGCTATGTGCCCTGTCCACTGCCATTTCAACTTACTAACCCGCTGGGCTATATCGGTAACTTTGGTTCTTCTACTGATCTCTTCATTTCTGATTCGATCTCGCAGAGAGACTCCGAGCATAGCCCTCTCCATTGCTCGTTGTGCTAAGGCCCAAAATGAGAAACCACGTTCCTGTGCCATAAGTCATCAATGGCAACACACACAGACCGAAAACTTTCGACTTGAGGCACAGAGGTATGTCGGACGAGAATACATGACACAATTTCCCGAACGCTGACTTCAGTTGTATCTGAATTAGGTGGAATTATTCAGCAGGTGGCGCCACCATAAATGTATTCGCGTCAAATCTGCGTCATTTGTTGGCGCGAATTTCAACCAATCAGAACACACCTTTAGCAACAGTAATCGTAGGACGGGGGTCGCAATGAGATTTACATTTGAATGCGGGCCTTAAATATTAACAAGAAGATGACGAGGGTCGGGGCATTTGTATCAATAACATTAGTTCGGGAAGGAAAGGATTCAATTGTGACTTACATTTGTCCAATAGTGTTGTAGGACTTGTATTATAGGTCATGGGACGCTTTTTTGTTGAATAGAACTTGGAGACTGATATAATTTTGTCTGGGGGCCTTATTGTGTAAGATCTCTGACGTTCGGCTTCGCTTTTTCTCCTGCTCGCGCCAGTTACTCACGTCAAAAGAGCGAACGGGACAAAAAGCGAAGTCGAACGTCGGAGCGTTTACACAGTAAGGCCCCAAGTCCGGTCACGAATTAAATAATATAGATATATACCTACACTATGGTAGGTAGTACCTTATACTTATAGAGATATAAGTAAGACACAATGTATAGAACACGCAAATAAAATTAATATAAGTTTCAACTAGGTACCTACATAACTACACGGCATTACAAGTGCAGGAAATTAAAGAAGTTGGTACATTACCTATTTTATTTACTTAGTCATTATGAATAAACTGTCATCAAAATGAATGAAAAGGATCATTGATTTTTTTGCGTTATTTCGGGTATTGCGGCGTTTGGCCCCGCAAGCTGTTGGTCCCGCGGGGCGAATCGACCATGACTCTTTTTGAAGGCCCCCATTGGGCCCGCGGGGCGAAACGCCAATAACTATAAAAGAAGTGGTTGTTTGGGCCCACGTTGATAAAGATCAATTTCCCGCATCAGTATTACGCATTTCTTATGGTACAGCCACGCATAAAATTACATGACATAAAATAAAAATCCGACTACAAAAAATCAACAGATATGCAACGCTATAAAAAGAATTGTTTGTTTGTTTATGAGCTTTTAATGTCCCATTGTTGGACAAAGGCTTCCTCTCGAGATTTCCAGTTTTGTCGGTCTTGTGTTGATTCCTGCCAATTTGGATCAAAGGTGTTCAGTTAGAGACATGCCACAAGGGCGGTGTCGCCGCGACATCGCACCGCGGCGACCAGTGTTGCCGGTAGCGATTTAGACATTAAATCTAGAGTATTCGAGTATTCCATGAATATTTAGTGGGAAAGAAAGGTTTTGACGACAACCGTTCAATCTTAAAAAGAAGATGAGAAAAATCCCTCGTACACGTTAGAAATCAGATCGTGTAATTTGTCACGACTAATGTCACAGTAACAGCTGTCCAAGTGACAGTTCAGTCAAACTTCAAAGTGATTTATCTCGGTCATTATCAATTCTAGACTACTGTTGTCTTCACAAAAGTGATAGAACTTGACAAGACCTACATTACTGTTGACAGCTGTCAAACTTAAAACTGATTTATCTCGGTTATTATTGATTCTAGACCATTAATGTCTTCACAAAAGTGATAGAGCTCAACCAGATCTACATTTCAGATGACAGCTGTCAAACTTAAAAGTGATTTATCTCGGTTATTATCGATTCTAGACTACTGCTTTCTTCACAAAAGTAATAGAACTCGACGAAATCTACATTTCGGATGACAGCTGTCAAACTTAAAAGTGATTTATCTCGGTTATTATCGGTTCTAGACTATTGCTTTCTTCACAAAAGTAATAGAACTCGACGAAATCTACATTTCGGATGACAGCTGTCAAACTTAAAAGTAATTTATCTCGGTAATTATCGATTCTAGACTACTGCTTTCTTCACAAAAGTAATAGAACTCGACGAAATCTACATTTCGGATGACAGCTGTCAAACTTAAAAGTAATTTATCTCGGTAATTATCGATTCTAGACTACTGCTGTCTTCACAAAAGTGACAAAGCTCAACAAGATCTACATTTAGAATGACAGCTGTCAAACTTAATAGTGATTTATCTCGGTAATTATTGATTCTAGACTACTGTTCTCTTTACAAAAGTGATAGAGCTCATTGAGATCTACATTTCGGATGACAGCTGTCAAACTTCAACGTGATATATCTCGGTTATTATCGATTCTGGACTACGGCTGTCTTCACAAAAGTGATAGAACTTGACGAGATCTACATTTCGGATGACAGCTGTCAAACTTAAAAGTGATATATCTCGGTTATTATTGATTCAACAATTGATTCAATTGATTTAAGTTTGACAATTGTCATCTGAAATGTAGATATCGTTGAGCTCTATCACTTTTGTGAAGACATTAATAGTCTAAAATTGACAGTTACAGAGATATACCTCTTTTAATTTTGACAGCTGTCATTTTTTATATGACAGGTAGCTGATGTTTTTAACTGACAGCTGTCATTTTATAATTTTTACAGCTGTCAAAGCAAAGTTCATACAAACGGATTACTTTTGCACACAGAGCTTTTGCAGATAATAAGTAAAAGTAAAAAAATATATTAAAAGGAACTGGAAAAAAGTATCACCTATATCATTTTCCTAGTTCTAAGCTATCTCTTCACCAATTTTCAGCCAAATCGGTTCAGCTGTTCTTAAGTTATAAATTGTGTAACTAAAACGAATTTCTTTTATAAATATAGATAGAAGATAAATGATTTTCAAAAAATTCTGTGAGACCTAGTGTGACAGATTTACCATAAAAATCTTTTTCTATCATGGCAGCTGTGGGACTCGGTTGGTAATCCCACAAACTTCTAAAGAGCCCCATGACAATTATATTTTTATTCTAGATAAAATTAAAAAGTATATTGTAGATAAAAATACATCGAGTGGTTCGTTTGTTTGCTTCAAATGAAATATTTATGTTTACAAAACACGTGAAACCAATTTGGCACATTAGTTTCATGTGATGATCATTCAATCATCAATTGCATCATTCAAACAAATGCATTTTTGTTCATACACTCCCATAGGACTCATAGAATGACGCCCTCAAAATAATGCAATTGTTTATTTTTTCCATTTACTACTTTTCTACTTAAATGTACAGATAAAAAAGTGAATCGCGGGGCGAATCGCCCAAGACTCTTTTTGAAGGTCCCCATTCGCCCCGCATTGTTTGGAGCGGGCCGAATGGGGACCTTCAAAAAGAGTCTTGGTCGATTCGCCCCGCGGGTCCAACAGCTTGCGGGGCGAAACGACGCAGGACTCGTTATTTCAAGGTACACAAGTCCGTAAGTCACAATATTTTTTAGAATGCCAAAATCGCTAAGTATTGAATTTGTTTTGGTCAGTTACAAAAATAAATATTTTGTTGCTATTCTCTAGTCTCACTAAAATCGAACACCACACTGTTTTTAATTTTTGTATACAACTCAAAAACTAAAACTGAAAAAACTACAGAAACACACATGAAATTTTCGTAAAAACCGCGGTTTACGCTTTCTAAAACGTGGAAACAAAACTTATTTAGCTCATAAACAGGTAAGTTTTTAATGCAGTTATTTTGCTGAAACAGTATTTTAAACTACTTTATTTAGCTTATTTTTCTCCTTCCAAAACTAGCGTTAGATAAATTCTAGCCCGTTTCGGCTCACTACAGATCTAACTGTGTATGACTGTCTCAACTGAAACTAGTGTGAAGCTTTCCGTTCTTTCGTTTTGTGAAAGTTGTCCCAAAATATTCAGCAGCTATTGCTGGCGTAAAATGTGTTATGTCACACATTTTATAATTATATTTCCTTGCTGTGGGACAAATTCAAATGCCTTTATTCGCGTAAATTGTGGTGACAGGATCTTATTTTTATATTTTTAGCTACAACACAATTAGCCAATATGACATACGAAAATTTGTTTAAATCACTAATTATAATTATGTCTATATAATAATGGTAAAAAAATATTTTTACAGACATTTATTCCTTTTTTATGGCAATATTTATCTAGAGTCTGTGTTGCGATCTTGCGCTGCACTGCGGTGGTAAATAAGTAGGTACGTACAATTAGAGCTTTTACAAGGGGGATAATCTGGTCGATCAAGAAAATCCGAAGGAGATGCATTGATTTAATATGACATAAGTTAGAAAGAGACATGACAAATGTCATTATTTTATACTACGGGACTAATCGCGCACTAAAATTACGAGATAAATAAATACCTCCTCATCCCGAGTCCTTGAGTCTACCCGTGACCACGATCGATGCAACTCGGCCGAAGCGTTCAAATCGCGAAAGTTTAAAAACAACATGACAAATGTCTCAATTCGGTGGTTGTTGTCGGATTTGTAGACAAGGACCGTCAAATCCAAATACTTATTTGACAGATTTGACAGAAGCTTGGAAGATTTCCATGCATTTTAACCATTGAGGAAGGAATCAGAATGGAGTTGCCCTAACGACGAGAAAAACCTGCATACCCACCGTACATAATACGGCGGATTAGTGTTGTTACTACCACACTTCATTTATCGATTTCCCCGTACTTATCGATAAAACTATCGACACAAATTAATTTTAGCCGAATCAAACATAATGGCAAACTTTTATTTAAAAAACCGGACAAGTGCGAGTCAGACTCGCACATCGAGAGTACCGTACAAACACATTGTTAAAGTAATTAAAAACCTGTTTTAGCATGTGCTAATGAAGTTCTTTTATATGACACCTTTCATGATACGATTTACTCACTTTGAATTTTAAGCCCATATTTTGTGAATTTTGAGGCCCTATTTTTTGTGATGTAAATAAAAATGTGCAGTTTTTAGATTTAATCCTATATGTGTATTCTGAGACAATGCAATTCGCCAAATTTCATAGTTCTAATCAACGGGAAGTACCCGGTAGGTTTTGATTTTTGTGAGTGTCGAAATATGCTGTTTTTTACGATATAAACGACTCTAACTTTTTTAAACGACAACTGAGAAGTTTTTCTTTTACACAACAGCAAGAGTTCATTAATATACGTATACAGTTTAAATTTCAACTCGATATCTTTACGCGTTCTCTAGATAAGGAGTCTTGACAGACACACAGACGGACAGGCGGACAACAAAGTGATCCTATAAGGGTTCCGTTTTTTCCTTTTGAGGTACAGAACCCTAAAAATTACAGATGTCAAGGTTGCAGCTGTCATATTCAAGAATCCACACTAGAATGGTAGGACGAGTTTTTTGGCGGGAACGCGGAAAAGACATGTCGCCTCATTGTATTATTTTGTTAAAGTTGTGTTTTTATCAGTGATAATTAGTGAAAAATTGTGGTAGGTATTTCATTGATTATGAGCTGAATTACGTGCATGAGTGTGGGCAAGTGATATAATGTGACGTATCATGTCGTTCCGTGTTGTTACCAAAACTCCATAGACACCTCTAGAAAAGTCTCCACTGCTCTACTGAGGTATGACTTAGAATTAAAGTGATAGGACTTAATAAGAACTACATATCGGATGACAGCTGTCACGTTTAAATGTGGAATATCTCCATAACTACCTATCATAGACCATTGCTTTCTTCACTAAACTGATATGAGATCTACATTTCGGATGACAGCTGTCAAACTTAAAAGTGGATTATCTCCGTCACTCTCGATGCTAGACCATTGCTGTCTTCACAAAAGTGATAAAGCTCAAAGAAAAATATGATATCTTTCAGATGACAGCTATCAATATTACGGAAATAATCAACTTTTAAGTTTGAGCTGTCACATCAAATGTAGATCTTTTTAAGCTCTATCACTTTTATAAACACAGCAATGGTCTAGGGTCAATAGTTACACAGATTTTTCACTTTAAAGCTGTCATCTGAAATGTAGGTCTCGTTGAGTTCTATCATTTGTGTCACGTCAGCAATAGTCTAGCTTTATTAGTTACGGAGATATTCCACTTTTAAGTTTGACAGCTGTCATCCGTAATGTAGGTCTCGTTAAGCTCTATCACTTGTATCAAGACAGCAATAGTCTAGCTTTAATAGTTATGGAGATATTCCACTTTTAAGTTTCACAGCTGTCATCCGAAATGTAGGTCTCGTTGAGCTCTATCACTTTTGTGAAGACAGCAATAGTCTAGCTTTAATAGTTACGAAGGTATTCCACTTTTTAGTTTGACAGCTGTCATCCGAAATTTAGATCTCGTTGAGTTCTATCACTTTTGTGAAGACAGCAATAGTCGAACTTCGATGGTTACGGATATAATCCACTTTTAAGTTTGACAAGTGTCATTTAAAATATAGATCTAATTGACAACATTTCAAATTTTTAACATAGTTATATTTATTTATTATCTGAAAGAATATTGCAAAGTAACATATACGTATTTTTTATTTTTCCAATTTAACTTATATTTTCTGTAAAATTAAGTTTTGAAAAGTAGCTTATTCTAAAAGGACGTAACTGCAAAATTTAGGACTCATAAACAATTTTACTGAAGCCACATTAGAAAAAAATAGGTGCTAGCGTTGCTATCACTGTCAATGCCAAACAATCCGTCACAATTCACAACAAATAGGCCAGGAGGTCAGCGCAAAAAGTCCACTATGTACCGCGGTATACCATGGGAAGAAAAATATAAAAAATGTTTAACAACTGCCAATCACCTGAAATATGTAACAGGGTCTGCCATACAGGCTTTAAATTAGCACCACTTAAAAGAAGAAGAATAAGTAGTACTAGTTCCAAGATACTTTTAAAATTCAAACGGATTCTTCCACCAAATGCCATGGAACCCAGCTGACTGACTCCAGGGTATTGATGTACATCATTTTGATAACTACGTAACAATAATTCAGCTTTTGGAAAGTATTTGCATTTTTTGCGTTTACCTCTCGGGCTAGAGCAAAATAAGTAATTTGAAAATGACACTGATATTTTATTTTTAAATTACATTTTATGTGTCATCACTGTCAGTGTTAACTGTCATTTTATATTACTAGTATTTTTTTTATCATTGACAACTGCAATTTCAGTATAAATCCCGAAACGGCTTGGGTGAGAGTTTTTATCTAATATCTTAGCAGTTACTGCACTAAAAAATTTGGAAAAATAAACATAATGATCAGCATCTCGATATCTCGAAATGGTTTTGGAATTTCATAGCCTTGTGAAATATGAAAACTTGTCAATTGCGCTCTATCACTTTTGTGAAGTCAGCAGTAGTCTAACTTCGATAGTTACGGAGATAATTCACTTTAAGCTTTGACAGCAGTCATTAGAACAATTTAATAGATCTCATTGAGTGTTATTACTGCTATTAAGACAGTAATGGTCGAGCTTCGATAGTTACGGAGATAATAATACTTCTTAGTTTGACAGCTGTTACTTTCACACCTGTCATGCCATTTTACTTGTATTAATTCTGGAATGACAGTTGTCAAATTTGACATGAAAAGTGAAATGAAATAAAAATTCAAAATTTCAGCTAATCAATAACACAAATAAAAACTAACCAAAATATCGATAGTTTTTTTGATATAATAAGAACATCGCTATTGTTTTTCGACTCAATATGGCGAACCAGGCACGCGCGACACGTCACGAAAAATATTGACACTATAGCGAAACTGTGCTGTATAATGTTGGTCTATTCTTATTACGTACATTTGAAAGAGACGCCTATATTATTATTATTTCGGTTTTTAAACTATTACATGTCAAAGTATCTAAATGTCATTACACCATCTCCTTCTGATTCCTTCCTCAATGATTTTAACACGCTTTTATTAGTTTCACCTGTATGTTTGCTTGCTTGCTTGTAATCAACCCCTTTGAGCTCGATTTTGACTACTTTGAGCGATCACATTTTCATTAAACTTTGCACACCTATCAAAGACCGATGACAATTAATTTATAAAAAACAAAATATAAAAAGTAATTGATGAATCCTAAGCGTGTTTTTTAGTTTTTTTTGTAACTAAATTTAATGTAGTTGAAAATGGTCTCAAATGACAACAGCGCTATCTCCCTGATTGTAGTAACTATAGAATTACAACTAAAGTAATAGAATTCTTACAACATTTTGCTCAATTAAAAACTATGTTACAGCTGTTTTATACAGTATACGCGAGAGTGAGTGGATCAAGTAAATCACATTGTCTGTCGGTCATACGTAAAAATCACAAGCTGGAATGTCAAATTGGTTAAAATTTGGTTCCAATTTGTCTTTTGCAATATGATCGGAAATTGGAACCCTTCTAGTTCCATTAAAAAGGTTCATATCTCTGATCAATTTACTTGCTATTTTTCACCTTTTTGAATTTGGACAGCCGAGATAGCTCAATGCTAGTTTGTGAAACCCTTCGAAATAACGTAAGTTCAGGTGTATGTGCATCTTTTTCTAACACCTTTTAAATTTCATATTCAAAGTGGGATGAAAAGACGTGCTTGCTATTTTAGTACGGTTTCTATTACTTTAGTTCCAATTCTTTATACATAGTAGTAACTCTGTGTAGGTTGTACGTACATGTCGCTTTTATTCTAACGTTGTCATGTGTCAGTGATAATGTTATTATTTTACGCTAAAACTGACATAACCGACTTCAACCGCTCACAGAATTAGTTAATAGAACAAAATAGTTCGCACGGATCGACGTATCTTTATGTTATCATCGACGTAGTAATTTTCACATTATTATAGATTTTACTAAACCGGCTCAGATGATTTCAATGAAATTTAAATGTTGCCAATTTTGAAGTAAGATCAACCAAACACAATAAGAATTATTATTATTATTAAAATCAGTTCATAATTGGCGGAACAATCGCGTAACTTACTAACTAACTTACATACAAATAAAACGCACCGTACTGTACCAGCCTTTTTACTTAGATTATTTGTAAATAATCAAAGCCTTTTTAATAGTCCACTTCAAGAGTAGGCCGATTAGAGTAGGACAAAGGGTGATTTAAATAAAACATACATCGAATTGATTATCTCCTTTTTTCGATTAAAAACTTCGAGTCGACAACGGATAATTATTTGCATTCACATTTGCTATAGTTGAGTTGTTTGTCTAGTTTTCGTACCCTGACTAGGTTGTTAGCTAGCTTGTCTAGTAAATTTCTAGTTTGTTCTGCATTTATTTTTAACAAAGCAACATTTCCAACTAGTTTATTCCACTTATTTTCTCCTCTCAACTAACCTGCTAGATAAATTCGAGCTCGTTCCGACTCACTGCAGATCTAATTGTGTATGAATATTTTACCCTCTATTCATTTCTCACCGGCCGCGCTGGGTTAATTACATAGTGAAATGTTTGCTTGGAGACGTGGAGTGAAATTTTGGAGACTAGAAATGCTGGATTATGTACCTTACTTCCAATATTCATATTCATAATTAAATTAATATTCATATTCGTTTATTTCATAAAATTAATTTACATGTCAACATACGAGTAATTCATAGTTGGTACATATTTGCAAGTCAATAAAGTCAAGCAATATATATTAAAATTCAATTATTAACATTACTTCATACCTGTTTGGTAATATTACTCGTAATCATACATAATTATAACTATAATAGAATACGGCTAAAACTTACGTTATAATTATACGGTCGATCCGCAAGGAATCCGACCAGTTTCGGAGTATTTAGTACTCCATCCTCAGGGAATACGCGCTCCCTCGTCAACTGGCGCGCGCGCACTGATATTTTAATGAAGTAAGTACATAATTACTTTATATATTTATAAAAATCATTAAAATGATAGAAGGCTTGTTCAACAAGCCAACGATTCAGGCGAGTTCTATAACTCTGCTGAGTATATCAGGTGAATGAGGTTTATAACTGGACTGGATTGGAAGCCACCTCTTTAGGTTTCGAATGAGACCGGATGAAAGCAGTTCGCATCCAGAATGTTTTTGGGATCTCCCGCCACGAGGAGGGGCTGATCTACTACGCGGACCTGGTACGCGACGCGAGCAGCTCGCCTGCGCGAGTTGGCGCACTCATGGCACATCGTGCGCTCGGTGCGCGACTCCCAAGTACTGCCCGACGACGGAGTCCGTCTGTGACGTCTACAGCCCCTGAAGAGTGAGAGTGTAAAGATAAAGATGGGATAATTTGTAGAGTAAGCTGGTGCAACTCTGCGCTAGGTTGCTCACAGTTGCGGTCCGTATAACCGCAAAGTTGGTAGGGCCATGGGAGGAGGAGAGATCTCCTTATTTCTGATTCGTTTTCACAGATAAATAAAATAGAAGCTTATTTGTAGCTATGGTTTGTCATTTCTCTACTTTTTACTCGTGGGTACTATATTTATCTATGTTTCTACGAGTATCATATTATGCGTTGTACCGTCTACCTGTCGAGTCATCCATGGCCAAAGTACGTAACAATTTAATTTTACTAGCCGGTTTTTGATTAGCGCGGGTTGTAAGGTAAATATTGAATTGTAAATGATTCACGTAGACCCATGTTACCTATTTTGGGCCTGAAAAATGGGCTAGTGTAGGGAATTGTGGGATTATTCAATTTTCATCATAGAACCCTATCCTATTGTTTCCTTTTGTAGTTATTTTGTTCCGGAACACTATGAGCATTAGTTTTAACTAGGGTTGTGCTTATTTAAATTGTCTCGGTTGTACTTTTAGGTGTAGGGTTTTAGAGTGATTTGTTTTTGCTTTTAGAGAAATCCAGTGGAATTTTCGATTTATTTAATTAGCTTGTCGGATGGTAAGTATAGAATAACAAACCTTTACTTAAAAAAAAAAAAAACAAATTTTACTGAATAAGTTCTAGCCAAGAAGGATAAAACGAGCCGAAACTAGATAGGTTTGCGTCAATTCATTACAGAGTTCCTATGACTACCTTCCAGCTCCATCATCAGACCCTAGTTGCTATTGAAAAACAAACTACTCGACAAGACCATTCAAATTAACCCAGACTCAATGAGCTTGAGTCGTTTCATTGCTGAATTTCTTTGGCTACCTTCCAGCTCTATCATCAAATCAGCACCACGTCATCATAATATTGCATTATCACGTGATTCACACATGTATATGCATAATTTCAGCTCAATCGGTAACCGGGCCTTAGAATCAAATTTTAATTGCCGCTTAAAATCTTCTGAAATGGCTAAACGGTTTAAAAATAATAGCAGAAGTCGTTAAGGTTTTCACGAACACCCATCAGACATTTTAACTAAAGTATAGCACAGGCACTCACGCGTAATTTAAGTAGATATTCGCTACTATAGTTTCGATCGCATTTGGCGATCTTTTTCAAGGTTGGAGTACTTAATTAGTTAGTACTTTTATTGAAATGTGCGAAAACCACGCTAGTTTCCATGATCAAACTCATCAGACAATTAACCGCACTTACTGAACTATGGTAAGCCGTGGTGGTATAGTGGTAATGACACCCGCCTTACAATCATGAGGTCGTGGGTTCAAATCCCGGTCCCAAACCAATGAATTCCTTGGAATTTATTTACGGAATTTCACACCACGGGCTTTTCAGTGAAGGAAAACATCGTGAGGCAACCTGCATGCGTCCGTAGAAGAAATTCGATGGCGTATGTGAATCCACCAACCCGCACTGGGCCAGCGTGGTGGATATGGCCCAATCACCCTTCGTGGGTAGGCCTATGTCTTGCAGTGGACTATTAAATAGGCTGGTACAGTACAGTACTGAACTTTGCTACGGTGACTAACAACAACACTATGAGCGGTCAACAACACTATGAGCGCAACAATTGGAATCAGAAAGATGTCAGCTTTGTTAGTTGCTGTTCATAAATCGGTCAAACTAATTATGCCCAAATTGAACGCAATTATAGCAAAATATATGTCGGCAGGTCTATCACAGAACTGCGATCAAATATCTCGGGAAACGGGAGCGAACAGCCAACAACAGACGCCAAGAAACGCCACGTAACGCCAAGTAACTCGGCTTGCGTAAATTTGCCCTATAAATCCGTCGGACAATGACTGACGCTTGCCTAGATTCATCACGTGCAAAGCCACGGATGCCGCGGGCAGCAGCTCTACACACGGCCCTGGAGATTGGTAAACAACTTGAAACGAACAGAGATGAAACTTAGAGACATTCAACAAATCTATCTATCAGCCGTAGAACGTCCACTTGATATAGGCCTCCCCATTTCTAATAAAGCCAGGTGGAAGCGGCCTGCATCCAGCGCGTTTCTGCGATCTTTATTATATCGTCAGTCCACCTAGTTGATGGACGTCCTACGCTGCGCTTGCTGGTCCGTGGTCTCCATTTGAGAACTTTACGACCCCATCACCCATCCGTTGTTCGAGCTATGTGCTCTGTCCACTGCCACTTTAATTTGCTAATCCGCTGGGCTATGTCGGTCACTTTGGTTTGTCTGCGGATCTTCTGAACTATCGATAACTCTCGTCTTGAGGCTCTGAGGTATGTATATCGGATGAAAAGACTACGTCACGCACTTTTTCGAACGCTGCCTAGCGGAGCCGTCAACAAATAAAATCTCATATTAGAGATTTTTGTTGACATAGCCCAGCGGATCGGCAAGTTGAAATGGCAGTGGGCAGGTCACATTTGTACTGAACAATCCAACTCTATTTGAGCGCTATGACAATGTAAATAAGAGGTCGGCTCCTCAAGTACGTCTCAAACTACCACAACCTAGGCTCGAGATGTTTAGATAAAATCATATACACTTGGCTGCTTTGATCTTTAATTCGCTTCCAGAGGAGTTGTTCGAACTCCCATACAGGAGATTTTGCTTTCAGTTGAAGAAGTGGTTAGTGACGGAGTGCTTTTACGAAGTTGACGAATTTCTTAATAAAATCGTGTCGAAGCGTGTCGCTTCCATACATATAATAGACTGCTGTAAACATTAATTTATAGATAATAAAAATAATGATTTGAAATGTATTTTAATTTCCAATTATTGAATTTTGCACACTTTTTATGGTTGTTAGTAGATGGATATATATTTGTATAATTTTAAGATCTTTTGTATACCCACTACCATGCAAATAAATACTTTGACTTTGACATAGCACGGAAGACTGATGACCAGTGTGGTCGAAAAGCTCTCGAGTAGATGTCACGTACCGGTAAGCGCAGTATAGGACGTCTACCCACGAAGTGGACGAATGACCTCATTAAGACCGCAGGATTGCGCTGGATACAAACAGCTACTTTGCGCACAGTTTTTTTTAATTACCTAAGTGCCTATAAAGAGGATTCATAAGATGAATAATAATTGACAACTATTTAAATTGGAATGCAATGCAATGTTATCAATAAAAAATACATTAAATAAACATTCACTATCGTTGAAATCGATTCTTGCTCTATAACGCTTAGCTCGAGGGTATTGTTGCATCCCCCTATAGAGACTATGAATACCTTATTATAACTCAATGGTGGCAAACAAACAAGACTATTAGAGGGCAGAGCTTATAATTAAGTCGATATAAGCGCGGTACGCCCGTACTTAGTCGACACGTGTATCCATTTCTATGTTCGTAAGGGGATTGTCTGAAACACCATTAGCTATTTTGGTTTCGAATATTATAATAGGGGATCAAAAGTAATGTTGTATGAAGTTATGTTGCAATGATATTCAAGTATGGCTTAGTATAGCCGTTATAGCAAATTCTGAGTTTATGTGTTTCTTACGAAATAAAAGACACCTGAACGTACAATCGGTGAAGAATCGAGACCGCGGTAGTGTAGTATATACTGCATCGATCTTTTTGAAGTGAATACTTTTTTAGCGGTGTTGTGCACTTTTTAGGATGAGTAAAAAATGTTAAACTCGCGTCAGGAAATCGCGTGAACTGATTGAAAATTCGTAAGACGGAGGGAGAGTAGACCGCCGCCGCGGCATAGGAGAGGAAATACCTAATATCCTCCTCTTTTTCTACCGTGCGGCGAAAATGTATGCTCCTGCTAGCGGCGCAGGTCGCTTGCGCAAGTGTACGATAGCACTTTATTTGTTCAAATTTTCACTTCTGCTGGCATTCCCGGAGTGTAACCCGTTGTTAATCAATAGTCTGCTGACCATAGGTCTACCTACAAAGGGCGATTTGTTTGGGTATCCACCACGCTTGCCCAGTACGGGTTCGTGCCTTCACACGCGTTATCTATTTTTTTCTTCGGATGTATGAAGGTTGTATTACGATGTATCTCTTCATCGAAAAACCATTGGTGTAAAAATTTAAAAGGCCTGAAGTACTCATTGGTGCGAGACCGAGATTTAAACCCACTACTTAACCTTACAACTTACAAGTAAGTAAGCAGCGCAGCGGTGTAGTCATAATTAATCACAAAAACATTTTTTATCATATGGGACTAATCGCGCACTGAAAATAATTTGGCCTAGCAAGCTTGCTTATTTGCTAGTCCACTTCAAGCCCCGTAGGCTTCGACCTCTGGCACTGATTGTCATTGATGCCATGAACTCGCAGTAGACACGCGGACAATGACTATGAATAGTTACGTTCCCACGTGATTTGCTGAGAATTGCTGGTGACGCCTGCTTTGCTTCCTTTTGCGGGGCATTGCAGCTTTGAAATACATTAAAGGATCAGATTTAGGTATTAAATACTTCGTTCGGGTAAACATTAGTAGATGCAGTTATCTCAGGAGGTCTCTTTCATTTATTGTTGTGAAGATTTCTTTTTAATTAAAATTTGAAAAACAAATAGATCACGATTAAGTCCTTGATGATGCACCAAGGAAAAATTAAATTGTATTAATATTGGCCGTGCTCATGCTGTGATGGACTTTGTTTACTTAAAAGTTTCCTTTTTTGTAGTACTTACTTATTTTAGTATCGATGTGAACAAGCAATCGATGTTAGCGAGCTATTTGCTAGCCAACTTCAAGCCCTGTAAGTGTCGACCTCTGGAACTGACTGTGATTGATGCCATGGACTCGCAGTAGACACGCGGACAATGACTATGAATTGTTACGTTCCCGCGTGATTTGCCGAGAATTGCTGGTGACGCCTGCTTTGCTTCCCTTTGCGGGTCATTGCAGCTTTGAGGATTAGAATAGGACGAAGTTATGATATCACTTGCTTTGTTGATTGGATTTTTTTCTTGTTGGTAAAAGCTTAGACCAAGGTTATTGTCGGTGGAGTTACTTCCACGTCTCACAGTCCTCTGCCAGTGCTTTCACCTCTCTGTACGACACGACATCCACCTTCTCTTTAATTTGATCTATAAATGCTATTCGCGTCTTTTCCTTCCCATTTTATGTCGGGATATAAACAGTTTGTGAAATGTTTGACGTTTTGGTGTTTTTTGCGCTAAAAATTTCCACGATGCTCCAAGACTTCAGATTTCAGAGTCGTTGACGTCAAACCAAGTACCCATACTCAGGTAAGATCGACATCAAATGCCATTGTACGAGCTCAGACCAAATAAAGAGTGTACGAGTGTCTGTCATTTATCAGTCGTCATTGGCCACGTTTTGTAAAAAGCTTATTTATGTGTTCATATGTTTTGTTCTATTAAAAGTGACCAATACATTTCAAAAAGTAGCTAGAAGCAGTAGTTGTAGGTTGCTAGCTAGAAGCAAATAACATTTAACAAGCTTCTAATCTTTGGTCTTTATTTTGCTTTAATTTTAGTTGAAATTTTTATGACAATAAATAATTTTTGCAAAAAATGGCAAAACTGATGACCAGATGGCAAGACTGACCGGTGAAAAAACTGATACACAAATAAAAAACCAGACAAGTGCGAGTCAGGCTCGCACACTGAGGGTTCCGTACAAATCCAGAAAATTTCACAAAATTGGGAAGTAAGTTGATAAAATCTCTATACTATAACCATCGACGAAAAAGTTTTTTTTAACTTTTCTCGTCACACATTGAAAATTACAGATTGTTAAAATAATTGAAAACCTGTTTTAGCATGTGCTAATGAAGTTTTTTATAGGATACCTTACGTGATACAATTTACTCACCTTGAATTTTGAACCCATATTTTGTGAATTTTGAGGCTCTATGTTTTTGTGATTTAAATAAAAATGTTCAATTTTTAGATTTATCCCTATATGTGTACTCTGAGACCATGCTTTATGCCAAATTTCATAGTTCTATGTCAACGGGAAGTACCCTGTAATAACTCGATCTTTATAGCTGGATTTCAACCTGCGGAACTAAGTTGCCGCTCTAGTTTCCCACGCTTTACCAATCAATCCAGGCTCTCTGACGCTCACACAAAATTAGTTGAAGTGTTTATCAATATTCAACTTTGGTGGCATTTATCGCAAAAATAACTTTTCGAAAAGTAGACCTCAGACACATCTCTAACTGAATCTTCATTTAGTCTAATGTAGATTCGCATTAGGCCGATTTAGTGCATACTGGCTATTTATTTAAGAATTTTTATAATAAACAATCTTGCTAAATATAATCGATCAGCTGATAAATGGCGAAGCAACAAATATTCCTCGTTTAGGAAATAACCCCTAATGTTTTTAAGTCAGATAAATCTCTATAAAAGTCAATATAAATTAGGAATACTTTTAAACTACCTTGTGAAGCCGTGGTGGTGAAGAGGTAGTGACACCCCCCTTACAATCGTGAGGTCGTGGGTTCAAATCAAATCCCTGGTCTCGTACCTATGAGTTCTTTGGAATTTATGTACGGAATTTCACACCACTAGCTTTTCGGTGAAGGAAAATATCGTGAGGCAACCTGCATATGTCCGTAGAAGAAATTCGATGGCGTATGTAAATCCACCAACCCACACTGGGCCAGCGTGGTGGATATGGCCCAATCACCCTTCGTGGGTAGGCCTACGTCCTGCAGTGGACTATTAAAAAGGCTGGTACAGGTACAAAAAACTACCTTATCCTATAGTTGGATTTGTACCCGGAATGTTCGACATTCACTTTCGTCCAGTGACGTTTTGTCCTAGCGTTTCCTTATTTGCTTCGCTCCAGTCAAATAGAAAAGCTTCGTTATCACTTTGCCAAATATCTTCTAAACATAAAATTACCAAAAATATATTAGCTCGATGCCAAAAGCGGCAAGCGAATGACATAGCTTTTACTGAAGCAGAACGGATTGATCACGGATATTTGCTTCCCTTTCGTATTGGAAAAATCCACTATAATCTATCACGGCCGGCGCTGAGATTAGTATTCGCAGTAGCGGGCTAGGCGTGGGAGCTTGAACGTATACGCCTTGGGATATCTCGATTATTCGTCTTTGATACTACATTTCTAGTATCTTAGCTTATGTTAGTCGCAACACTTGGAAACACTTGCCCTCAGGCAAGCAAAGGGATGGTTCGGGCGACGGGCTGCGAAGGCAGTCTGTGAGAGACATCGGTCGAGACGTGACGGCAGAGTGTTTGTAAATCGAAGATCCAATTAAGTAACAAGGTAAGAGGGCAACGAAGTTTCTTGCTGGTTCTTATCAGTTACCTAGGGTTTTCGAACTAGTGGTAATATAGTTGCTCTTCATGGAGTACCCTCTCGGGAACATGACATTAGACTAGAATAGACTAACATTATTATTATTAGATTAACATTAGAATAGACTAACAAGTTGAGCAGCATTGGAACTCTTTTCAACTCTTTCACTCGCAATGGTTCGCATGATATGCTCTCCCGTTCGTACAAATATAGATTTTTAATGTTCGCTTAGAAAAATACTGAGACCTACTAGGCGCGAAGATGGGCAGTCTGAGGTTTCGCAAAAACCAGGAAATAGAAGAGTCTGAGGCGGAGCCCAATATTATTGGTGAGATAAAATCCCATAGGCACCGCTGGCTTGGTCACGTGGAAGGAATGGAAGAGGATCGCGCTGTAATAAGGGCTTACTTGGGACTGCCGAAGGGCCAAAGGCACGTCGGCCGTCCAAAGTATAGATGGAAAAATGAAGTGGAAAAAGATCTTCGAGAGCTCGGGATTGATGTCTGGCAGGAACTTGTCCAAGACAGAGAAGAGTGGCGACACATAGTATTGGAGGCCAAGACACAATTTGTGTTGCTGCGCTGACATAGAAGGTAAGTAAGTAATGTTCGCTCCTGCTAATACTCGGTCTCGTGCGTGACCATTTACGCTTACGTTCAGCCGTTCTGATGACAATTAAAGAGCTTCACGTCCTGTGCTTTATACGTCCTTAAGCTAAGCGAATCGTACATTCCATTGATAGATGACGTGACATCGGCTCGGCGCTGCCAACGTCCCGTCGACGGATTCGTTTCACTTTTCTGCTGCATTTTGGAAATCAAAGTGTTAGTCAGGGAACTTTATACCTACTAGATATTACTTGCGTGCCCCTAGCTCATAAATAAACCAACCCTATTTATATATTCTTCTATTCATCGTTTCAGCCATAGGACGTCCACTGCTGGACATAGGCTTCCTCTAAAGATCTCCAATTAGGTCGGTTGGTAGCGGCTTGCATCCAGAGCGATCCTGCGGTTTTAATGAGGACATCCGTCCAACTTGTGGGTGGACGTCCTACGTTGCGCTTGCGCGTACGGGGTCTCCATTCTAGAACTTTTCGTCCCCGTCGGTTATCAGTCCTCCGCGCTATGTGCCCTGCCAATTGCCATTTCAACCTGCCAATCCGCTGGGCTATGTCAACTTTGGTTCTTCTACGGATCTCCCCATATCTGATTCGATCTCACAGAGAAACTCCGAGCATAGCCCTCTCCAAAGCTCGTTGGGCTACTTGAAGCTTGGTTATAAGGCCCATAGTGCGACGTTTCTGTGCCCTAAAGTCATCATTAGCAACATACACTGGTCGAAAACTTTCGACTTGATGCACTGATTCTTCTATTCATATAATGACGTAAAAAGTGGTTTGAACTGTGTACGTGAGTGCTTTGATCCTGCAATGGGATATCGGGCTATTTGTAGCTTATGACACTCTAGGCTAGTCATCA
Source organism: Hypomecis punctinalis (assembly GCA_949316475.1). Classification (NCBI taxonomy): domain Eukaryota; kingdom Metazoa; phylum Arthropoda; class Insecta; order Lepidoptera; family Geometridae; genus Hypomecis; species Hypomecis punctinalis. The sequence continues at coordinate 22,879,791 of OX438809.1, read as the reverse complement.
ATAACATCTTATCTTTAAGCTTCATACAGGAATAAAATTAAGTCAATCAATAGATGGATTAAATTAATTATGAAAAAGCGCGCAAAGCGCTGCGTGTGTGCAAAATAGCCAACAAACACACTTTTGGAATTTATAATATTAGCAAAGAGTAACGATGTTGGCGAACTTGGGTATAATCACGTGAACCAATTTAGCAGCAGTATTTTTTTACTTGCATGCCAAGGTCAAAGTTATTTATTTGTTTGCCGCTGGCAAGACGTAGTCAAACGTAAAACGTAAACACATTTAAAATAAATAGAAAAACCTTCACACTAACTGGTCTCCTGTGTAACATAGGAGTTACTGTTACTACTCCTGTGTTACTACTACACTTAAAAATACATAGGTACTTATGTATTTCCAGTATTTTACTTTATTTTATCTAGGAAGCCGTGGTGGCCTAGAGGTAGTGACACCTGCCTTGCAATCGTGAGGTCGTGGGTTCAAATCCCGGTCCCGTACCAATGAGTACTTTGGAATTTATGTACGGCTTTGCGGTGAAGGAAAACATCGTGAGGCAACCTGCATACGTCCGTAGAAGAAATTCGATGGCATATGCGAATCCACCAACCCGCACTGGGCCAGCGTGGTGGATATGGCCCAATACCCTTCGTGGGTAGGCCTAAGTCCTGCAGTGGACTATTAAAAAGGCTGATACAGTAAATACAGTACTTTATTTTATTATACCGAGCTTATTTCAATTTCCTCGAACTGTTTAGTAATAAGGCCAAGTTAAGTGCCTTTATAGCTGGCAATAACAACAGAGACATACGATCTTAGAGCCTAATCTACATAAACTACTACATCAAAAGTAATTAGGCTACTTACAGAGAGATAAAGGTCTCGGCAACGCCCTCATTACCTAACAGTTGTGCTCTGTAGCTTGTAGTTCTCCAAACAGTAGACCTCGCGACTCATCTATTTAACAAAATCTTTATAAGCTTTCTCGCACTTGACCGGTTTTGTTCATAATCGCAAATCTTGCTAGAATTTAAATACTAACCGTTTTACCACAAATGATTTAATGTTTTACCATGTAATTTGTACTGTTTAACACTGTCTAAGGCGTACGTAAAACTTTTGTGGTAAGACGGAAAACAGTTCAATTCAATTCATTTATTTCGCAAAACTCGGATGTTACAATTTTCATGTGTAGTTAATAAATACAAAGATCGCAATGTTTTAACCAGTATGGTATGCATAATTTCAAAATGTATATTGTTAATAATACCAAAACTATTTGGTTATGAAAAAAATTTAGTCATATAATTGTTATTCTTACATTAAAATTATCACAAAAAAATATGTCAAAACGATTATCAAATTATTATAGGTGTAATCTTTCATTCAAAAAAACGTCTATAGAGTAATATGCCTTCTCTATCAAAAAAAAATTAAGTTTCAATTAAAAAATATTTGTATCATGAAGGTGTCGGATCAAATATCATAGATATTATAAATAGCGTGACAGCAAATTTCTCTTTAATTGTCTTGACATACACACAGACGGACAACAAAGTAATCCTATAAGGGTTCCCTTTTTTCCTTTTGAGGTACGGAACCCTAAAAAACTGCTGTACCATATCTACATTTTGTCGATTCTGAAATTGCGATTTTGTGGTTAGTACTGTACTGTACCAGCTTTTTTAATACTCCACTGCAGGACGTAGGCCTACCCACGAAGGGTGATTGGGCCATATCCACCACGCTGGCCCAGTGCGGGTTGGTGGATTCACATACGCCATCGAATTTCTTCTACGGACGTATGCAGGTTGCCTCACAATGTTTTCCTTCACCGAAAAGCCTGAAATGAAATTCCGTACATAAATTCCAAGAAATTAATTGGTTTGATTCCGGGTTCGAACCCACGTCCTCACGATTGTAAGCCGGGTGTCATTACCACTAGACCACCATGGCTTGTGGTTAATACGTTACTGGTAACAGTTAATCGGCTTAGTATGTACTGGGCAAGCAGATAACCCTGTATAGAAAGAGTTATCAATATTATCATTATCATACAGCTCATACAAACTCGAAAGAAATACCAAGAAACGTCGGAACGTAAGTAAATGAATTTCCTAATTACACAATTACCGTCAGGAGCCAAATTCAAAGGGAATCATTAGCAACGTAATTAAGTATGTTAATGATTGTTATAATTATGTTAATAATTAATTATTACCCGATGCGTAGTAGGTATGAACACACGGAACAGTCATCTATGGGAATTGCGTAGATTTCTTGTTTGGTATATAATTATTGTGCTTATTATCATCATCTTTCCATCAGTCGTAAGACGTCCGCTACTGGATATAGGCCTCTTCTATGGATTTCCAATGAGGCTAGTTGGAAGCGGCCTGTATCCAGCGCATTTCTGCGATATTGATTATATTATCAGTCCAGCTAGTCGGTGGACGTCCTACGCTCCGCTTGCTGCTCCGTGTCCTCCGTTCAAGACTGTATTGATGCTAGTTTAATATTTTTACCCATCCCAAAAAGGTGCTCAACGCCGCAAAGAAGTTTTTACTTAAAAAAAAAACCGGACAAGTGCAAGTCAGGCTCGCACACCGAGGGTTCCGTACAAATCCAGAACATTAGAACATTTTAGAAAATTGGGAAGTACGTTGTTAAAATTTCTATACTCTCATCATCATCGACAAAAGTTTTTTTTTACTTCTCTCGTCATTCATCGAAAATTGTTAAAATAGTTTTTTTTTTTTTAATATTTAATATTTGGGGACATCTTACACATGGCCCCTGACACCAAACTAAGCAAAGCTTATGATATGGCTGCCAGAGACTGATATACTACATATACATATTTTTAAATACATACATATATAGATAGTACCTAAATAACACCCAGACACAGAACAAACACTTATGTTCATCACATAAATATTTGCCATGGGTGGGAATCGAACCCACGCCTCTTTGATCCAGAAGTTAGGGTCACTAACCACTGAGCCACCGAGGCAGTCAAAGTTAAAAACCTGTTTAAGCATGTGCTAATGAAGCTCTTTTATATGATACCTTACATGATACGATTTACGCACTTCGAATTGAAAACCCATATTTTGTGAATTTTGAAGCCCTATTTTTAGTGATTTAAATAAAAATGTTCAGTTTTCAGATTTATTCCTAAAAGTGTACTCTGAGACAATGCTTTTCGTCAAATTTCATAGTTCTATGTCAACGGGAAGTACCCTGTAGGTTTTGATTTTTGTGAGTGTCGAAATATGCGGTTTTTTACGACATAAACGGCTCTAACTTCTTTATACTACTCAGAAGTTTTTTCTTTTCACAACTGCAAGAGACCATAGATATACGTATAAATTTTAAATTTCGACTCGATATCTTTACGCGTTCCTGAGATAAAGAGTCTTGACATACACACAGACGGACAGACGGACAGATGGACAGCCGGACAACAAAGTGATCCTATAAGGGTTCCGTTTTTTCCTTTTTAGGTATGGAACCCTAAAAACTTCAATTTGTGTTTTTGCGTAGGTACTTTCAAATAGCTAATAGAAGCTAATAATAGCTGATAGGTAAAGGTACAGATACCTATAAGTACATAATTATAATGTTTTGTATATACTACCTTTATAATAGTTTAGAAATATTCACAGCAATACAGATTTTACTGCGTTCAACTTTGGCACGTTCCAGGAATAATTTACGTGAATTACCTAGAGTTAAGCGTAGGGCATTCGTTCTCATTACCTACTATTTTGCTGGATTTGTGCGTGAAATACAAAATTATTGTGAAAGATTTATCTCTAGGGAAACTTTATCTTCACTAACAATAAATTAAACAAACAATTGTGGTTAAAATATTCCGAAAACTTTATGGTATTTTAGTTTAAGGTATTAGTGAAGCAATGAACACTAAATTATGATCTGTTATCGGAATAAGCTGAATATACAAAATATTTATTTAATAAAAAGCCGTGGTAGTCTAGTGGTAATAACACCCGCCTTACAATCGTGAAGTCGTGGGTTCAAACCCGGTCCCGTACCAATGAATTCCTCGGAATTTATGTACGGAATTTTACACTACTGGCTTTTCGGTGAAGGAAAACATCGTGAGGCAACCTGCATATGTCCAAGGAAGAAATTCTATGGTGTATGTGAATTCACCAACCCGCACTGGGCAAGCGTGGTGGATATGGCCCAATCACCTTCATGGGTAGAACTACGTCCTGCAGTGGACTATTAAAAAAACTGGTACAGTACAGGACAAAATATTTACCTAAACTTCCAGGAACAACATCAATCTCAAAAACATTACTAGACGGAGAATTCTTGTCACAACATTCAAACTTTAAAATATTCTTATTTTATTGTGATGCTAGGTAGCGTTGTGTTAAAAAAAAATTTGAAACATAAGTGTCTTTGACATAGGTGTTTTCAAATCTCGAGTCAATAAAAACGTATCTTCTAGGCCACAGCTCTATGTTCTAGGCTAACGTGCTACATTATAGACCTCATATCTGCTTAATATCAGGCAGTATGTAGTCAAAGTAAACGCAAACCCATCTGAAATAAAAAACACACAATATATCGTCTGTTTTTCTTCTGAAATATTTTCTTCCCGTTACAAAATAATTCGATGAATTCCTCTGGTCTTACCTTTAGTCAGCACGCAGGTTGTGTTGATGTAAATTCCGTGTAAGCGTCAGCTGAGCCAGTCCTGTGACCCTTAGACAGGGCAGGACTAAGGACAAAAGGTCGGGTTAAGCGCTAAATATACACAAATAAATAAAATTAGAGTGTCTGTTTGTAATATTGAAGTAACCGTTTTTTACTACATGCGAATATATATATGGTACATACACCAAAATAACATTTTTTACATTTTTTGTCTGTCTGTTTGTTCCGGCTAGTCTCTGAAATGGCTGGACCGATTTTGACGGGACTTTAATTGGCAGGTAGATGATGTAATAAAGAGTAACTTAGGCTACGTTAATCGACTGCTAGGCGGAACGAAGTTCGCCGGGTCAGCTAGTCTATACAAATAAATAAAAATTGAGTGTTTGTTTGTAATATGGAAATAACCGTTTTTACTACATGCATATTATTAGGCATGGTACAAACACCAAAATAATATTTTTTAAAATTTTTGTTCCAGCTAATTTCAAATAACTATTTTGCATAATTCCTTTTTTTGTGTCTTAAAAACGACTCTTATGATTTGAATCAAATTTCGATGATAGAATAGACTGGGCACGAGTAAAATCTACATTTTGGCATGAATTTTAGACTAATAAGTGTCTTCTAATAGGACTCGTGGAAAATAACCTTGAACACGTTACTTATATGTACAAATATGCAAAACCTGTGTTATTCATATGTTACACACAAACGTTCAAAATTCACCTATGTATTTGTTTTTCAAAATAGAACCTTCTTTTGTAATATTTATCATCATCGTCAATTTCATCAGCTCGTAACTGCTGCTGCTGCTACCTAGCACTAAGCAATGCCTTTGTTTATGCTATTCAACTCTCTCCCTTGCCAACTGTATACAGTCAATCATCGTTTGACTTTAAATAATCAAATATCTAGAAGTGTTTTGCTTACTATGGTTACTTTATAAGAATGCAAAATATTTTGGCAAAAAACATAGACTGATTTCATAGTAATTTTTTTGTGAAAAGCGAAAAGTAGATATCTTCTACTATAATATGACCCGCCCCTTCAAAATTTAAAACGTTTGAAAATATTTGTGAAAGCATTGACAACGCACCACTACGGATGTGTGGGTATGCGTACTGGTACGGCGGTCAAACAACTAGTTGAGCTAACAAACCCAAGGATTTGTTGCTCGTAACACAATAAAACAATAATGTTGAGAGACGGGCCATGTTATCGTAGAAGATCTCTAACAGTTATTTTAATTGATTATTTTATTAAAAATCACAAGTATTTTAGTTCTTTGCTGCCCACAAGATCGTCCTTAGTCCGTCCCAAAACCGGAAAGGTCCCACTAGATCTGCATAAGTTTGTAGTGACGGACCGGAGCGAGGATTTTATTTATTTCATGACGTCTAGAGATCCATCGCTCAGGGGCTTAGGTTAAGAACCTGCAAAATATACCGAAAACTCAACGAGAGAGTCGTGTCCATGTTTTCATTATTCATACTCATCTTTAGTTAGGACTTTCACGAAGAAATGTTGTTAGAAAAGATGAAACACGCAAGCTAAGGAGATAATGATGTGGAAAATTTATATATGCATAGACATTAGAAATAATGTAACTTTTTTTTTTGTTTTGTAAGCAGTTAAATATTAATTACATTAGAAATTATAAGTAGAACAACCTCACCTTTACATTACAATAATAATGTATAAGAACATCAAAATACAACACTACTACTTATGCTAAAACTTCACAATAACCTACAATTACAAACAAAGCAATTGGATCAACTAAAGACCTTTGAAAATATAAAGATAATCCAAACACTCAAGCCCACTCCCAGTTGGCAGCGTGCCCAGCATGCTGGCGGCATTGCCACGCTGAATGGCAATGCTTATGCGTTGAGCCAAATATACCTCGTCGCGTCCACCACACGATCAAAAAGACTTTTGAAAATAAGATGAACTCCCGGCCCCCATGGACCCAATGTCTCAACTCCAAACGGCTCAAATATGCAACCACTACCGCGGTTAGCATATTTGTGCCGCTTGTGGAGATCTGCCGAATTGACCGCCGCCGCGCCGCTCCAGTCCTACAAGTTTCAGAAAGATGTGACGGTGCCAAAGTATTGACACAAGTCGCATCCCATACTAAGGGCCGTCCACACTTCCATGGGACCAGCGTCATACCATCAGACCTTTTGCCATCCCCACGCGCTATTATTGGCGGTGGCAGCCCTGCGCATGACATAGTTAAGGCTGGTGTGGCGACCAATCTGAGCAGCGCTTCTTGAACAAGAGACCATGGTGACCGAGCTGGTCAACTGCAGCACCACAATGACTTCGAAGCGCATAACAACACCTTGCACCTAAGCGTACAGCTAGACTAGCTAGTTAGCAGCGTGACAGCTAGACAAAATGCAGTTGGGTCTAAAAGGTTACCAGCATTGAATGAGGGCAAAGCTTGCAACCAAAGAGCGGACTTCCTTACAGACACCGCAAGGATACGATCTACGACACTAAGACACGTATTAGTTATATTATGTGAGTTAATAAATCTGTAAATCAGTCCCAACGACTCATTGGTAAGGAAACAGCGTTTTTGTGACCAAGACTGGTTTGTTTACCTTGTTTTCTAGTAAAAATGAATGAACTGGAGCATCTCCGTTTGGTAAGTAAACTCATTGATCTTGTCGCATTCGACCCTTATCACCCGCACGACGCGTGTCTTCTAGCCGGCCTCCAGACGGTCCGATCTACATGCTTATCGCAAAGGACACGCAAATTCAACCGATTTTATTTTAAGCTCTATTTTACTAAGATTAACGAAGAGAAAAGATGGAGCATCGAAACTTAAGATAATAATTATATTATTACAATTCTACATTATATATACTAACAGCCAGAAGGTGAAGCGGTCTATCTAAATCTGTCTTTCTACTAGGGCACACCATAAGTAATTAAGTAACATAATTCATAATCTTTATTTGCGTATATGGGCGTTTACAGAGTAATACAGATGTTACTTGTATGAACATTTATGATCGCCATATTCCACCTTTCGGCGTGCAAATTTGGTTCAATTATTCTAGTTATTTATTTACATTTTACAGTATTAGTAGGTAAGTACTTACATTTTACAGTTTCGAAATCGGATCAACCAAAAAACAAACAGAAAACAAGACAAAACGCAACCACAACTTAAACAATCAAAATAAAACATAAACATTGGATTCGTAAACATCACAGGTGAGCATAGATTAAACCAGCAAAAGAACGAAATGGATATACAAAACGTCAGTGTCAAATTGTCACCTTGGTTGTCATTATAATTATCAGCGGTCCTTTCAAGGTCGTACATTTCCAATTAAGTCTTGGTCCAAAATAATAACTTAACGTAACTAACTACGTAACGTAAGTACATAATAATATCGTCAAATTCCGATCAAATAGGTATCTTCTAAACAAGCTTGCTAGACCTCAGAACTGCTTAACATCAAGCAGAGTATACTTACGAGTATAATCAAATTTAAACCTATCCTAAATTTAAAAAATCTGATATCTTGATATTCGTAAAACAACTAAACGTATCTACGTATACTTGTATTATCAAGATGTTTGTTCGTTTTTGTTTTTTAGAAACATTTTATGTTGTACCATTCTAATAATTATTATTCGCAAAACGACTTCCATCATGTACAAAATTTGAACAGTTCGTGCGATTTGATGTAGGTATACAGATTTTACATTATAGTTGATTTTTCAAAAATGGCTAAGCCGATTTCGGTCAAAATTTAAATAGGACTGACTAGACTTGGCGGGTTCGTAGTGCAGCCGTTCTAGCTTGATTTGGACAAGGCAACAGGGCCGGAGTCCCCGAGAGATGCAGGTTCAAATCCTGCGAGTATGTTAATTTTTTAATTGTTTATCACAAAAAAAAACATATTCTATAGGCCTAGAGTGTGAAGCTCGATAAAAATCATGTAAAGGTCTGACTACCTCGTAAATATACTCTTTTGAACTAAAAATATTTTTTATTCGGTTAACAATTATATTTAAAAAAAATTACATACCTACTGGAAGAGGAGATTATATGTTTGTATATAGATACAAAAATACAAATTCTTCCTTTTTGGAAGTCAGTTAAAAACAAATCAAAAAATAATTCACAAAGATATGTTATCTTCTTTTAATTTTTGTCTAGTCGTGCCATTTCCTGATACACTCTGATGATACGTAATTAATCACAATAAATAAATATTTATAACTTTATCACTATTTTGAAATGTGTTTTTTTTTTCACGGAAAATATATTATAATTATTGATATAGGTCCTGGCACGTAAGTTGAACAAAAAAATATCACTCTCTCCCTTTGGTTAGCAGATAAAACAAAAGAAAGGTACCTAGCTATGGTTTAACGTTCAAGTTGTATGTCGGCTTCTTTGCGAGTTTTAAAATAACTAATACTTTGCAAAAAATTTAACACATCTTCCTATTTCTTTCATCTGAGCCAATTTATGACACATAAGGAGAGTGCCAAGGCCCTTGGTTTTGACAGACGTTGCCGTCGTACTGAATTTGTACTGAATCAACTTGTAAATGTAATGCTAACTCACGCTACTCGCCTGGGTCTTATTTTGTTTTAAAATAAATACCTACGAAAATGTGTGACTAACCAAAACGTAAGGTGCTTTACGAGCTATGGAGAGGGCTACGTTAAGAGTCTCTCTGCGGGAACGAATTAGAAATGAGGAGATCCGTACAAGATTCAAAGTTACCAACCATCGACTTGGCATTTTAAACGGGACCGTATTACTAAGACTCCGCTGTCCGTCAGTCCGTCTGTCTGTCTGTCACCAGGCTGTATCTCAAGATCCGTAACAGCTTAGAACGTTAAAATTTTCACTATACTGCATAAAAGATAGCATGATCTCTGCGACAGTGACATTGACATAGAAGATTGACATTTTTAGAGTTGGGATAGTGGTGGAAAAAATCGATTATCAAACAATGTTGTAATGAATTCGAATGAGTTGTAGGTGAGAAATTGGATTTTATTTACTTTTGGCGTCGGCACTCGTACTGAAGAGAATGGAGGTTCGTATCAAACAAAATGGTGGCGTGCTTTTTTTTAGTTTATGGCCTGGTAACACGACCTTTGTGCCAAATGTTACATGAGTAGGTGAGAATTATGATTCAATCTACTCACTATTATTTGAGATCAAGTATATACTAATGTAAATAATGTTATGATATTAAAATATACAGTAAAATTAATGATAAATTAAGGTTTATTTAAAATATCGTTAGTGTAAACTATCGATATTTTAAATAAAACTCTATCTAAAACTCTGTGGTCACGATCATTCGTCGCCCATCACTAATCGACATGCCCATAAAGTATGACGTTGACAGGTACTGTCTGTACTATCGAGAAATTCAGGACTTCATAGGCGTGATTTTTCTGACAGCTGTCGCAGAGATTAAGCTATATTTTATAGAGTACAATGACCTATTTCTGTTGCCGCTATACTATAAGCAAATACTAAAACTGTAAAAAAAATTTAAGGGCCATTTCCTTCATTCCATTTCCTTCATTCCCTTAGAACAAACGTAAATTTTAAGACAGTGTACTCTATTTTTGGTTGCTATGTTTAGTTTTGCCTTCACATTAACCAATAATATGAAGTCAAAACTTGACTTTAATAAATTGGACGCTTTCCGTTCCGATGTTCACGTTAGTGCGGACCTCGAAAACAATTATATAAAGAAAACTATCAAAAAATAAATAAACAGAAGCCAGAATAATAATAATTAATCCAACAATAATCAAACAAAACAGCCGAAAACGGACAAGCCTATTAAAACAATTTATAACAGAACCAATTATCCACACGTCAAGTGAGCAAACTGATTTGTATCAACTAATTGAATTGAATTTAATTGAATACCGCCAACCACCGGTGCTGACCTCAAGCGGACAATGAATAAATGAATAACATTATAAATGCTCGGGATTTTTGGTAACACTCGACTTAATTAAATGGGGCTACATGTTAGTATAGTTTTTTTTTTCAAATATCATTGGTCAGCTTTCCACTTAGGCCCTTCGCACACAAAGGAGTATCATAAGCGTATCGTAACTCTCGGAGTGCAACTCGTTGTTTTACTAATACCATTCTGCCTCAAAAATACTTCAAAAAATAATGTGAAACGACTAACCCCCTTCGCACACGAGGCGTAGCGTAGTCGTATTCTTTATTCTGATGAACTACAAATAATAATAGTTGATCTTAGAAATAAAACAATTAATTGGCATTGAAATAAAATTTAAGATTGCTTTAATAAATAATAAATAAACATGGGACATCTTACACACGGCCTCTGACCCCTAACTAAGCAAAGCTTGTGATATGGCTGTCAGAGACTGATATACTACATATACTTATTTTTAAATACATACTTATATAGATAGTAACTAAATAACACCCAGACACAGAGCAAACATTTATGTTCATCACATAAATATTTGCCCTGGTGGGGATCGAACCCACGCCTCTTTGATCCTGAAGTTAGGGTCACTAACCACTGAGCCACCGAGGCAGTCAGTGAGCTTTGTAATGTTGTAGTTGGTTATATTATACCTTTGTAAAAGTGGCTCTGCACGATGATTTTAATCGCTTTTTTATTTATTTTACTCTGCGGATTGGTTAATTTTTTAATAATTAGTTTAGCCTATAGCAAGCAGTTCAAAATACAATCCTGACTGAAGCTCACTTAACATCTGCACGACGATTGGATTTCGCGCAGCTTGACGCGAACTTCACAGCCGCCAAGAAATTTGATTCAGCCTATAGTAGATATAACTTATACTCTTCTTCTTTTCAGCCATAGTCTTAGAGAATGGCAAAGGCCATAGTCCACTGCTGGACAGAGGCCTCCCCTAACGATCTCCAATAAGACCGGGTAATAAGGTAGCGGCTTGCATCCATCGCGATCCTGCGGTCTTGATGAGGTCATCCGTCCACCTTGTGGGTGGACAGCCTACGCTGCGCTTGCCGGTACGTGGTCTCCACTCAAGAACTTTACGAACCCATCGGTCATCAGTCCGTATGTCCGTGTAGTCGGTATGTGCTCTGCCCATTGCCATTTCAACTTACCAATTCACTGGGCTATGTCGGTAACTTTGGTTCGTCTACGGATCTCCTCATTCCTGATTCGATCTCGCAGAGAGACGCCGAGCATAGCCCTCTCCATAGCTCGTTGGGGCCTACTAATAAGGCCCATAGTGAGATACCACGTGAGGCACTGAGGTATGTACATTTACGACGATTACTTATATATTGTAGAGAATTATTATTATTCTACCCCCGTCGCCAGTGCACAGACTTGCTTGACCAACTCCGACAGTTTTTACAGTTGGCACGCGCCCTGCATGTGCAATGTGGCTGCCGCAAGATATTGGAAAATTGGAACTGATAGAATTACGTTGGAAGACTTAAATTTATTGTTTGTTAAGCACATAATTCAGCGTTTTTCAAATTATGCGTTAGATGTGGTGTTTCTCTAGAGTGCACTTAAAATTGATTGGTTTGGAATAAAATTCAATCACCATAAGAAAAAGAAGAAAAGGACGTCCACCCACGTGGACGATGGACAGATGACCTCATCAAGACCGCTGGATGCAAGTTGCTACCAACCGAGTTTATTGGAAATCGTTAGGGGAGGCCTATGTCCAGCAGTGGACGTCCTATGGCTGAAGAATAAAATTCAATGTTTTCTGGAATGTTACAGTTGGTCACATAGTAAAAGTTGTTTAATAGAGAAATTAAACAGCACACACATGCACTCTCACACGTGTAAAAACTGCAAACTGTACCTTGAATCTTATGAGATGTCGTGTATTGCAGTGTTACACACACACATAAGTACACACACACACACACACTCGTTTTGTGGCGTTTCACAATAGCCTAGTAATTCACTTAAAAATCGCACCAATACCCAACTGGGCAATCACTTATGTTCTGAACCTTGCGATACAGCGATCTCCTAGTGCAGGGCCCGCCATCAACGTGGAAACCTACTATTTGGCATTTTCTAAGTCTAGCTCTGAGTTACTTTTAAGGTTTAATGTCAACATTATCACCAGGTACATAGTATAAAACAAAGTCGCTTCCCGCTGTCTGTCCCTATGTATATATATATCTTTAAAAGTACGCAACATATTTTGATGTGTTTTTAGGGTTCCGTACCTCAAAAGGAAAAAAACGGAACCCTTATAGGATCACTTTGTTGTCCGTCTGTCCGTCTGTCCGTCTGTCCGTCTGTCCGTCTGTCCGTCTGTCCGTCTGTCCGTCTGTCCGTCTGTCCGTCTGTCCGTCTGTCCGTCTGTCCGTCTGTCCGTCTGTGTGTATGTCAAGACTCTTTATCTCAGGAACGCGTAAACATATCGAGTTGAAATTTAAACTATATACGTAAACTTATAAACTCTTGCAGTTGTGTAAAAGAAAAGCTACTCAGTTACCGTATAAAAAAGTTAGCGCCGTTTATGTCGTAAAAAAACGCATATTTCGACGCTCACAAAAATCAAAACCTACGGGGTAATTCCCGTTGAAGTATGAAATTTGGCAAAAAGCATTGTCTCAGAGTATTCATATAGAAATAAATCTGAAAACTGTACATTTTTATTTAAATCACATAAAAATAGGGCCTCTAAATTCACAAAATATGGGTTCACAATTCAAAGTGAGTAAATCGTATCACGTAAGGTATCACATAAAAGAACTTCATTACATGCTAAAACAGGTTTTTAATTATTTTAACAATGTGTAATTTTCGATGTATGACAAGAAAAATAAAAAGAAACTTTTTGCTGTTGTGACAAAAAGATTTTAACAACTTACTTCCCAATTTTGTAAAATTTTCTGGATTTGTACGGAACCCTCGATGTGCGAGTCTGACTCGTACTTGTCCGGTTTTTTTTTAAATAGATAGAGTGATTCAAGAGACAGGTTTGTACAGCCTTGGCCAAAAGTATTAGGCACCCTGTATTTTCACTCTATCTTCTAAACTAATTTCACTCTTTTTTGGCATTTTTAACAAAATTAGGTGTCAATTTAATCACATCAACAGAAATGAAAGCTTGTTTACTTGTTAGTGACCAAACATTGACCGATAAGACCGAATGAAAACCGAATCCTTTGTTTTCGGTCACCAGGTGTTTTATGACCTTAACAAAGAGCCGCTTGATATTCTAAGAAGTTATTAATGACCCTGGTAAGTCATTTATGATAAGCACTCAGTTATTGGTTAAGTAGTAAACATGCATTTTGATTTTTTAGAGGTGCCTAATACTTTTGGCAAAGGCGGTATGTGTTGTTTTTAAACTTTCGCGATTTGAACTCATAATTATTATATACTACGGGACTAATCGCGCACTAAAATTACGAGATAAATAAATACCTCCTCATCCCGACGTTTCGGCCGAGTTGCATCGACCGTGGTCACGGGTAGACTACTTTTAGTGCGCGATTAGTCCCGTAGTATATAATAATTAAAGGCTGTATGTATAATACCACTGTGCGAAGCCGGGGCGGGTCACTAGTGCTTAATAAATGATTTTGTATTTTTTGTATTTGAAACACGTGGATGATGTCACGTAAACAATAACAGTTTGCGTTTACTATGTAAACTTATACCAGGGCAACAGGAAGTTATAGACAGCAAACGTTCAGATTGCTCCGGGCTTCGGCCAGCTATTACACTTCCTTCTGATTAACTACAACCGCATTAGGCCGGCTATAAATTAGACTGGATACTGACCTAATTTTCGTCGCAGTAGTCATTGGACTATACGTTGATCTACAAGGCGTAGATGACGCAAAACAAAACTGCAGATTTGGCTACCTCAACACATTTCTGATTTGTACCGCCAGGGAATTGAACAGTCTTCCTGCTTTCCTGTTTCATAAGAAATATAATCTAAAGATTTTCAAGATCAGAGTGTATAGATGTCTTCAAGGTCTGCGTGCTTCATCTTCGACCACAGCGTCGCTTACCATCAAGCGAGTTGGTGGTAAAGCCTGGACTTATTTGCGTTCAAAATTTCTATAGGAACCAAATCTAGAAAATTGATGAAACGCCTACGCCTATCAAATACAAATACATACCTACGAAGTAAACTGTTAATTTCTCTCGCTACTTACGGTTTAAGTCGATTTGCATAAAATTGTTTTTTTATTACGTTTTATTTAAAAAAATATTTGAATATTATTTTAGAAGATAATTAATAAACGCACTTTTCTGGTTTGTTTCGGTGCTCATACGAATAATAGGCATGATAACTAAAAAAATATAATAAGTCAGTCAGATAGATTATTAAAAAATATTAGACACGTATTTTTTTCTTATGTGAAATAAATAAATATTGTAGAAAATATAGCCAGTTAAATTTCCGCGCGTCACGAGTGTCATAGGTATAGACTTTCGTGGGAGACGTGACGTCACGACCCCCAATCCCAAACTTCGACAAGGTTTATCTATGCCATTTAATTTTGTTGTTTTATTGACGGAGGAAAAATACATGTTCAATATTTGTCTAGAATCTAACTCACGGACTAATTATGTTAATGATTATTTACCAAGTCATCATGGCTATTATACCACTCGCTACTGATAGTAAATTACATCCAAAACATTAAAGTATAATTAATCTAAGTAAGATAATGCAATGTAAACATTATAAAGATCTTCGCGAGCTCGGGATTGATGTCTGGCAGGAGCTTGTCCAAGACAAAGAAAAGGGGCGACACATGGTATCGGAGGCCAAGGCAGACACAATTTGGGTCGCTGCACCAACACAAGTAAGTAATGTAAGTACATATTATTTTCAGAAGCAACCTACTTATGACAAAGCAAATAGTTAATTTACAGTGCAGTTTTTTCAGTGCACATTTTGCATACGGAAAGTATAATAAACAAACAATTAAACCCCTACATTGGTTTTACTCACTTTAGTACAAAAATTTTGAAACAATTTCAAGAGAAAGTATACAGATAAATGCAGTAATCAATGTCACCCTACGTCTGAGTACCTACGCGGCCGTGTCCTACCTACGCCCGAGCTGTTTTGGTAGGCAGTTATTGTCTGGAGTGTTGGGTGCATGCAATATAATCATTGGATTAGTTTAACAAAAATGTAAAAAAATAAAAGTCGATCTTTTTATGAGCGAAATGTGTTCTATTAATGATATCAATTGCGCGATAAAAAATTGTGCACTGAATAAAAAGTCATGCTGTATTACGCCGACGCATAAAGGAAGTCTTCTACGAATAAGTCTGTGTGTCCGTTCACTCGAGCGAGCCGAATGCAATTGCCCAATGCAAATGTTTACGTAGTCTCGTGTAACGGACGTCCGAACTTCGGGTACTAGACAATGAACTGCTGGCTCGAACGCGGTACATACTTACGCTGACTAGGTTTTGGCGTCAATAGACATTTATTTATTTGCCAGTAGCAAAAATGTAGAAAAATACAAACTATAACATTTTCTCCTCTTCAAGTAACTACATTTGTTATTGTATTTATGTATGTACTGTAGATGGCAACCAACTATAAATAGAGCTATGATTTGGATTTTGCTATTTATATCTTTGTAGTACAGCCTTGTATTTTTCACTCTTACCATATTTAAAAATATCAAAAATCGATTATGAATAAGTTTTTGTGCGCAGCTTAGTCCATTGAGCCGTATGCAATTACCCAATGCAAATATTCACGCAGTCTCGTATGACGAACGTCCGATCTTTGGGCTCTAGATAATGAAGGCTTTAACGTTTCACATATCATATCTACACAAGGAAGTTACGTCATCGAAAAAATAGACATTTCTTTTGGGGAAAACAAAAATGCACATGCAGAAACACTGATTTATTAGGGTATTTTCCTTTCTGGATGTATCAATTTTGTACATGTATATTTAGTATGTCTATGCCGTAGATCGGTATAACTGCTTGTTTTGAGTAGAATGGTTACAAAGTTTCATTCACTCTAGACCCGAAACATTCAAAATACTGCGTGTAAGTACTGGCACCGCTAGTGAATACCGTTTAAGTCTGAATAAGCTTTAACGGACGTCCGAACTCCGGACACTGTACAATGGACCGCGGTTTCATGCTGGTTCAAAGCACGTATACACTGTTATGTCATTAAGACAATTGCCCGGTGTAGCAAATTAGATTGTAGTGGCAATTGCAATTAAGTTAAACTACTCTACTGTATAATTTTATAATAGTCCGTTATTGAACATAGGCCATGATAGGTAGGTCTCTCAGGTCTATCGAGCAGCGATGGAGACATAGCCTTGCTGACCTAGTTGCGTTATTTAATTTGATCACTGGATTCACATACGGGATCAAATTTCCTCTTCGGATTATGAAGATATCCCTAAGTATTAGTTTCTCTTCAAATTAAAAACTTTTTGATTGGGACTGTGGAAACAAAACAGTGGAGTAAGAAGCGTGGCGTACTCAATAATTTTAGCGATAACTGTAGTAAAGCAAACAATGCAGCCAATTTTGGGATGGGTGACCGTTGGTCATAATTATGTAGTGTACCGCTGATCGCTATCATGACTCAATTTGACTGTAAATCGAAAACCTCGGTTGCTTTGACCGTTGGTTGGTTTATCAATTCTGACACCAGAGCTAACATTCTGGCCTAAACGAATTGCTTCTTTGGCTCTTATAGCCAAAGAGGCAAGTATATCCAATCTTATACAAATTTGGATGTACAGAATACCTACGTTTTAATTTTCTAAAAGTATCCTGAATATTTATTTAAGTTATTTTATATTCGAATTGCAATCTAATGAGAATATCTTAAAATTTAAATGAACTGTACTAAAATTGAATTACCTATAAAATACACACCTTTTATGTACAAGATGCCTGAATAAAAGACCCAGCTATTAAACTATCTATCACTCCTATCACTGACCTAAATAAAGAAAAATATCTCCTCACGAAAAAGGTAAAAACTTAATTAAAATTAAGCATTCAGCGTCCACAAGAGAAAGAACTCTACAGAATCCAACACTAAAGTGTAAACTCTAATTATTCACGTAAAAAGAGTCAAGTGATAAGGACCCGTTGCTCTTAAATTAACTGCCTAGAGAAATAATTTGGACGCAGTAGAGATACACACAGTGAATGATCTTTTTGACCGACGAAACGGAGGAGGTCCCCAATTCAACGGGTATATATATATATTTTTATGTATAACCACGCATAACTTTTTTCATAGTAGTTTGATTTCAATAATTCTTTATTTATTGAAAAGAATATACCTTGAAATAGGTCTCATCTAAATTTTATCGAAATTGTTTGAACTGAACCATTTTTGATAAATCAACAATAGTGTGAAAAATGCTACATTAATCCGTTCGAAATATTCGCGAATTCTGTACACGGGTGAAGTCGGTCATGCTATTTATTGCAAAAAATAATTATCGACAAAAGTGTCGCTTCAAGTTTCTGTGTTTTTGTGTTTTCCTTTACACTGACGATTTCATTTTAAAAGCTTTTATTATTCGATTCAATTTACATTCAAAGTAATCGGCCAAGTACGAGTCGGACTCGCGCTCGGAGGGTTCCGTACTGTATTAGGAGCCCAACTTAAATATTTATTTTATTTTAATTTTATTGAAGTGAATAGTCAACTAGTCTGTTAAAATTGTTAAGAATTTACCTGTTACCATTATAACTATCGAGCGAAAAACGACTAAAAAGGTTTGGGAGCCCTTAAATATTAAGTTTGTTTAATGTGCCATCTATTATCACCACGTGGAACTTAATTCGCACCTTCAAAAATAAAGTGGATTAACTTAAAATCGCGTGCTGTTGGAAAATCAGATTTAAACCACCACCATACAACACATTTTCCAAAAGCGCGCGATTATGAGTTGATACACTTTATTTTAAACGGTGTATTCTATTGAAGTATTGTGTAAGTGGGCGATCGCTCGCCATACAAGCATTATGGTGGCACCAAAGCAGAGATGTGTCCGGTGTGCTGTGTGCTGTGCGAGAAGAGATGTTTTTCAGCTCGTTTGCGAGGCGTTGAGTGCTCAGTACGCATTCTGACACGCTCGCTGACATCGCTCACTGCACGCTGCTCACATCTCTCGTCTCCACTGCGCGTCGTCCGCGCACAGCTCACATCTCCGCTTCCATCGCGCCATACAAATATTACACCTTTCCGCACAGCGGTCTGCAATGAAGCTGAGCGGAGAGATGTGCCAATAACACAATTTTATTGGTTATTTAAAAAACATCTCCTCTCCGCTCGTTTCGTCGCTTTGGTGGAGTCCCGGAAGCGGTCTCTTATCAATAAGCTCTTTGGAAATTATGTACGAACTAGCTGACCCGGCGAACTTCGTTTCATGCAATATCTTTATAAATTATAGCCTATGTGTTATGTTGATGTATAAGCATTACTCAAAGGTTCATCTAAATCCATTCAGTAGTTTTTGCGTGAAAGAAGAACAAGCTTCCATACATATAATAAACTTTCGCGTTTATATTATTACTAGTTTTTACCCGCGGCTTCGCCCGCATACGCAATATATCATTATAATTTATAGCCTATGTGTTATTCTGATATATAAGCTATATTATTGCAAAGTTTCATCTCAATCACTTCAGTAGTTGTTGCGTGAAAGAGTAACAAATATCCATCCATCCACACAAACTTTCGCGTTTATAATATTAGTAGGAAGTAGGATTTACACACTTTTTCGGTGACGAAAAACATTGTGTACAACTGTACACGTCCAAATAATAAATTCAACGGTGACTCAATCTACCAACCCGTATAAGGCTAACGTGGTGGATAGAGCCAAATCGCCCTTTATGAGTGGCATATGTACAGCAATGGACTGTTAAGAGACGGGTGCAGAACATAACTATAAATCACTTTAAGAGTGCTTACTTCTTTTGTGGCACTGTAAGTAAGTTCGTATAGGCCAGGTGGCTATATAGTCCTGGTGTCAGAATTTTTAAGCCTGGTTAAATGGTAAATGCAGGCGAGGTCTACAATTTTACCTGCCATCCGAGCCACGGTAGCGCTTAGTTCTAGATGCCCATCCGAAGACTGACCTCACCAATCGTTGTGGCACAGTGAAAAAGGTCATCTCAGTCAATGTTGTAATGAAGCCGTGGTGGTCAAGAGGTAGTGACACCCGCCTTACAATCGTGAGGTCGTGGGTTCAAATCCCCGGTCCCGTACCAATGAGTTCTTTAGAATTTATGTACGGAATTTCACACCACCGGTTTTTCGGTGAAGGAAAACATCGTGAGGCAACCTGCGTACGTCCGTAGAAGAAATTCGATGGCGTATGTGAATCCACCAACTCGCACTGGGCCAGCGTGGTGGATATGGCCCAATCACCCTTCGTGGGTAGGCCTACGTCCTGCAGTGGACTATTAAAAAGGCTGGTACAGTCACTGTTCAGAAAAATACTGTGTCGACGTCGTATTTTCTTAAAAAAGCCCCTTTTTTAGGCTCCCATAATTCGGGCAGTAAATCAACGGGAGTTTAGTAATGAGGAGAAATTCTTAATTACGGGGCTTGAAAGGGCACTTAGCCGACGCCAAATTTAATTTTTGCTCATGTTTCTTTAGATTTCACCCATATTGAAGAGAATTGGGGGCACGTAATGAGCGCATATGCTTTGAAGCGAGTTTTTGTAAGTATTCCAATTTCTTAAAAGCTTTGGTGATTTAATAATTTGTGTAATGGCTGCTGTAAAGATGTAATGTTGAATACAATCTCTTGTTGTGTTGCAAGAAATTGCTGTTACATTTATTTTTGGAGTCTTTTTGAGGTTATTATGTGTTTTGGATTTAACCAGACTAACTTACTTTAGCATTTTAACGCGCTTTTTAGTGTTGTAGGTAAATCTGTGGAACGGTTTCGGAATGAAATGTAACTACTTTTGGTTAATTAAAATTGGTTTCTTACAGACCTAAAAATTAAATGTCTGGAAGAGGTCGCTAAAACTGATGGATGTGATAAACTAAATAAACTTGCTTCAAAATATTGGTTTCACTATCACTTCACTATTAATACTTGACTGCCTCGTTGTCTCAGTGGTTAGTGACACTGACTCATGGATCAAAGAGGCGTGAGTTCGATTCCAATCCTGGGCAAATATTTATGTGATGTATATAGGTGTTTGCTATGGGTCTGGCTATTCATCATCGTCATCATCCGCAGCATCCTCTGTCCCACTGCTGGGTATAGGCACAGTATAACATACAGTAAAATATCTTCATACAAATGTGCCGCTCTCGGTTTGAATGTGTGCGTGCGCGCCGCGCGCCGTGTCGGTACGCGATTTCACGCACACGCTAGCATAATGTATGCGGGAATAAGCTGGCGGCAATACGGGCTGTGCAGCGCGACTGTGAGCACATGCGTACGTTACATGACCGCTCGCGTTCGTCAACTCTCGCCGGCCACTTACCATAATATTAATTATTACGAGTGTCATGACTTCAAAAAGAGGAAAAAATATTGTAGTGTTTTCGGGTGCCTCAATAACGATTTCGCGAACCCGGACTTATCATTCTTCATAGTTTCTACTGAACCAGAAATGTAAGTACCTACCTACTTATACTTAAATCTTATTAGAAAATGTGGTATTGTTTATTTCACAGTTTATTTGCTTTATTAAGAGCGTAGCCGAGTCGCATTTTTCCATATAAATGTATTCCCAAATTTACTTCCTGAATACCTACTATGTTTAGAGCTAAAGTTTATTTCAAGAAGTCTAGTTTTACTATAAAACAGAGGATTGAGTACGAAACATCGTTTAGGTCAACGTATTTGTCGCGTATAGTGTATAGTGTAATAAGGGCAATTTCACAATAATTAATATTGCAAATTACTATTGAATTTTTTTTCTATTGTCTTATGTGTGAATAAAGGCTTTTTATTTTTACTAAATTTATAAATTGGTAAAATATTCAATCATAATATGCTTTTTATTGCATAAATTTAGATCAAGTGCTGCTTGTTATACAATATTAACTAAAAGTAAAAGTGACAACCCTGGGGATCAACTCAAGAGTAGGCTAATAACTCGGCGGGCGGCCTTAGATAACCTACTGTTATGTATCTACTGTGGTATAGGCCTCTCTTACTGTGCTTTTTGTCTCAGTCCTGTGCTAATCGTGCCCCAGTTCGACCCGCAATTTTCACGATATCGTCGACCCATCTGGTTATTATTAAGGTAATTATCTAACTAAAAAGTAGTATAGATATCATTATCTGACACTGACATTGAAACCGTGGTGATCTAGGAGTAGTGACACCCGCTTTACAGTCGTGAGGTCGTGGGTTCAAATCCCAGTCCCGTTCCAATTGTGAGGTAGTTATGAATGATAAATATAATTAATGTGGGTATTAATAAACTCAGTAATGGCTACGCACTTGTTTTACTTACGTTGCTCCCATTTAAATATAATAGTTTTACACCAATGAGTTCTTTGGAATTTATGTACGGAACTTCACTCCACTGGCTTTTCGGTGAAGGAAATCATCGTGAGGTAATCTGCATAGATCCGTAGAAGAAACTTGATGGCGTATGTTAATCCACCAACTCGCACTGGGCTAGCGTGGTGGATATGGCCCAATCACCCTTCGTGGGTAGGCCTACGTCTTGCAGTGGTCTAAAAAAGGCTGGTACAGTATCTGACAACCATATAACAATCTTTGCTTAGTTTGCAATCAGAGACCGTGTGCAAGATGTCCCCTATTAATATTTATTTATTTATTTTATTATTTATTTAATCAATTATGCAGCAATATAAAAACAATACACAAAACGGAAACAAACCCGAAATTGATAGAAACATCACAAAGGGAAATATGACTGTAGTTTTAAGACTGCTGGCGGCTCGGAGCTATAAACTCGATACACTATCGGAATACCCTCAAAATCAGAGAATATTTACTTACTAATAAGACATAAAAATAATGTAACTTCGTTTGTCTGTTTATATTGAGTTTTAATTTTTTCATGCGTATGTTCATAGGTCATGTTTAGCTAAAAGACTCCGGCTGAATGACGGCGTACATATATTCCGTGCTAGACAGTGACAGAATTACTTCACCGGCCGCTGCCGCGACACGCTTGCTTTGCTCGCTCCGCTCGTGCGTTGGTTGTGCGTCATGTTCTAATCTAACCTAACATTCTTTTTGTTTTACACTTACACACACACAAGCGATTTGATTCTGGCACTTCACCGGCCGCTGCTCGGCACGTTCGTTTCGCTCGCTCGGCTCGTGCGTTGTTTGTCATGTTCTAACCTAACCTAACATACTTTTAATTTCACACTTAATTTACAAAAGCGATTCGTTCCTGGCACTTTACCCGCAGCTGCCGGGGTCATATTAATAATTCTACCAAATGAAACCTTATCATGCATAAATTATTTTGCGGTGTGGTGGTGAGTACAAACAAAAAAACCCAAAAAACTATACATTTTAACTATTCATTTATTTAAATTAGATTGCTTGTCAAGCGACACCTTATAAAATAAAAATGTGTCCAGTGTTGGCTTTTATGAAATGTTAATTAATTAACAGAAAAAATAAAAAAAAATTGTCAAATAATACGTTTTAGAATGTAAGTTTGTCAAGTAATTGTTTTTAGATAATTATCACCAACTCGCTAAATATTTTTTGTGTAATAATTATTTGTCTACTCGTGCGTTTCTCAAAAGTTATTACATGCGAGTTTTTGAAAAAAAAAATGAAATGGTCGGATACCAAAGTAAAACCACAAAACTTTGTCAGTTAAATTTGGTCTCCTACACATCCCGCAGTAAGGCTGCAGCAATACACGTAGGAACTCATAAATAACCCGCCATCAATCCTATCCTAAACCAAAGCGTCCTATTCACGGCATCCATCATCTACTTTATGCCCTGAATTATTTATAGAAAAGGAAAATATTATATTTTTTCTGAGTGAATTGGAATTTACTTCTTCCGCGTATGGTTAGGTACTTGACTACCGAAAAAGAGAGTTAAGATATTCTGTGTACTTTTTTTTTTTAATTATTTAATATAATGACAATACTACACTACTACTACTGTGTACTTACTGTGTACTTATTTAATAAAAGGAATTAATTATATGGAAAATTCATTGGCAATATTATTGAAATGTCATTAATTTTTTTTTTTGTTATAATGACAATACTACACTACTACTACATAGAAAGCAATTGGATCATCCACAGACCCTTGAAGGTCTAAAGATAATCCTTTCTGAGCGTCTGGTGGACGCGACGCGTGACCAAAATGCTGGTGTTTATTTGGCTCAACGTATAAGCATTGCCATTCAGCGTAGCAATGCTGCCTGCATGCTGGGCACGCTGCCAACTGGCATTAAAATTAAGTTTTAGATGGTTTAAAAAAATGTTACGAGTATATATCAAGTTTTTTGAATAATGCTATCATAACTTTTTGACCATCAGAGTAAATTAGTATTTTAAAAATTTGTATGACAGAAATATTCACAGGTCAAATGTCCATGCAAAAAATATTAAATTTACTTCATTAATTAATGAAATTTGATTATTATCTGCGTGTTTTATCTTACACTGCACTATGTCGCTTACCGAATAAGTAAACAACACAAACAATACTTATTTGGTACACCAAATTGGGTTTGTCTTTTTTAGATACCCTAGTCAATATATTCTCTAACAATAGATTACCGAAAAAATGTCTTAAAAACTTTTGCCAGTAAAGTAAAAGTCGTAAAGATGAACCTTATTTGAAGAAAGTTACAAAAATCGCGAAAATAATTCTTGTGCTGAAGTTCTAACCACATGAGGGTCTTGTTTTCTCTGCAAGGCCTACAAAATAGCCCCAGGCGTACACGTCCTAATCTAATGTAGACTGAGTGCCCTAAATTCTCTACTAAACTTTGAGGTCTTTAGAAGAAATACGTCTAAATAAATATGTCAATATACGACTACAATTGAAGAAGCAACAGCAAGTAAATTATTGTTACGGGATGGGTTATTGGATAATCAGTTAAAACTTCGATTATTTATTTGCACTTTATTGCACAAAATCACAATACACGCGATACAACTGATTCGTACAAACACTTCACACTGGCACCAATATTCACACAAACTAGTCACTTCACAATCACTGGCACTGCACTTGAACACGAGATGTTTTTGCGACAACGTTAGAAACGATAACTGATTCGATCAAAACCCATCGCTTTATTTATATCGGACTAAAGGTTCCCTAGAAAAATCTAGTATATTCGGTGCCATTGTGATCGACAAATTAAACAAGTGTAAGTTTCTCGAAAAACCATATAAAGTGATCAAAATACCAAAAAAACGTAGACAATAAGGACCCCAGAAGCGTAAACATGTAAACAATACATACCTACAACGTGCGCGTGTCTACCGCGTTACATTATGTCGCCCTACAACCATAGTAGTAAGGAAGTTTGTATAAGCCGGGTTAGCCCGTGTGTCAGAGTTTTTAAGCTCTGACATGGCTAGGGACGTACAATTTAACATGTCGTCCGAGCCACGGTAGCGCTCAGTTGGAAATGCCACCCGCGGTCACCCACTCGAAGAATGGCATCGTAGCTACTGAACGGATGAATCAATATTGATTTTTTTATTTCTTTTGGAAGTTTTCTTAGTTGTTTCATCATAATAAGTTCAGCCGTTTCAAAGCTGTCAGCTTTTTTGTTAGCTGTCGTAGGAATATTTTTGCGTTGGACGTTTTTAAACGTTTTTTTTAATCTCGTTAGGGCAGTTGTGTAAAAGAACGTTACACCATCCTAACGCACTACGAACGTCGTTTAATTTTTGAATAACGGTAAAAAATGTTTTTCCCGTCCAGTTTAATCCAATAAAAATGTATAAAAAATGGAACAGCGTACACTGCTCTATTTTTCACATATTTTTTTATGCAGTTTGCGACATGAACGTTATTCTATTTTTACAAAGAGCTATGTATTAGGATCATAAACTAACATAAACCCCACATGACCAGAGTATTTAGTTTACCAGCAGCTCACCCCGATTTTATAGATGCTTAGCAGTTTGTTAGTCTATAAATATTTTTTTAAATTGACGTTTTTATAAACTAACAAATTGGTGAATATGAATAATGAATATTACGTATAATCTGAAGGTTTGTTCCCATTTGATTAATGCCAACTAAATGCGAATTGACATCCAACATTGCTATAGGTGTTCTAACATATGGAAGAAATCGCTTCCAGCGATAAAGCCGCCGTTTGTTTTAACTAGGTTAAGTGATGATTTTATTGTTTTTCTATTTTCTTTTTTTCTATTTTTGGTGTGAAATAATAACGTTTTTTTTTCACTTGCTCAAGAAGCGCTGGTCGGATTAGCCGCCACGCCAGCCTTAACGATGTCATACGCAGGGCTTTTGCCACCGCCAATATCGCAGCCGTACTCGAACCATGTAGGCTCGCGCGTGGCGTGACAAAAGGTATGACGCTGGTCCCATGGAAGTTTGGACGGCCCTTAGAATGGTACGCAACTTGCGTCGATACTTTGGCGCCGTCACATCAAATTTACAAATTACAAATTTGAGCCGTTTAGAGTTGAGTCCGTGGGGGCCGGGAGCTCATCTTGTTTTCAAAAGTCTTTCTGAACGTCTGGTGGACGCGACGCGTGACCAAAATGCTGGTGTTTTTTTGGCTCAACGTATAAGCATTGCAATTCAGCGTGGCAATGCTGCCAGCATGCAGGGCATGCTGCCAACTGGCAGTAGCTGCAGCCCACTAAATAGTAGGTCTATAACTCACACTAAATAATTGGATCATCCACAGACTCTTGTAGGTCTAAAGATAATCCAAATGCTCCACAGAGCATTTGGATTATTTATCTTTAGACCTACAAGAGCCTGTGCATGATCCAATTGCTTTCTTTGTAGTAGTAGTGTAGGTAGTTTTAGCATTTTAAGTAGTATTGTAGTTAATAAAAAGAATTATTGTAGTTAATAAAGGTACTTTTGACCCTTTTTAAAATGAAGAATTATATTATTAATATTAACAAAGTGCCGAAACTTTATGCGCTTGTTGGTCTCTACCGCCTCCAACCAGTATTAATAACAATAATGTTGAACCGACCATGCACTTTACTTGCGATCAGATTTACCGGTTGGTTCTAATGAAATTGGAACGTGTGGGACTTACTTAAATAGCAATGTATTGTATACTAAGCAGCTATGTTGTTTTTAAACTTTCGCGATTTGAAGACATTATTATTATTTACTACGGGACTAATCGCGCACTAAAATTACGAATGAATCAGCCTTAATTACGGGTAGACTCAACCCGTCACCACCCGGGGGTTTGCCCGTGACCACGGCCGATGCAACTAGTTGGTCGAAACGTCGGAATGTTGAGGTATTTATTTAGCTCGTAATTTTAGTGCGCCATTAGTCCCGTAGTATATAATACTAAGCAGATATGTTTTTAATTATTACACATTTTATTACAGTAAGCAGTGACATACTGGCAGAGTAAGACATGCATTTTGGACTCCCTAAAGTCACTTACGTGTATTTTTCCTAGCTGTTATAATTCAGTTTTCAACGTATAGTTTCTGTATTGTATAATATTATTGTAAAGTACAGCTGAGATTGGAAAAATGTACATGTGCGGAAAGGATACTAATTTCAAAGGTAGAGGCCTCACGATCGTCTTCATGGAAATCGATTTTGAGGTGAAAGAGTCGTAAGTTGTACAGTTGCGGACATTTTGTTGCACGAAACTTTTTGTATATGTTTTTTATAACTTCAAGTTTGCTTCCATCGTAATGGCTATCTTTAATAATAAATACATGGACCTGTTTTCAGCTCATTGCAAGGATATGTTATGATCGATCAAACTGCATTGGACAAGCGTGGTGGATATGACTTGTTTGCCGTTTATGGGTAGACCTACGTTCTACAGTAGGCTATTGAAAGATCGGTACGAAAATGTATCATATTTGTACTGGGAGCATGGACTATAAGACCCCTTTTTTGCGAAGGGAAAATCTTCGCCAGATACCCGATTGATCTGCGGTGCATTCGGATTACGTGGGATTGTACCCTCTAAAACCCTCTCAATGGCCGGATTTTGTACACTTTTGGGAGCTCCCGAAACCCAGTAGACCGTATTCTTGTAAACCCTTCTTCCCGAGCCTAGTAGACCGTATTTTTCATTGCCCTGGTATCAGCTGGAAATTGCTGAATGTGGAACGCTTTGCCTGAGTCTATCTTTCCGTTAAAGTACAATGTAGGTGTCTTCAAATCTTAAGCTAGAGTCAACAAGGGTCTGCCTTGCTTCCCTCTTCTTTATTGAAGTTTTTTGAGCTGGCCTTGATGAGATTTGAAATGAAATAGCAGTGGCAGGGCACATAGCACGAAGGACTGATGACCGATGAGGTCAATAGTCCATAGTTTATTGCAAAATATGTTACTTTTGCATGCGGGTCTTATATAACATGTTCAGTATAAGTTATACATATGACCCTATTTGGGTACAGCAATATTGTGCGGAGCGATTTATTTCAGTTTGCTGTATTATGATGGACCAATAGATAATCGTTTAATGTATAATAACATTTCTTGATAAATAAATCCTTCAATACCTTTGCAAAATCGACCTCGTCTTCAATTTCTTTAATTTCAACCGGAAGTTTAACCGGTCAACAGGTTCTCAAGTGGAGACACGTCCACGTCACCACGACTCTCAAGGTGTACGGATGACCACATCAATACCACAAAATCGCGCTGGATGCAAGCCGCTACCAACCGGTCTTAATGGAGATCTATAGGGGAGGCCTATGGCTGAAACGACTAGGTGAAATTTCGCTAGACCATTTTATTGGCATGCAGTGTTCAGAATTTCTCAGCTTCGCCTCTCACGTCCGCGGATAATATTGGAAATTTCTTATACTTTATACGGCCTTCGCATGCGTGTGAATAAAAACTGCAAAGAAAATATCTATGAAAATATTCTACTTCGTAACAATCTCGTTTGTAGTTTGTTCAAAAGTTACTACTTCGCTTTGGGAGGGAAATATTATTATACGTCTTGTTATTAAGTAAGTATGTTTATTTGCATAAAATAGTTGAATACATTTATATTAACTCGATCCTCGATGAGCTATCATGTTGGTCCAGCATGAGTTAGTGGATCCAGATAGATAGGAGAATTCCTCGTGAACCAACTGCTTTCGCAGAACTGGCTACTTGTGTACTATCAGGAGATAGTCATTTATTTTCAGTAAGGAAAGTTAAATTCATTAGTATACAAAAATATACTACAAGCCACACCCTAAGAATAGACCCTAGATACGAGAGACCATGAATTAATTTTAAATACCTCATTAGTAATTTTGTTAATTATTACTAGTAATATTAGTGCTTATATGCATAAGTAAAGGACCAAGATTTGAACCCATTTATAAAACACGTTGTGGTTGATATTGTACAACTTAACATAAAAAATTCAATCACAAAATACTCACTACGTACCAATCAGAATCGAGAAAATGACACTAAACCATTGATTACTTTCTTTCGGTGAAATACGTAACGTTCCTCAAATAAATCTCTATGTAACTTGTATACCACAATAAGCTTAATAGTTGTAAAATTTCTGTACAATTTACGCTTGGTCCGAGTATTTCAGAGAAATGAGAGCGTCCAAACCGCTTACGCTGGCAAAGTGGATTCGTTCAACATGCGCGCGGTCGCTGCGCCTAGCCTGCAGACCGCACGCCTTGTGCACGTGCCCTTAGGAAACAAAACCACCATTAGAGAAGAGATATCTATAAAAAGAAATGAAAAAAAAACATATTTACAACATCCATATATTTTTTACAAAATGGCAAAAGTGTATTTGACTTTTGCACATTTTCCCAGTCAGTATAAAATACTTAACATTCTATGAAAAACAAGATTATTTTTTGCAAAAATTAGCATGATCGACTTCACCCGTGTACAAAATTCGCGAATATTTCGCACGGATCGATGGAGCATTTTTCATATTATTGTTGATTTATCAAAAAAGAGCTCTGTCGATTTCGATAAAATTTAAATGGGACCAATATCGTAGTAATAGTATATTCTTTCCAATAAAAAAATAATTATTGAAATCGGACCACTATGAAAAAAGTTATACGTGGTTATACAAATA
This sequence comes from Hypomecis punctinalis, assembly GCA_949316475.1. NCBI lineage: Eukaryota > Metazoa > Arthropoda > Insecta > Lepidoptera > Geometridae > Hypomecis > Hypomecis punctinalis. Next base: position 22,849,827 of record OX438809.1, on the reverse strand, counting down.
TATATATTTTCCTCCTCCGGTGGTTCGTCGGTCAAAAATAGTGCGTGGAGTCGCTCTGCGCAGAGGAAGTGAAACTTTGAAAGCAAAGGTTCAAATCTTAGTAGCTTACTCTTAACTAAACTAGATGGCGCTGGCGTCAAGTTAGCATTAGTTAGAATTTCTCCGTCAATGAACGAGAAGTTTTGATTTTTGTTAAAAAAAAATGTCTATGAGTTCCGGAGATGACATGTGGTTTTATTACAAATTTATTTCCGGATTTAAATAAAACTTGCTGTGTTAAACGTTTAACGCAACCTTTGTTGGAAGTCGCATTAGAAGTCTAACAAATAAAAACTTTAAAGATGGGTATATACCGATATTTCACAAGATTAAGTCATGTTAATAGATTACCTGAATTATATTACCATTACCATAACTAATATAATTGTAACTGTAAGTATTGATAATATTATTCAGACGTGGATCTTAATAATCCTGCCGCATCCGCCATTCAAAATATTATTGCGCGATTTAAGCCTAGTCAACGCCATCTGTTTTCATCTTATGTAAACTTATTGGTTACCGTTTAGGTGTCTGTACTACTTAATTCCCAAATTCAGCCATCGAACGTCATTGGTGGCGCGGGGTCCATCTCATTCCTACTCCAGTTATTTGCATCCAACCGTATGGAATGGCGCATCTCTTTCATTCGCTAATACGAATAAGATTCATTATTGCTCTACGAATCCGATATCCGCCAATCACAGAGATCTCGAGTGATATCATCCGGCTTCTTGAATGTTCATTTCAACATTTTACATTAAGTGAATAAATACAAAAGATTAGACATTTGATTTAGTGGGATTGCCAATACCAGATTTTTCCAATATTACCAATCTCTTAACTAATCTTAATATATTAACCACACGCTTAATTGCAGTCTTATAATTTTTAAACTCTGTATGTGTGGACATACATAAAAACATACACACATTGGCAAATTAGCACACATGATCAGAAGCTTGTAATATAAACTCCGTGTGCCTAGCTTGCAGACCGCACGCCCTGTGCACGTGCCATTCGGACTAAATTCCAAGACCGCACGCACTGTGCACGTGCCATTCGGACTAAATTCCACTAAACACTAGCTAAAAGTTTTACGCACATTTTAGGAAATGTTTACCAGTACAAATTAGACGGTTAAGCAGTGTTCAAAGCGTGTTTAAATCTTTTGCGGAGGAGATTACAAGATGCAAAATCTTTAAAATGGTGTCTATAATATATAGCTATAGCAAACAAGTCAAAGCTAAACTATAGTAAGGCAATGCGGCCAGCATTTTTGGCACGTTTCCAGAGATTAAAGACTATTTAAACTTTTTGTAAGTATAAACAGAATCTAATTTTTTAATTAGCATACTTTAGATAAGGTTTTTTTTTAGTTTAGTTTGGATATTTTAGTTTTGATAAGTTTAGATTTAGTTATTTTCGTTTATTGTTTTATGTGATTCAAGTTTTGTAAGTAAGAAAGAACTTACAATTTAGAAACTTACGAATAGGACCACAATAAAAAAATGCATTAAATTACAAAGAGAACAACGAGAATAAAATAAATTAAACTGTATCTCAGTAAAAATCTTTTTATGTGGCTCACATTATTGGAATTAGTTTGCTGGTATCGATCGGGTGGCTACATCTACATACAGTGGCAGAGTTTTTGGACCATCTGAAGTTTCTAATATATTCCTATATTAGGTTAAACATCCGGGGCTCAAAATTAAACGTGTCATCAAAGCCACAGCGGTAATTAGCTGTAAATGCCACTTGCGGTCACGCAATCAAAGACTGGCCGTGCCGATCATTGCTTAACTTCAGTGAGTATTCGCTAAGAAACACCTAATCAAACTACACTGCACACTGTTCAGAAAACGATTTCTCAAGTAATTTTTTGCTCAAAATAGCTTATCTCATAGTAGAGTAGTACCATTACAGCTGCCTACGATAATAAAACCCGGCTGCTACGGTGCTACGTCGTAGCTGTAGCCTCTACGGCGTAGACACCACTATACATAAATTCAGACCAGAAATTTTGCGAAATGGATAATTTTATGTTTTGTAATATGGAATTAAATTTCACATTTTATAATCTTTTTTGTCATACTTTTAGATTTCTTTTATCTACCGAGGATAAAAGATAATGACATTAACCATGTAAGTCATTCATTTGGTAAATACGATGCTAAAGACTCTAAAGAGTTGCCTTTTTAACATGTTGTGCGTAAATGACATTAATTTAGTACTGTACCAACCTTAATGATAGTTCACTGCTAAACACAAAGAGTGGTTGGGCTATATCCACCACACTGGCCTCGTACGTGTTGGTGGATTGACATACCTTAAGCCCAGTATTCTAAATAAAAAACTGGATAAGTGCGAGTCAGGCTCGCACACCGAGGGCTCCGTACAAATCCAGAAAATTTCACAAAATTGAGAAGTAAGTCGTTAAAATCTCCATACTATAGCCATCGACAAAAAAGTTTTTTTTTTCACTTTACTTGTCATACATCGAAAATTAATGAAAATGTTAAAATAATTAAAAACCTGTTTTAGCATGTGCTAATGAAGTTCTTTTATATGATACCTTACATGATACGTTTTACTCACTTTGAATTTTGAACCTATTTTGTGAATTTTGAGGCCCTATTTTATTGTCATTTAAATAAAAATGTACAGTTTTCGGATTTATTCCTATATGTGTACTTTGAGACGATGCTTCTTGCCAAATTTCATAGTTCTATGTCAACGGGAAGTACCCTGTAGGTTTTGATTTTTGTGAGTGCGAAATATGCGGTTTTTTACGACATAAGCAGCTCTGACTTTTTTATACGGTAACTGAGAAGCTTTTCTTTTACACAACTGCAAGAATTTATCAATATACGTATATAGTTTAAATTTCAACTCGATATCTTTACGCGTTACCAAGATAAAGAGTCTTGACATACACACAGACGGAGAGACGGACAACAAAGTGATCCTATAAGGGTTCTGTTTGTCCTTTTGAGGTACGGAACCTTAAAAACCGCGAATACCACGAACCATCGGTTAAAAAATCTGACACTAGGCATAGCCACTCGTCCTATATGTACTGACTTACCAACAATTTTCACTGTCAAATTAAAATAAATTTTAATATCGTACTCGTCGTATCAAAAGAAATACCAAAAAAGTGAACAGAGTGTTTCTAAAATATTTTAATAATTACTCTGTAATATTCTTAAGCACTCTAATATTCAGCTTTCATCTCCTTTAATTAGCACTCAGAAGTTATTAATCAAAAGTTTTTCATAATGGAACCTCTCAATACTGTAAAGGCTGTGTTGGAAAGTTTTCTTCGGGATTTTTCTTCAAAAAGGTACTGAAAAGTTGAGGTAATACAGGTGTGCTTTTGAAAGTGCCAAATATTTCAGAAGTGTATCATTACTAAAACCTTACGAACAATATATACTATGAGACTAACTACAAATTCACGATAAAATCAATCAAACCTGAGCAACGGCTTAGTCTTTATATAGCGCAAGTCAGGGCTTGCATGGAATACTGCTCTCAACTTTGGGATGGCTCTGCCAAATAACAGTTAGAGGCTTTGGAGTCCATTGAAAGGCGAGCCAGGAGGCTGATAGGCAACGAAACCTTGACTGAGTCTAAGCTGCAAAGTCTCGAGCATCGACGTAGGGTGGCGTGTCTATTAGCCTTCTATCGGATACACTTCGGTGAATGCGCCTAAGAGTTGCACAATCTGGTCCCACCTACCCCTTTCTTTTATCGTACGGCTAACGCAACCAAAGCTGCTCTTTTATGGTGGACATCCCACGCGTTAGAATCAAGCGTTTTAAGTCCACATTCCTCATAGGAACTGCCAGAATGTGGAAAACTTTGCCTGAGTCTGTCTTCCCGCTAAAGTACAATGTGGGTGTCTTCAAATCTCGAGTAAATAGGTATCTTCTAGGTAAGCGTGTTACATCCTAGACCACATATCTACTTATCATCAGGCTGTGTGTAGTCAAACACAAACCTATTTGAAATAAAAAAGAATAGTAGGTAGGCTGGTATGAGATCTATTAAGGATTGGCTAGATATAAATCTTCTAACTTTAAATTTAAGCAAAACTAAGAATATATGCTTTCATAAAACCAAATCTTCTGAGCCAGATCCAGAATACATTCTGCATGTAACATGTGTCTATGTAACTTCTATTCTATCCAACGGTCTCCCACTATTACATACCTTGGAGTAGTAATTGACGAACAGTTTTCCTTTTTGGCGCATATATCAAACTTGGCCAAAAAAGTATGCAAACTTACCCATGTCTTTGGAACATTGCGTAGTGCAGCCAATGAGAGAGTTCTGCGTTTGGTTTATACAGCTCTTTGTGAATCGGTCCTTTGTTACTGCATTACTATATGGGGTGGAGCAGGAACCTCCTCCATCATTGAACTAGAGAGAGCCCAGCGAGAAGTTCTTAAAACCATGCTCAAATTGCCATACAAGCAATGTATTTGTATATGGTTTGGCAGATCTTTTAACAGTCCGCCAATTATACGTACAACGAGTAACATTAACAGCGCATAAAAAAAATCTCCGAAAGTCATCGGCTCCCAGAAAAGGAGACCACCCCGTGAAAAAGAGACACATTCTAACACCACCTTTGCATAGCGACATCCTGACTTCAGGTATCCTTATTTGTACAATAGGATTGACAAAAAACTGAAATTACGCAATAAAACAACACAAAAAAACATCTCAAGTAAGAAATTATTGTCAATATTCTTAAAATTAGGTTATCACTTTAAGCGATTTCTTCTAGGCTACTAATTATGATGAAGAAAATGTAAAGCTACTTAGTAATTGTGATAAATTCAATGTCAAATTCAAATTACGCTAGTATTCTCCTAATGTACCTATGTATTTTTCGCTCATCAGAGACATACTTAAAGTGTTTTTTTTTTAGCTTTCTTTCCTGACATAGGGATGCAGTGCACCCTCTCAGATCCCTTGCTAACGCCCATGAGGTCAAAACAACAGTATCCAATCAAAGAAAAACCACAAAGCGGCTGCAACATTTATTCACGAGTCTTAATGAAAACGCCAGAAAGTTAGAAGTAATTTACATCAAAAAGGACGAGTTGGACAGAAATTCGGTTGAAAGTTGCAAAATTAAAATTAAGATTTAACGTGTTGCCGGTGGGAGACAAAGTTTTTCATTTATTATTTACGGCTGGGCCGTCCACTAAATCATCATTTGGTCTGTTTTCCCTTTTATTTTGGAATGGAGTTTGAGATACTTCATTATTGAGAAGTTGGGCTCGTCAAAGTTTTTGGATCTGTCGTACAAAAGATATTGTTTGGTTGTTTCAGCTCTAGTATCAGAGTTTTTTTAATTCGACTTATTAGGCTCATCACAAATAAATTCATAATAGTTCAAAGTCACAAATAGACTCTTTACCTTGTATCTTACATCTGTAAGGACAGATTGCCATCTTGACTTAAACATCTGTAAGGACAAATTGCCATCTTGGCTGAAACATCAATAAGGACAGATTGCCATTGACTATTTTTGCCACATAAGCAAAAATACAACCTAGATAAGTAGATAGATACAGGGAAATTCAACGACGAAAAGTCACGAAGTCGGAGCCAGATACATTGGTACGATCAGATTTGCACCAAGCAAATCTGATTCGTGTTACACCCTAGACCACATATTTGCTTAACATCAGGCAGTGTGTCAAAAGCCAAGCGCAAACCTATTTGAATTAAAAAAAAAAAGATTACGCCATCGTCTTCCAGACTTCGTCGAAGTCGGAGCCAGATACATTGGTACGATCAGATTTGCTTGGTGCAAATCTGATCTGCCTGCCTGATGTTAAGCAAATATGTGGTCTAGGGTGTAACACGCTTACCAAGAAGATACTTATTTAGTCGGGCTTTGAATATACTAGAGATACATAATTATGTCGCCTAAAATCAGGGTTACCATTACCAAAAACTCATTACCGTGGAAAAAATGCCATTTTGAAGTAAAATTTGAGAAATTGCCTTACCTCATACATTTTTGTACTTCTTTATTCCACAGGAATTTCTGCCATGTGTTTTATGAATTCATGATATTTACATTTCGGAAAATTCTGCCTTGTACCGTTTTTTTGCCGAGTAGACCCAATAGCAGTAAAAACGATAATTGATGTAGCAATGAAAACATTGTCTAAAACATCTTTCCTGTAAGTAAGCTCGTACAGGCTGGGTGGCTAGCCCTGGCGTCAGAGATTTTAAGCCGTCTGAAGGCCTCTGACATGACTAAACGGTGAAAACAACCGGGACCTACAATTAAATGTGTCATCCGAGTTACGGTCATCCATCTTCCCTGTAAAAGATAACAGCTCAATAACTTTACCCTAGACATGATAGTAAATGTCCACTGAGTACCTGTCAAAAGTTCGTGACAAAAAACAGGTCAACACGCTATTTGGAGCTGAGAAAGTGCCAAATAAAAAGCCTGTAAAGTTAGTTTGATAGTCTGTCTTAGAACTTCTCTTGATTTTTAGTTCTAAGTAAATACCTGCCTGTAGAAAGCTGTGCGCTTTTACGTAATACTTGAATATTAGATAAGTATCATCTAATATAATTTTATTTTTAATGTTCTCTATACAAGGTTTATCTCGGAGTTCTTTTTGTGATAAACAATTTGAAAATGTATTCCCACTGCAGGAAAAACCTGAACAACTAATTCTCAGTTTTCCGCTCCGTCTCATTATTATGACCAACTTTTACTGTGAGACCAACGTTGAAATCTTTATAGATAATATCTGCCGTCACAAAAACCTCATTGAATTTAGACAAAATGTATGTATAAGAATTTATCCTGATGCCATCTTAAAAGCTGGTTACAAAGATTAGAATAATTTTATTTTAAAATTTTTAAAGTATATTTAAATACTAGTTTTTACCCGCGGCTTCGCCCGCGATATAATTTAATTTATGTTTATCTTGTCAAAAAAATATGGTAACTAAAACAGTAAGTGCGCCACAAAATATTAGCCCCAATTCAATGTGAAACGGTACAAATATTGTAGCAAATAATCATTTTAAACCCAAAAAACAGCCAATCTCAACTAATTTGTTTCGTCATCGTTATCATCCGCAGCTTTCTTTGACCCACTGTTGGGTATAGGCCTCTCTCTTGCAGTGCCATCTGCCTCGGCTCTTTGCCGGTCGTGACCAGGCTCGACCGGCGGTATTGATGATATCGTCGAGATAGTCGACCCACCTTGCTGCCGCGCCGCACATAGCTGAGCGCTCTCACCTATTCAAGTACCCTAGTTGACCAGCTTGGTCACCACCGTCTTTCTTGGTCAAGAAGCGCTGGTCGAATTGGTTGCCACGCCATTGTGAACGATGTCATACGCAGGGCTTTTGCGACCGCCAATATCGCAGCCGTACTCTAACCGAATGGGTTTGCGCGTGGTGATAGCAAAAGGCCTGAGGGTATGAAGCTGATCCCATGGAAGTGTATACGGCCCTTAGTATGGGACGTGACTTGCGTCGATACTTTGGCGCTGTCAGCGGAGCAGCACAAACGGCGCAAATATGCTAACCTCGGCAGTGGTTACATATTTGAGCCGTTTGAAATTGAGACATTGTACGCGTGTTGGCCGGAAGCTCATCTTGTTTTCAAAAGTCTTTCTGAGCGTCTGGTGTACCCGCCTCGTGACCAAATGGCAATGCTGCCAGCATGTTGGGCACGCTGCTAACTGGCAGTGGGCTTGAGCATTTAGAATATGTTTAGACCTTCAAGGGTCTGTGGATGATCCAATTGCTTGTTATGTAGTAGTAGTTTATGAAGTTTTACATTATAAGTCTGTATTTAGTGGTAGTTAATAAAGGCACTTGCTCTATAAAAAATCAAGTACCTTGCACCTTGTTGTCACTGTTCAAATTCTGAGACAGCTGAGAAGGCGGCGCTCGAGGTCTCCCGATTCTTTTTGGTCTTTTCTCCCTAGGCAGTTTAGAAGTTTGCACTCGAGGTTGGGCCGCTTTTCTGGGGTTTTTAAATATAGCAGCTTAGAGGCTGGCCGGCAAGTTGCGTGCCTCATGAGGAGTGCCGCAACTGAGCCGGGCTGCACTTTTATCACTGTTCAATCCTAACCAAACTAACAGAAATTTATGTTCGTGTCAAGGTCACAACTCAGAATCAAGGTTAATAACCTTAGGGTCAAGATATTCATACTCATGCCATGCTTCTTTTAAAAATCAAGTCGATCCGTTTCTTCGTATATTAGCATGGATTCTGTACCATATAGGTAGAATAAAGAAATATGTTTAACCTCTAATGGTGGTATATTTAAAAATATTTTTAATGTCAGACGAAATGACGGTCCAGTATTAAACATCATTGTAATATGTAGCATGGCAATAGGAAAACTATTTTGTCCAATTTTAATGTCAGTTGTCATTGTCAATTCATACTTTATTTCCTCTTCGAGGAGCTATAATGGTGGAAAGACAATTTGTCCCTTTGCTATGCTAAGCGAGACATTTATAAAAGTCTTTTGTTTTTTTTTATTCCTTGTAGGTTTGCGTTTGACTACATCCTGCCTGATGTTGAGCAGATATGCGGTCTAGGATGTAGCACCCTTACCTAGAAGATACCTATTTACTCCGGATTTGAAGACACCCACGTTGTACTTAAGCGGGAAGACAGACCCAGGCAAAGCGTTCCACATTCTGGCTGTCCGTATGAGAAATGAGGATTCGAAACGCTTTGTTCTAACGCGCGGAATGTCCACCATAAAAGGGTGGCGCTTTGGTCGCGTCTGCCTAGCCGTACGATAGAAGAAAGGTGCAGGTGAATTTAATAGCAACGTAAAAATTGTTCTCTCTATCGAATGCCGAAAGTGAAAAAAAAACAGAAATAGTCTGATTAACTGTTATAATTACGATGGTGTCTTCAAAATTAGGCCTTTTAGCGTCGTTGTGATAGGTGACAGTTTCGCTAACGCAAGATTGTGTCCTATCCTACGGGAATTATGCAATTTTCGGGATAAAATGTAGCCTATGTCCTTTCTCAGGCTCTAGACTATCTGTGTACCAAATTTCATTGACATCGGTTCATTAGTTTTGGCGTGAAAGCGCGACAGACACACAGACAGACATACAGACAATGATGTTTAATGTCTAGATAAGCAGACTCAAACAACTGCGTTGCTAGGCATGGCGACACATTAACCGCCCGAATATCGTTGGTAGGTAATCAAAGAATCATATCTCTATCCCTGTTACACTAGTCGCTAAAGTACGGTAAGACGTTGAAAATGACAGAAATAGCAATATTTTTAAATTTAGTCGGACAATGTCTATTTAGGGTGCCAGTTCATTAGATTGAAATTTCCCCAAAATGTTACGATATCTTCTCAATGTCAGTGATACAAACCGATATTTTTAATAATCAACATTTTAGTAATAACATTATGAATTTGAGTCATTAATCAAAATCAAATATAATATGATGTAATTATGAATAAAGTTATAATACAAAGAATATTTTATTCATTTATCCGACAAATATTTATTCGTTCTTGATAATTAAAATAATTATCGCCATAATAATACTTAATTATCAAAAACGTGTCATATTGTAGGACAGGATATTCCTTAAGAAAATTCGAAAGCATTGCATGAAGAATCTACAATATATTGTTTTGAAAATTGCAGTGATTTTTTTTTAATTCTGGAACCGTTGGAGTAAACAATTATAATAAACAATAATAAATATAGCAGACTAACAGCTAGCATAGTCACACCGCCACCCGCGCCCGAGTTCGTAAGCTCTTACCACTAGTTACCACGCACCCCGCACGGCCCGCGTGCAGTCTGTGTCACTCATACATACCTATACCACGCAGCGCGCGCTTTTTCAGTATCTCTGTATCACGTAAAACTTCTTTCAAAATTGTAGCCTAATATGTTATACTATACCTGTACTTCAATCTCCGGACATAGATACCTGTTGCCGTCGAGCTATTTGATTAAACTAATAATTACAAAACGTAACCTATTTAAGCCTGATTCTGCTGCTTGATTCATAACTATCAATAATAATAAAAATAGTAATGATTATTAGTATTATTTAAAATCGCTGTAGACGTTAATGCCGCCCATTAATCTAGGTACCGGATTTGTTATTATCTTTGTACTCTTGTATTTTTAGTATTTATTGAAGTTATATTGTAATCTATTGTAATTTTACTATTTCACTATTTACTATTATTATCCAGTCAGTTTCTTTTCGTAATATTCTAATGGCTTTTATCCATTATTTATCGTAATCTTTACGTATTTTGTCTGCGGATATCCTATAGTATCAAAAAAGTAATTATCGATTAGTCGAAATCTCCCATAATTATGGGGAAACAAAATCATGTTTCACCTGGCATCACCAACTGTAAAATTATTTACTTTTAAAATCATGATATTATATGTGATAGTTTCAATTAATACGAATAGTGTAAACCGTATTTACTTGTGGAAATAAATTCCAGAAGCTTTATGAAGAAATTGAGAACGGGATTAAAAGGTTTTGACTACACATTTCCCCATTTTTAATTTTTTAAATAATATTTTGACGTCTGATATATTCAACCATTTTGTTTAATCGCGACTAAGGCCGGTCGGCGCGCTTCGCCGGCGTACGCCGGCAGTTGGCTGACGTCGTCATAGACAACAATCTTCAGTTCTCGTGTATTATACTTCAATGCATACAGATAGACAGACAGACAGAATTACTTTCGCATTTATAATATTAAGTAAGGATAATATATTATCAGTATGATGATATCCAAGGACTGCTCATCGATTGATTTGACAGATATTCGATCGACAGTTGTTTATTTTGACATTCTTACAGCGCACGCTAGAGTAGCTCGCAGATGGCAGAATTTTCCTACTTACTCAACATTTATCGTTATATATTAGACAATTCACAAAATATCTTTATAAATTGTAGCCTATGTGTGTGTCTGATGTATAAGCTATATTATTGCAAAGTTTCATCTCAATCCGTTCAGTAGTTTTTGCGTGAAAGAGTAACAAACATCCATACATCCATCCATCCATCCATCCATCCATCCATCTATCCATCCATCCATCCATCCTCACAAACTTTCGCGTTTATAATATTAAGTAGGATAGTTATAAAAAAGTTATATTAAAATTAAATTTCAATATTTTGGGACGTAAGATTACACACGGCCTCTAACTAAGCAAAGCTTGTGATATGGCTGCCAGAGACTGATATACAACATATACTTATTTTTTAAATACATACTTATATAGATAGTAAATAAATAACACCCAGACACAAAGCAAAGACTTATGTTCATCACATAAATATTTGCCCTGGGTAGGGATCGAACCCATGCCCCTTTGATCCAGAAGTTAGGGTCACTGAACCACCGAGGCAGTCATAAAAAAAGTTAAGAGAAATAAAAGCAGTTACATAAAAATTAATATCCATTTAATAAAAATAATTCTTAACTGTATTGTACCGACAGTTAAGATGTTAATTTATTAATAGAATTTTACAATTGAGAAATGTAATGACAAAAATGGTACAACCAACTTTAACCTTGTACAGAAATCGCACCCATGGATATATCGTTGATCTAGTACTTTTCACATTATCGTTGATTTAAAAAAAATACTTAGTCGATATCGATAAAATTTAACGGGACCAATTCTAAAGCAAGACAACACCTTATAAGGTGATACTATCTACGATACGATACGATACCTAAGGTAGTATCGTAATCATTAAGTACTTAACTTAATGATAGAAATTAAAAAAAAAATATATCATATAGCAATATAATCCTTACAAATATCACAAATCCCAAAGAGTTTTTGATGGTTTGTTTTCTATTCCTTCATGAAGCAACTTAAAGTAAGTAAGGTAAGATGCTGATAGGGTACGGCCTGATGGGTGGATGGATGGAAAAAGAGGAGGAGGTACTATATTCGGCTATTTTTTTTTAATGTGTGTACATCGATATTTTTGCTAAATGTGAAATGGTTAAAGAAATCTTCTTTTATTTCGAAAGGATAGGTACATTCTCGAAGTAGTCCCATTTAAATTATATCAAAGTAGGCTTAGCCGTTTTTAAGATATCAACAATAATCTAAAAAGTACTAGATGGATAATACATCGATCGTAGGGACGTAAAGAATTTTGAGTGGAGACCACGTATCGGCAATCGCAGTGTAGGACTTCCACCCACAAAGTGGACTGATGACCTCATCGAGACCGCAGGATCGCGCTGGACATAAGCCGCTACCAACCGGTCTTATTGAAGATCGTTAGGGGAGGCCTGTGTCCAGCAGTGGACGTCCTATGACTGAAAAAAAGAAGTAAAAGATGGTAGGTACCTATATGGTGGAAGTCAGTTATGTCATTTTTGACGAAATATTATTATTATCACTGTCTCGGTAATGTGTCTGAACTGCAGCTGCACTGAAATGTGTGAATCGACCATTCAATTAATGTAGTCGGTATTATAACGCAGTCTTATTTTGATAAGTAAAAAATATAAATTCTAAAATAGCCACAGCTTCAACCAAACAGCGGCAAACACCCACGCAATCATAAAAATCTCTCACTAAAATAAACCCAACATTTACATTATAAATAAGCTCCAAATATTTTTCTCCTCGCCAAATATTTTAACAACTTTAATCTTACGCTTCCCTAGCACAAATTCCAGTTCTCATTTGGTAGGCTTTCCATAATTTAATAGAGTCCAGTGAAACCATAAAATATTTACCTTTTCATTCACAAGTAGGCACTATTTCATGAAAATATTCAGATCCAATAAAAACTTGGCCAGAAAGTCTCTTGAGGCCAGAATTTCATATTTGTTCTACTAAGGCTTTGGGGTTCTGTGTTCAGATAACTTTGTAAAAAAGTTTATCTATTTTACCCGACTTCGCAAAACGAAGGAAAGTAATGTGTCTATCTATGACTATTGACTGCTTCGGTGGCTCAGTGGTTAGTGACCCTAACTTCTGGATCAAAGAGGCGTGGGTTCGATCCCCACCCAGTGCAAATATTTATGTGATGAACATAAGGGTTTGCTCTGTGTCTAGGTGTTATTTAGTTTCTATCTATGTAAGTATGGATTTAAATATACGTATATGTAGTATATCAGTCTCTGGCAGCCATATCACAAGCTTTGCTTAGTTTGGAGTCAGAGGCCGTGTGTAAGATGTCCCAAAATATTTATTTTATTTATTTATTTACGTATATCTAGATTTTTCGACTGCCTCACTGGCACAGTAGTTAGTGACACTGACTTCTGGGCCAAAGAGACGTAGGTTCAATTTCGACCCAGGGCAAGCATTTTATAGTAAAAATCATTACTGTGAATAAAATTAAAAATATACTAGGTATGCGTGAGTATTAAATTGTTATGATTTTTGTTTAGAACCCTCCCTAAGCGTATCCACTTACACTTGCCTATCTTTTTTTATGAATTTATTTACCTATTTTTTGCTCTTCGTTCCATTCATTGCGTATTCAATGATTGGTGAAGTAGTGAATCGCGATTTAGTCGAGCTTTGCTTCGCTTAAATTTATATTGGATTTTCATGGAAATTAAACAGAAAGTGGTTCTTGTAAACGCTCTTGTATACAAATTAGAATTAATCTTAGAAAGATTTATTCGTTGCAGTAAAGCGGTCATAGGAAAGTCACCTTGTGGTATAAAAAATACGTGATACAAAATTGTTCTTATATTTTTTTACCGACTCTACACCTCCTCGGTTCTCAATCCGACTGAATGTTTTTTTTTTGTATGTTACGCGACTACTCCGCCAATCACGGATCGATTTTGATGGTTTTTATTTTGTTTACCTAGTTCTTATATTTAGATATGATATAATTTCTTTACATTTCGGTACTACCTATAAGGTATTATCTTGCATGGATCTAAAGCTAAACCGAATTACCCGTCTGTCAGTCCGCCTCAATCAAGCCGAGCCAAAGCGAAACACCAATAAACATGGCGAACCAACCCGGGCGGGATAATATAGCTATACCTATGAAACGCAGTATGGACAGTTATTATTACACTGTACTGTACTAGACTTTTTAATTGTGACCCACGAAAGGTGGTTGGGCTTTATCCCCTACGCTCGCGCTGGCCCAGTGCGGGTTGGTGGATTAGCATACGCCATTGAATTTCTTCTACTGGCATATGCAGGTTGCCTCACGATGTTTTTTTTTCACCTAAAAGCCAGTGGTGTTAAATTCCATACATAAATTCCAACGAACTTATTGTGGTACGGGACTGGGATTTGAACCCACGTCCTCACGATTGTAAGGCGAGTGTCACTACCACTAGACCACCACGGCTCTTAATTACACACCTTATTAATACTAGTAGTTCTCCGAACAGTAGAACTCGCAACACATCTCGGTGACTGCCTAGGTGGCTCAGTGGACTCCTGGGTCAAAGAGGCGTGGGTTCAATCCCCACCCAGGGCAAGCATTTATGCGATGTACATAGGTGTTTGCTCTGCGTCTAGGTGTTATTTAGATAATTATCTATTTAAGTATGTACTTAACAATATGTAGGTATATGTAGTATATCAGTCTCTGGCAGCCATATCACAAGCTTTGCTTAGTTTGGGGTCAGAAGCTACACACGGTCTCTGACGTCCCCTAATATTTATTTCCTCAGATGTCAGACAGACAGACAGACAAAACTCTTTATTTACAACCACAGTTTGAAAAATAAACACTATTTACATAAATACGACAAAAAATATGATTATAAAGTGGCGGCCTTATCACCCATGGCGATTTCTTCCAGGCACAAAATTTAAATGCAAAAGTTTAAAATTTTTGATCTGTTCGATCATTAAAATCTTCAGATGTCGTTAGAATTTAGATACAAAACAATGTTGCCTGTTGCCAAATATAATCGAATTCGGCTGATAAATAGCGCCATAGCGCATTTCCCCACTTTTTGAGAGAAATACCCACTATGGTGATACGTTAAATTGTAGGTCCTGGTTGCAATACTACTTTATCTGCTAAAACTACCTACTACTACTACAAAGAAAGTAATTGGATCATCCACAGACCATTGAAGGTCTAAAGATAATCTGAATGCCCAAGCCCACTGCCAGCTGGCAGCGTACCCAGCATGCTGGCAGCATTGTCACGCTGAATGGCAATACTTATACGTTGAGCCAAATAAATACCAGCATTCTGGTCATCCGTCGCGTCCACCAGACGCTCAGAAAGAATTTTGAAAACGAGATGAGCTCCCGGCCCCGACGGACCCAAAGTCTTAACTCCAAATGGCTCAGATATGTAACCACTTGAGGTTAGCATATTTGCGCCTCTTGTGCTGCTCCGCCGAATTGGGCGCCGCTCCAGCCCTTTCCAGAACTTTTGCCCTTTAAAAAAAGGTCTTGGTTGTTTTAACCGTTAAGGCTTGCAGATAAAGGCAAAAGGCGGCTTAAAGAATCCTGACACCAAGCAATCCCACTGGGTCTATAAGATCTTACTGACAGTAATATTTATATTGTATACTGTTTTATCATAGTGCGTTATAACAAGGATATCGGGATCCGAGGCTAATCCCCACAGTCAATTACTGGCGCCGGCATAATCCGGACGAGAGGGAAACAAGCAATTGTATAAAAATAACGGATATATACGATTTTGGAGATGAATCGTGTACCATGGAGCTGTTCAGTGATACATATTATCAGTTTATGTTCAAATAAAGAAGAAATAAATGTGTCTATAAAATGTTTATAACATATTTACACAACATTTTTCATATTTGAATTCAACAACCCTCACTGTGCCAGCGTGGTAGGTAAAGCTGAATCGCTCTTAGTGGGTAGACCTAATGTCCAGTATTGGCTATTGAAAACGTGGGTATAGTTAATTATTTGATGTTGAAAAATTTACTTAAATCAAGAAGAGAAGAGCCAGAAGAGTTACGAATTTTTTACTTTACATCTTCTTTTTTGATTTATTTTGGAAATTCTTGAATTTTAAGAATTAAATGATAGCGAGCAGCAAAAAAAGTGTTAATTTAAGCTAAATGCTTACGTGTCCACGCCGTAGGAGCCGTTTGCAGTCATCAATTTTAAAATTAATCTTTACATTGTAATTTTGCATGAACCATTCGGTCCACACATTTCCGCAAATCGCTGTATGTAGATAATTGTAGTTTCCACTGATTTCGGCTCCTGTTGCACGTCTGTTTACCATTCAGCCAATTTTTTCATGAAATATAAAAACCCTATTTCATTTATTCAGTAATTAAGAGCGCGGCTCTTGTCGGTGGAGCAACTTCCATGTCTTGCGGTCTTCCGCCAGTGTCTTCACCTCCCTGTACGATATGACCTCTACCTTCTCTTTGATCAGAAACGCCCTCCGTGGTCTTCCTCTTCCTCTATTCCTTTCTACTTTTCCTTCTATTGTGGATTGTCATGTAGTACAAGGTGGTCAAACATCTTTCCCCTTCTATTTTCTACTGTTGTCAGAATTTTTCTTTTCTCTTCCATCATGTAGAGTACCTCTTGTTTCGTTTTCTTTTCGGTCCATAAGAACCCTATTTGTACCAGCCTTTTTAATAGTCCACTGCAGGACGTAGGCCTACCCACGAAGGGTGATTGGGTGGTGGGATCCACCACCCTGGCCCTGTGCGGGTTGGTGGATTCACATACGCCATCGAATTTCTTCTACGGAGGTATGCAGGTTGCCTCACGATGTTTTCCTTCACCGAAAAGCCAGTGGTGTGAAATTCCGTACACAAATTCCAAAGAACTCATTGGTACGGGACCGGGAATTTGAACCCACGACCTTACGATTGTAAGGCGGGTGTCACTACCTCTTGACCACCACGGCTTATATAAGAACCCTATTTACTCCTATAAAATCAGAGACCACACTGTCAAAATGATAAAACCTTGACCCCGAAAACAAAACAAGACCAACAAAACCCCGACACGACTCCCAATCTGCAAATGTAACAGTTGCTCCGCACGAGTTTTCCAAAGTCATTTAACAGTCATATAATAATCATATAATAAGTTTCTATTGCGTCGTAACAAAGATATCAAGATCCGCTGTAAATCCGTACAGTCATTACATGGGAATTATCCTGCAGAGAGGAGGAAAACGATATACGATGGTATAAAAACAGGAACGCTACGAATGAACAAGATTGATTTAGGGGTGTTCTTTGTGTGTTTGTAGACGTTTCCCCCAGAAAATGCACGAAGTGTAAAGCTATAGGAGAATCAAATGACACATGTAATGCACCTGCTGAATAGCTGAAGTTGAGTAGTCAGTCAGAAGCTGAATAGTCAGTTATTCTGAACATGGTATTCATATGGTCTTTACCAATCCGAATTAACTTGATATACGATATTAATTTGCCATACTAGAATCCCATTTCTGAATATTGCCCTGCCAAATTGTAATTATATATATTTATATTTTTTGGGGCATCTTACACGTGGCCTCTGAGCCCAAACTAAGCAAAGCTTGTGATGTCTGCCAAAGACTGATATACTACATACACTACTACATATTTTTAAATACATAATTATATAGATAGTAACTAAATAACACCCAGACAGACACAGAGCAAACACTTATGGTCATCACATAAATATTTGCCTTCGGTGGGGATCGAACCCACGCTTCTTTGATCCAGAAGTTACTTACCACTTACTTACCACTGAGCCACTGAGGCAGTCAAATTGCGTTGGCGATACGATTAGGTATTTTCTATTAGGTATTCCAGGGGAAACTATATGTGGGATTAGTGTATTCAGTATGTATGCAAGTCATGATTTTTTTATTTAAAGAAAAGTCAGTGGTATTTGTATCCGTTTACATAAGTACCAGAAAACTCATTGCTGCGGGACCGGAAATTGAACCATTGACAAGACGATCGTAAGCCAAGCGTAACCAACAACTTCCAGCACTGAGTAGCTAACATCATAATCAACAATGTTTGTTGTGGAAAAAATATTTTTAACCGACTTCAGAAAAGTATTCTTTAATTTGAATTTTCGTATGATTTTTTATGTAGGTAGGTATGTTAAACGATTAAGCCGCCATATATGAATCGATATTGATAATAACAGATTGGTAATGCTGTTGTCACTCGAGACAATTCTCAACCAGAAAAATGCATGGAGAATCTTCCAAGCTGCTGTCAAAACTGTCTAATAAGTATTGGGATTTAACGTTCCTTGTCGAAAAATCCTACAACATCCACCGAACCGAGATATATTTCTTCTAAAGCTGGAAATATACTATCGACGCCGCGACTGACAGGTATCTATGTAGATAATGAATGTACACTGAGCCGTGCAAACCATAGGACATAAGTCGCGGACGTCACCTTGGGTTGACCTTGAACGTTCGGACGTCCGAGAGCGATCTAGCGCGCCGGATGTTTTAAGACGAGCACACTGCTAAGTCGCGGCTGTTAGTCGCGTCCGATAGTATGTTTCCAGTTTAACTCGTGCCATATTTAATCGATGCATCTCTTTCAGATTTTCTCGATCGACCACGTTACCGCTCTGGTATCTCTGTGGTCGTGGTATTATTTTGTTGGTTTATGCTTTACTAATGTCCGCCCCGCCCCAGGCTAATAACATTCAAACGCAAAAATAATTTAATATTTATTTTAGTACGAAAGTATGTAAAGATAAAAAAACTCTTAGAATAAACTTTAATATTGTTGTTTATACAATTTCACCTGAATTTGTATACTGTTATGTTTGTTTATATTTATATTAATGAAACCTATTAGATTAGTCGCCCAGGTACTAGTCGATGGCGACACGATGACAGAGAGAGAGAGAAAGAGAGAGAGTAAAGTCATTAAACTCTAACCCGGTGTTCTATTAGCCCGGCCTATAATATTCGTGGTGGTACGATATATACGCCAAACACAAATTCGCCGTCCACACAAGACCGAGCTCAAGCGGATACGAGATTTCGCGTATTCGTTATATTCGTCCAAACAGGCAAATACAGGTATATTATATACAAACCACTTAACATCGCTGTATTTGGGCAAATATGATATATACGCGAATACGAATAGAAAGAAAGAAGAAAGAAAGAAAGTTATTTATTTACTAAAATTGAAATACACGAATGAATACAAGAATAACAGTTGAAGTAAATACATGAATAACAGTTGAAATTTGGCAAGATAACTAGATTCAGGATTCATAAGCGAAATATCCTTTGGTCCCATACTAGGCTCGAGACCCGTGTTGTGGGTACCATACAGAAAGTGGAAAAGGAAAAGTGGTGAATAGATGTGATGAATAAAGTTTTAGACCGCTTTAACAATTTGAATCAAATTTTCTAGTTGAATATCATAATGAAACCTAAAGATAAGCCGCCCAGGTATATATGTTAAATACAAGAAGGTATCAATCTTCCATGATGACAGCGCCTAAGCAAAGTCGCCGGCAACACATTGTCTAGGACGGACGCCTACGCGAAATGTCCTTAATGGAAATTCAGCAATAAAGAGAGACGCTTTATGATGGTATTACATGTAAGGCTCGACGCGCACTCCCACACTTAATTGATAAAGTTGCTTAGTTGCTGGAACAGTGCAACGTTTTTGCATGACTTGATAATTTTGATAGGTATACAGATTTTTTTAGAAGAAAGGTTGAGTTAACTAAACATTATTTTTTATTTTCTGAGCACCGACATACCAACGTAAATTAATTAGAATCTGAATATTGATCACAATGAAACAATCAATTAAAATATGATGGAATCTCCTTTCAGCCTTTTAGCCAATTTCAGTAACGATAACATTGGAAAAACTCTAAGCATAGGTAGTTAGCAAATTATAATGAAAATTTTATATCTTACCCGAAGTAAACAATAAAGTGCCCGAATTAAAGAGGAATATAAATCAAAGAGAGATTTTTCTTAATAACTTTTTGCGAAAATTGCTAAGATGAGATATGGTGAGTGTGCGTTCCCATTTTCCAAATATTACGCCATACTCCATTCAGCGCTCAAGTGGCCCAGAACTCCGCCCAACTTGAGGGCTCCAGCCAATTAACGTAATTGTCTTTATTAAGCGATTAATGTTTCCTATTTTTCCTCTCTATAATAAGTCAAATTACGGCTTACGTGCTTAATAAAAAAAGTCACCTAAAGAGGATAAATATGTGACAAAGAGGTCAATTTGAGTCATGCGATCGCGAGTGTGCGTTTCCATTTTCCAAACATTACGCCATACTCCATTCAGCGCTCAAGTGGCCCAGAACTCCGCCCAACTTGAGGGCTCCAGCCAATTAACGTAATTGTCTTTATTAAGCGATTAATGTTTCCTATTCTTCCTCTCTATAATAAGTCAAATTACGGCTTACGTGCTTATTAAAAAAAAAGGTAACCTAAAGAGGATAAATATGTGACAAAGAGGTAAATTTGAGTCATGCGATCGCAAGTGTGCGTTCCCATTTTCCAAACATTATTATGCCATACTCCATTCAGCGCTCAAGTGGCCCAGAATTCCGCCCAACTTGAGGGCCCCAGCCAATTAACGTAATTGTCTTTATTAAGCGATGAACGCTTTCTATCACGACGGAACGTTACACAAAATTATGAAAAGCTAACGGGAAATTAATTTATTTTGTGCGAAGTTGTTTGTTGCGTCTCGATTGGAAATTGGCAAAAGTTGGTACAGTATTCTTGTTAATGACCAAAGTCAGACGTTAATTAATCATTTATTGTTTTTTAATTTAGTTAGTTGACTGAAAAGTAGTCTCAGAAAATAGTAACTTTTTATTATACAACTAACAATAAAATTAAATGAGAATATCTGTCCAAGATCCAAAGTTATAGACATAGCTCAGCTGTTTATTAAATTTAAGTGCCAGTAAGCGGGGCACCTACCTACTCGTAGCGCCATAAAGCTCTTGTGTGCTAAGACCACGCAAGCAAGTGTTGGGTGCCCATTGACAAGACAAGACAAGAAGTTTGGATAATATCATCTTGTCAAGATTATAGGAATATTTCTAACCGACGAAACAAAGGTGGTTTCCAAGTTGGCGCGTTTATTTTTTGTATGTTTAACCACGCATAACTTTTTACAGCGGACTCATTTTGTTGATTTCTTTCTTGTTTGGTAGAAATGTACTTCAGAGGTGAACCGATTTAAATTTTATCAAAAATGGTTGAGCAATTTTTAATAAATCAACAATAATTTGAAAATTACTACATAGATTCGTGCGAACTATTCGAATTTTGTACACGGTTGAAGTCGGTTTTACCATTTTTTGGGAAAAAGAATTATGTTAATGCGTAAAGTTCCAGGAAAAATATCATTATACAAAAATAAATATCATAAAATATCATCATATCATTAATATAAAGGAAAAATATCATGACAAAAGTCTGCATGTTCAAAAAAAATATTATTCCATGGCGCATATCACCAAATGCAAAATACCACCTGAAATAATTGTGCTCGGAAAAGTACCTTTCAAATAATTAACAGATTTTTAAAATACGGCAATGGTCGCAGAGATAACACGAGACCTACCATCCATCCATACATTCATCAACCGTAGGACGTTCACTGCTGAGCATAGGACTCCCCTATGAATTTCTTAAAAGCTTAGTTGGAAGCGACCTGCATCCAGCACATTTCTGCGGTTTTAAAATATCGTTGGTCCACATAGTCGGTGGGCTTCCTACACTATATTTGCTGATACATAGTCTCTATCCGAGAACTTTACGGACCACACAAAAAATTATGCGTAAACAAATAAAATAGCCACTATTTCCTTTCTCTTTCTTTGCCGTGAAAATGTTGAACTATAAGCACCCGACACAACATTTCACCACCAAATTAATTCAGAACAAAATTTTACCACCTGATATTTAATCTAAAAATATCACAATCCAATTTACGTTCACCGAACCCCGTTCATACCAATAGCGAAAATGAAATTCAAACTAAAACATCGCTCTCGAAATTATCTAATTTGTATTCAATGAAGATACCTATCATCCAAACATTCCGTTTTGTAGAAGGAATTCAAAGAAAATTCCTGGAAAACTTCCCTTTCTTGAATATCTTTATTCATCCCGCTTCTTGAACTGGAGTGCAATTGATTTAATTTTGCATTTTATACGCAGTGGCCAGGTGGAAAGTGGAGGGGGAATAAAGTCTTTCTTTGAATGGTGGAAAGTTAAACTCTATGCATTGTAGTAATTTAATTTTTTTGTTTTTAGGTATTTGTTGTTCGTATTCCAAATCTAAGGTAAAGTGTGTTTTACGAAAGAAGTCCCGGGGCAAGAGGTAAAACTAATTTTAACATCGTCCAGGCGATGCGTCTCAGAGATTTCTTACGTAAAAAACACTCTAGTATATCCGTCCGTATTACGAAGTCCCCTGAAATAAGTAAAAATAATTTTAACGGATCGGCGATGCGATTGTAGCGACAAATCTGAGAGACTTATCCGTGAAACGCCCTATATAGGCACAATGTAAATAGGCTGCAGGAAAATTTTGAACGGAAGTCGTTTCTAGTTATTTCTTCACAAATCTTCGATAAAACATATTATATAGCTACGGAGCAGCTAATGTTGCGATTTCGCGGGAACAACTTTTTATAAATTTTGTCGAGAACTATTGAACTGCCAATTACTGCTATTGCCATTGGCCCAATTATAACCAAAATGTTCATAATGATAAGCACACACACCTTTGAAAGTTCCTTCATTTTAGATTTCCTTTTAGGCCTTTTGCAAACGGGTTGCATCCAGCGGTCTTAATTAGGGCTTTTAGGGGCTTATTCTGTACATCAAAACTAATAATTTTTGGTCTGCTAATTTTATCGAATCTCAAAAGAAATGCGGTTCCATAGAAAAATATTGTTTGCCATCGACAAAATGTATGGAACAGCTGTTTATAGGGTTCCGTACCCAAAGGGTAAAAACGGGACCCTACTATTAAGACTCCGCTAGGTATTCGTCTGTCAGTCACCAGGCTGTATCGCATGATCCGTGATAGCTAGAACGTTGAATTTTTCACAGATGACGTATAATAATTAATACTAAAATTTGAAAAAAATATATTTATGGACCCTTACCATACAACAAACCTGATTTTTAGCCGTTTTTCGCTCGATATTAATAACGGTGACAGTTAGATGCTTGAAATATTCGTAGAATATTTAACTCAATGTTACATGTAAAAATAAATGATTAAATTAAAATAAATATTTGAGGGGGGGCATACAAAAACATGATTATTTGCTAGGTATTAATAACTGCAACAGGAAGATGCTTGAAATATTCACAGAATATTAAGTTGTATATTTCCCTCATAAATAAATAATTAAACATATAAGGGGGGCTTCCATATAGTACGAAATCATATGTGCACAAGTCCGACTCGCACTTGCTCGATTATTTTTGTTTAGTTTTGACTAAAGTCGCAGAATAAAAGTTGTCAGTTTTGATGTACATAATTAAGCCCCTGAAAGGATGCTAATTGATTACCAGTATCCATGTATTATATCTTGCCCAGCGCAGCGTACCGGATACGGATCTTAACCAACCAATATACGCACCGTTCCAAAAATCTCATGAGGATACAGAAAATTTTAAAATCTTGTCACACAATATACACACTATTCCGAAAAATCACGACCCACCTTCACTGGCGAAGTTTTTTCCTACTCGCTTTATCTCTATTACGTTTCCGAGTAATTTACTCCATTTACTTCGCCGAACAGATAAGCGAATGATTCATTCGAATAACTCGGCTTTAGAATTATTCGATTGTAAAGTAAACAAAGTGAAGCACTAGTTGAGTTTCGTGGTTTTGAATGCAATGGAAACATAAGGTATAAAGGTGCTTAATGAATAAATAATAACGAAATTAAAAATAAAATTGTATTGTGTAATTAAACTTAATAGTAGTCCCGAAAATAAAAGCTTTATAATTTTCTTTGATTATGTCATTTACATGTAAAAATTTTAATATAACCCACCGGATTGACAAGTTGAAACGGCATTGGACGGGGCACGTATGACGAAGGACTGATGACCGATGGGGTCGAAAAATTTGAGTAGAGTTAATACCGGTAAATATCGGCATGCGTAGTTCAAGACATTCACCGATAAAGTGGATTGAAAAAAACACAATTTTTTTCTTCAACCAGGCTTATTATAGAGATCAATAGAGGAAACCTGCGTCCAGTAGTGAACGTCCTATGGCTGAAACAAACGAACGGACCAACTTTTAATTCTATATCAAAATTATCTTTTATCGAATAATATTAATCGAAAGAGTAATTCGAATGATGCTTCTCTACAGCACATTTCAACGAATCGTAACCGTGTACGTGAAAAAACACGAATGTGCTCTTTACCTTACTTACGGGTATTATGAAGTTAGGATGTCCCACTATTTGTGGGAATCACCCAGTTTTACGGATTTAGGACTCATTTGTTTTTGTGCGAAAAGTTTCCTTTATGAAAAGGTTTTCCATGGGAGGTACAGGAGTTTATGGAGCGACTAAACGTATTGTACCACACGATTTTGTTAGACATTTGCCATCTTGCACATGAGTGCTTATTGCGCGAAAAAATGGGCATAAGTAATAAGTAAGTTCGTATAAACCGGGTGGCTAGTCCTGGTGTCAGAATTTTTAAGCCGCCTGAAGGCCTCTGACATGGCTTAGCGGTTAAAACCACCGGAACCTACAATTTAACGTGTCATCCGAACCACGGTAGCGCTAAGTTATAAATGCGACTCGTGGCAACACATCCAAAGACTTTTTCCAGGAACAACAAACAACAAAACAAACAAATAACTCTTTATTGTACACACAAAATAAATTAACAATAAATACATTAGTGAAATTCTTCAGATAGTGCAACACTAGGCGGCCTTATCGCTGGAAGCGATCTCTTCCAGGCAACCCATGTACGGAAAGGAATGTGCTAAAAATAATTGACGGGGAGTACAATAAATACTAAAAAAAAAAATACATTATAGACCTAAATGCTAATACTACATACAATACCTAACACATAATAATACTACTACATAAATAGACAATACATAGATATACATACATAAAATATATAAAGTACATATGTAATAACAGAAAGAAATAAATGATACAGTACCAAATTATTTACAGAGATAATGAGTTTTTACAAGACGTTTGAATGCATCCAGTGAACGTGCACGCTTAATATCTAGAGGCAATTCGTTCCAAAGGTTCACAGCCTTCACCGCAAACGACGAACTGTAGAAAGAGGTTCTGTGGGAAGGAATATCCAGAGTCAAATTATCTGCAGATCTCAATGTACGAGAGGAACTGATTTGTTTCCGTGTTCAACACTACTGGTTTACAGAAACAACATAACTGTCTCTGAAACAATATTTTTTGTTTCGGAAACACGTAGATTTTGTTTCTGATACAGAGTTTATAAACAATTATTGCTCAGTGAATACATGGCTTTAGTCAAACTACGTTATGAGCGCTACTGAAAAATGGGAATGAAAATGACACTCTTTTTTCTTTTGCAAATCCTATGAATTCCTATGTTAAATGACAGGAGTTCCAGAAAATCAGGATACGTCTAACCAGCGACAGACGAAAGATGTATACGACGAAAATAGTTACCTACTAGCACCCGCTTGACAAGAAACGCATACCTGAACCTACACCACAAAAAGGTGGAGTCATGATGTCACCAAACTGGAAGAAAAGACGTGGAGTACAGTATGTGGCGCCAGAGACAGGGAGAAATAGAAATCATTGGAGAAGGCCTTTACCACAGAGCGCGGTTATTATACAGAAAAATATGTAAATATGAAACAGTCGTAATTTAACTGACCAAACAAAATTATCTGCTTCAACTCCCGATTTTGTTTTCGTCTATCTGAATGTTGAGTTTCCTTTAGATAGGTACAGGTGGATTTTTCAAGTAATTTCAACGAAACTTGGGACACAATTTCTATATATTTCAATCGTCGGCGAATTTTGATTGAGGGCTATTCCCTTCAAAAAGCAGAGACATTTGATGGCGCGCTATTTATCAGTTACTAGCTTTTGCCCGTGGCTCCGCCCGGGTTGAATTTGACTTTTGTGCTATCCCACAGGAACCTTTTATTTTTTTGGGATAAAAAGTAGCCTATATCACTTTCCGGCCCTTAAACTACATTTATGCCAAAAAATCAAGTCAATCTGTTGCTCCGTTGCTGCGTAAAAGAGGAACAAACCAATAAACTTTTCGGATTTACAATATTACTAGTTTTTACCCGCGGCTTCGCCCGCATACGCAATATATCATTATAATTTATAGCCTATGTGTTATTCTGATATATAAGCTATATTATTGCAAAGTTTCATCTTAATCCGTTCAGTAGTTTTTGCGTGAAAGAGTAACAAACATCCATACATCCATCCATTCATCCATTCATCCATCCATCCATCCATCCATCCATCCATCCATCCATCCATCCATCCTCACAAACTTTCGTGTTTATAATATTAGTAGGAAGTATAAGATTCAGAAATTATCTAAATCCTACTTACCAAGATTTGCGAGTCTGAACCAAATCAGTTCAGAGCGAGACATGATTTAGACTTATGATGATTCAGTTAAAAAGTTTTTTCGCGAAGTCAACTGCTCGGAAAACTAGTCGTGAAATAAATTATAGTTAGGATAGGTATAATGTGCGTGAAGGATTGTGTGGTCATGCATGCGTGTGAATAGTGCCTATATTTATTTTTAAATATTACATTTACTATAGAGAACGCCCTGTATTTGCAATGTCCGGTAAGGGAAACTAAGTTTTAAGAGCTTTAACAGTAGATTGTGTGAGAGCTTTAATAGTAATATTATAGTGATTGAATATGAGAGCAAAATCATATTTTTACGGCGAGGGCGCTTTTTTGAATCCTGAACGTGACGAGGGATTCACGTCGCCCGAGCTAAAAATACATTTTGCGCCCGAGTGATACACTCTACTTTTCATCACCCTCTATGAGAAAACAAAAGGCGCCTCATATTTTACTGTAATATTATCATTTAATAAAACATAGAGTAACAACTAAAGTAAAATTAAATGGTATCTAATAATAAAACAAATGAAAACTTATATTTACATTCTTTTCATTAATTTTCTTGGCGCTGGACATTACAAATACTTCCAAATTCAAAAAGTGCGCGGCAAAGATCATGCCGTCGCACTTATTTGTTCCAAATCAAAAAGTGCGCGGCAAAGATGATTCCGGCGCACTTATTACCTTATAGAAAAAATCCTTTTAGAAAACATCTCTTTTGGGCGCTTTTTTCTTTTATTCTTAAAGGCGAACCAAGTAGTCCTTTTCGAATAGATGTGACGAAAAATAATTATAAGACCTAATTGTAAAACACTTAGTAGCAAGTAAAGAATATGAATATTTTCTTTTCACAGTACCTTATAAAAACGTGTATTCACGTGTTCTACGCAAATCTTTTTGATTATGAAATGTAAATCTTTTTCCAATACTACAACGTAAAGCCACAGCAAAGCCAGTCATAAAGCAGGCGAAGCCGCGGATCCCACATGACGTACTGAAGCCTGTTTGCCACTTTGTGACGTTATTGGCAAATCGAATACATGACATGACGTTGTGTTTCTAGCGTATTATTATGAGCTGACAATTCACATTAAATTAAATTATTATATAATTATTTTTTTGCAAAAAATAGCATGACCGACTTCACCCGTGTCGCCAAAGTCGCTTTCCGCTGTCTGTCCCCATGTATGCTTATATCTTTAAAACTTCGCAACGAATTTTGATGCAGTTTGTTTTAATAGATAGAGTAATTTAAGAGAAATGTTTATATGTATAATACACCTGTGCGAAGCCGGGGCGCATCCCTAGAACGCAAATATTATGCCCGGATCGATGTAGCATTTTTCACATTATTGTTGATTTGATAAAAATTGGCTCAGCCGATTTCGATAAAATTTAAATGGGACCAATTTTGAAGTATATTCTTTCCAACAAAAAAGAATTATTGAAATCCGACCACTACAAAAAAAGTTATGCGTGGATATACATAAAAAAAAATATACGCGTCGAATTGTATACCTCCTCCGGTGGTTCGTCGGTCAAAAATACAGGGTTATTTCTAATCAATTACCATCCTTCTAGGGGCTTATTCTGTACATCAAAACAACTTTTGTTCTGCTACTTTCGTCAACACTCAAAAATTTTTTTGTTGTTCTATAGAAAAATGTAGTTCACCCGCGACAAAATGTATGGAACAACTGTTTTTATTTTAGTTTTGACGAAACTCGTAGAACAAAAGTTGTTAGTTTTGATGTACAAAATAAGCCCCTAGAAGCATGCTAATTGATTAAAAATAACCCTGTATAACTTTTTAAATACAGGCTTTTTAGATCCTGGATATCATGTAGCAACAGAGAGCTAGCCAAAATAAGTAAAACGAGCCCAAACACGACGGGTCTATCTTGTTTAGTCCTATGGCCACCTTCCGACACGGTCATCAAATCACCTCCATTGTACCATATTATTGTATTGTCACGCAATATAAATATACATGCAAAATACTCGTATCAGCTCAATCGGAAACCGGGAAGTTGGTATTTAACTTGCAAGATTCCACCCGAATTTACATAGGTATATACTTACTAACGTATATCCGTTGCAAGTTCAATTAAAGCTTGTTAAAAACGCCGTCCTGTGCATTTTGTCGGATTTGAATTTAACGCATTCTCGTCTTAAAAAGTCCTAGGAACTAAAAGCGCCTGTGTTTGGGTTATTTTCATTTTGCGGGCGCACGCTTGACTTAGCGAAGGCCCTTAGAGTACTAAGAATACCGTTTAAGTAACGATATTTCTATTACAGTATTTCTGACATTTCTTTTTTTTTTGTAATATTGTATGTTTATGTTATGTACCGAATTTTAATTAATTTTGTAATATCATGGATAATAATTCAATTTAATTAAGTACATCCTACTAATATTATAAACGCGAAAGTTTGTGAGGATGGATGGATGGATGGATGGTTGGATGGTTGGATGGATTGTTGGATGGATGTAATGGATGTTTGTTACTATTTAACGCAACTAATATTATAAACGCGAAAGTTTGTGAGGATGGATGGATGGATGGATGGTTGGATAGATGTATGGATGTTTGTTACTCTTTCACGCAAAAGCTACTGAACGGATTGAGATGAAACTTTGCAATAATATAGCTTATATATCAGAATAACACATAGGCTATAAATTATCCTACTAATATTATAAACGCGGAAGTTTGTGAGGATGGATGGATGGATGTATGGATGTTTGTTACTATTTAACGCAACTAATATTAACGGATGAACAGGTGGCGAGTCACAGAGAACGACAAACGGTGGAACCTTCCTTTCCTACGCCAAATCCAGGCTGAAATAGATAAAATCAGGAATAAATTTCTTAATTTTAGTATCTTAAGAAAATCAGGAAGAGATATTAGGATGTCAGGAAGCTTATGTACGTTTCAAAGGCAACTTGCACATTATGTATGGTATTTTAAAGTCTGAAGTTTATTAGCAAGAAATCAGCATTTGGTGGACTGAGTTATATACAGTACAAGGCCAATAATCTTTATTGAGAAGAACTGTAAAAAGTAGTAATTTACTAACCGTGTTATTTTGTTCTATAGGTAACAATATCTAATATAATTTTAGCCAATTTTAAGGAGTTTTGCCGCTGTCGCCAGGTTAGAAGCTGTCCTGCAAGCTCTGGGATCTTTTAAATGGAGCTGACGACTTTTCGGAGGTTGGGAGAATGTCAAAGAGTATCCTGAAACGAACATCGAAAAATTTTACATACATTTACATGTTACATGCGCAAAGAATCGTAGTCAATGAATCGTAGTCCAATTGCAATACTTTACTTACCATTCAACTTTAAATACTGCATATTCGTTTAGCAGCAATCTTGTATTAATATTTATAGGTATTTCGAGCTATTTTATCCGATTATTTTACTAGGATTTAATATTTACACTTCACAATAACAATCATCGCAAAGCCGGGCCAAAAATCACTATTGCCAGCGCGTGATTTTAAAAAAAGAAACAGTTGTGGTGTAATATTATTGTACGGTAATATTGGTTCAAAGAGAAAAGCGTTAAAACAATGGCATAAGATAGATATGTATTGTCATCGGATTAGAAGACTATTATTCTAGCTACATTATGTAAAGAAAATAGTTTAAATCGTATTTGTAGAAATAACAGGGAATCTGTAAAAGTAACGGAATATTTAATTTAATTTTATGGGTGGCAACATTGTAATAAACTACCAGTGACGTCACTGACATAAAGCGAATATGCTCCATAATGCAAGAATTGCAAATATTTGCTTTATTAGCGTTAAGATCCAAATCGAGGGTATGCATGGTTTATCAACGTTAGTTGCCTTATGCGTTCTTTTGCGGGTATTGCATATTATTGCGTTGTTGGGCTTATCCGAATATCCGAATGGGTGTTTTTAGCTTTAATGGCATTATGTGCTCTGTGGTGATTATTTGCAATGTTGGCCTTTTTAGCAGGAACCGTGTTATTGCATATTGTTGTGTTAGTGCACCGATTGCAGTTAAAGCAATCGTATAAAAACTAGTTTAGTATAAAAGGGCGCGGGGGACCAGCTCCGGGGTTGTTAACGTCGGGATTTCGAGGAGGCCGTACCTCTGATAAATACAAAACAGAGTTTAATTCGGGAAATTGATATGATTTAATAGATAGTAAACGTCGTGATTTCGAGGAGGTCGTACGTCTGAAGGATTTAATAGGTTGTTAACGTCGGGATTTCAAGGTTATATACACAGTTTAAATTCGGAGGCCATTTCTCTGATGGATTATCGGGAGTTTTATTTCGCGTTGCCAAATCTTTGTTGTAATTATCGGAAAAGTGAAAATTAGTGACATCGGCTTTGTGATAGTGTAATTCAGTGCGGATCGTTTTATATAAGTGAAATTATAATGTAATGTAGTGCAAATTGAAGGAGAAACTTGCGGATTGATTTTATTCAATTTGCATAAACGTTTGCGTGCCGCTGAACTACTTTGGAAGGGAAAGCTATCCAACTACGAGGACGAGAGCCAGTTGGAACATCATCATTTGGTGAGGCAATTCTAATTTATTTGTGGGAGATTGATTTGTAAAAGTATACGACTTTTAAACATTTACAAAATACCTACATTATTTATTTTAAGTCTGGCGTGTATTTAGTTGGACCTTAAAAATACTTGATTTATTTCAAAGAATCTTTTGATTGGATACCCTCAATCTCTTACGCACAATCTTACCTTTTATTTGTATTGTCGATTTGTTATTCATGTGCTTGCTTGTTCTTACTGTGCCCATTTGCAGGGTTGGACTTTCTTATATGAAATATATTATGTTTATCTTTACTCAAACAGATTATACTACGCACCTTATTTGAGCGCTACCGTGGCTCGGATGACACGTAAAATTGTAGGTCTCGGTTGTTTTAACCGTTTAGCCATGTCAGAGGCCTTCAGGCGGCTTAAAAACTCTGACACCAGGGCTAGCCACCCGGCCTATACGAACTTACTTACTTACCTTATTTTTAATATTGCGGTGTCTAATATTCGTTTGATTACTGCGCTGCGATTATAGCGTATACCAAAGTTTAAAGGAACCTTGAAGTTCTATGATTGTACTTACATTTACTTATCTTGATGATATTTGTTTACGTGAAATATATATGTTTTAATCTTGGAAAAGTCATACGTTACGCCTCGAGTACGCTAAAGATTAGCGTACTCGAGGCGTTTAGTGTACTCAAATTCATAGTACCAATATTTGGAGATTTACTAAAGTGTATTAATCTTTAACTGGGATTGTCCCATGTTTACGATCATATTTGTGTAACATGTTTTATATGAATGATCTAATGTTCAGAACTAACAACTATACATTGTTATAGTGCATTTTCTAAATATTGTAATATTTAGAGTACTCAAGTTAGTAGTACAGACGTAATTACATCATGTAAGGAATCTGATGGTAAGAATAACTTTAGTCAGCGTAGCATTATAAGACGTGGGTAGACGGTAATATTAAAAAATAAAATTTGGGGTATACATGTATAGAGAATTATATCTATGGGGACATATTTATATATGGGGGCGGATTTATACACCACGTACGGCGAGTGCAGCGTAGAATGTTGGCCTACAAGGAGGACGGATGACTTCATTAAAATTGCTGGATCACGCTGGATGCAAGCCACTAGGTACCAAGCGGTCATATAGGATATCGGAGATCTATAGGGGAGGCTTATGTCCATCAGTGAACATCTTATGGTTTAAACAACGAAATGGTCTCACATAACTTTTGAATATTATTTATCGTTTTCTGACAGGGTAGTTCAAATTTTTAATTTAATTCTTACGTCACAAAATAACTAACGGCACCTACATCAATATATCTCCGTCAGGCAACTTTCACACATGCTAATACCACGATCCAAATTAACATACAGAAGCCCAACAAATACCGGTATTAATACCGCAAATTTAATTACCGAGTACCGCTTTTAATAACACCGGTATTATTCATACCCAAATAAGTTACGTCGGATGATCGTATTAAAGATATTGGTGGTTGTGTTATCATTTAAAACTCGTGTACCCTCATCATGTGTTATCATTTTGGTACTTTGTAAAACCTAACAGCCTGGAGGGTAAAAAGCCATTTAATTTTTATAAGATTTATGAAAAAAGAGAGAAAAAAGATAAACTAAGAGAGATAAGGTTGTTTTAATTCCCGACTGAGACGGATAGCGATGTTTTTGACGTGATCATGTCTTATAAATTGACGAACGCTGGCTGCACGCATGAAAAAGTGTCACGTTCCACTTGAGCCGAGCGGGTAAGCGAGAGCACGAAACAAGCGATAGACAAGCCTAATCGTTCGACTTATTTCAGTTGTTGATTCAACAATAATAAATAATTATAATAAATATTTTGGGACATCTTACACATGGCCTCTGACCCCAAACTATGCAAAGCTTGTGATATGGCTGCCAGAGACTGATATACTACATATACTTATTTTTAAATACATACTTATATATGTCGCGTGGGAACCCGAATAAAGCTTTTTAAAAACCATAGATCCGCTAGTCAATTCGACTACCAGCCCTGAAGCAACAAAATAACTCACTATATAGCAAATCAGGCTGTATAAAAGTTGCTAAGATGATTTGGAACTCTAAATTGAATTCACTGGCTGTATTGAGGGAATTTAACTAATTATTTAGCAAAATAGGCAATGTAAGTCACTTAGATGATTTAAAACACTAACTTGAATTCACAGGCTGTACTAAGGGAATTTAACTAACTGCCTAGCCTTAAAATAACTAGAAAAGCGAACAAGGACTATTCTTACACTTATTGGAATTTACTCTAAATTAAAAGCACAAAATCACAACAGGAACAAGCAGTTTTAATTCGAATTTTAACAAAGATTTACTTACAATGTGTCAGCCTCGAGAGCTTGTCACAAAGTATCTTTTAGATGCTAGGTTCCAATCCTTCCCAGCCGCCATAATAATAAGTTTCACCATAAATTACTGCAGATGGCGCTGTAGGCTTTAGAAAAACATTGGAACCTAGCATTTACACTAATGTTGGTTAACAGAGAGCTTTTTAAAAGCGATTATTAAATACAGAAGTAATTTAGAAATAACAAAATAGATTTATTACATCGTGAATCAAAATCAATAATAAAGTTACTCAAATATTCCGTAGTCAAGATTCTTACTATTAAGATTTTATTTATTAATTTGATAATTCAATTGAACGTGATGCAATCATAAATAATTTACTGATTTTTAAGGTGAATAAGAATAACAAATTATCAAGGAATAGTTAATTAATGCTTAAAACTAAGATGCCGGCATCGAGGCACTATCACGAACGTCCGCGAAGGTACCCGAAGTCGCCAGATTCTTCATCGCGGCGACACGGCGATTCTGACATGCGACGCGTGCTCTGGGTCGCTTTTAATTTTCGTTTTGTTTTCTGAAATTGAGAAAGTGGTATTTTCAGGTTAGGTACTTCCACAGTCAACCTAAACCTATGATTTGAAATTTAAATTTTGGTTACTGCGAATGCGAAAAATTAGATTATGAGCCAACTGCAAACATCTATTTGCAAAGGTTTACTTTCCATAGCGAGAAGTATCTCAGTGTCAACTAAATGCTGCCAGTAAGGATAACTGCCCATTCCACATGAAAACAGTTTTAAAAATACGGAAATTGCTAAGCTAATGACTTGAATGATTAATGTGTTTAAATGTGAATCGTGCGTCTGACTCAATGCTGCCAGTAAGGATAACTGCCCATTCCACATGAAAACAGTTTTAAAAATACGGAAATTGCTAAGCTAATGACTTGAATGATTAATGTGTTTAAATGTGAATCGTGCGTCTGACTCAATGCTGCCAGTAAGGATAACTGCCCATTCCACATGAAAACAGTTTTAAAAATACGGAAATTGCTAAGCTAATGACTTGAATGATTAATGTGTTTAAATGTGAATCGTGCGTCTGACTCAATGCTGCCAGTAAGGATAACTGCCCATTCCACATGAAAACAGTTATAAAAATACTGAAATTGCTAAGCTAATGATTTGAATGATTAATTTGTTAAAAATTTAAATCGTGCGTCTGACTAAATGCTGCCAGTAAGGATAACTGCCCATTCCACATGAAAACAGTTTAAAAATATGAAACTGAAAAGCTAATGACTTGGATGATTAATGTATTTTAATGCAAGTCATACGTGTGATGTGTGTATAATACAGGATAGGCTTGCGTGAAAGGTCGATGCTGTGCAAGACAGAGGCTCTAAAGGATTGTGTGACAGGTCGATGCTGTGCTCTAGGTGGCCATATTACACCGCGGACACAGGGGACAGGACATAGTTGGCCATTGGTCGGTACACCCGATAGTCGAATGTCAAAGTCTTGGCCTTGATTGTGCATTTTTCTTTTGCACTGCATTTATAATAATGCATTTTTTTTTTTTTTTTATTATTTGCTATACTGGTCACATCCACGCGCCAATATGCTAATTGTGCACTTTTCTTTTTGCACTGCATTTAATTATGCTTTTTTTTGCACTGCATTTAATTATGCATTTTTTTTATTGGTCTGCTACACGCGCCAATAAGGATTTTGTTGTGTAATGATGTGTGAGTAAAATAGATGATAGGTTGAAAGGTGCTCACCGAGCCTGCTATGATAATGATGCGCGATGATTGGTTATTCAGTGGCACTGAATTCACCACACGTCGCTTGTGGTGCCGCCGCCGGCAGAGGTGGAGTGGCCCGGGCGGTGCCGGACGGGCCGGCCTGCTGCTGTTCGTGCTGGGGCGACACGGCCGCGTGTGCGACTCCTCCCGGCTGAGGGGCGCGCCGCAGCTGATCGTGCGCGACCTTACGAGGCCGCCCGTGGTGACCTACTACCTTTTTTACGAGGTAGCGGTCGTTGTCCAGTACTCTGTGAACTTTATAAGGCACGCTAAATTTCAAATCTAGAGAGGTTTGATTTCGGGGGTTATTTTTAATCAGAACAAAATCCCCACGCTGGAAATTACGTATCTTCGCACGTCCTCTATCAAATCTTTCTTTATCTTTTGCGGATAACTCAGTCATCCTCAGCTGTACATGCCGATCCATGAGGTCAGTATCGATGGAAGCGTTATCAAAATTTACCAACTGTAACAGCTCTGGTGGCACGCAGTTTTGGCGGCGAGTTAGTAATGTGATTGGGGCAGTACCTGTGATTCTGTGCGCTGTGCAGTTGAGTGCCAGTTGTAAGCCATCTAGTGCTGTATGCCATTCTGCGGTCTCGTAGTTTTTAATCATGACGAGACCGTTCTTCATTGTTGACATAACTCGCTCCACTTGCCCATTAGCTCTGCTGATACCAGGGATATGGCATGAATTTCGATACCAAACCTGTCACAGTAACTCTTGTATTCTCCTAGAAACTCGCGCCCGCCATCTACAATGATCTGCCTTGGAGCTCCAAAGAGGTGAATGACCTGTTTCAAAGCTGCCACAGTGCTGTGCTGGCTCTTGTCGTTTGTGTGTCGAAGTAGCACATATTTAGTAAATGCGTCTATAGTAACAATAACGTATTCTTGTTCTTCTGAAGTAACAAGCTTACCGGTTATGTCCATGTGAATGACTTCAAACGGGACCGTTGGCTTTGTGATTGGATGTAGTTCTACCTGTGTAGCTCCCGAAGTTTGCTTTGAGGTTCTGCATATCACACAGTTGTCCACAAATTCTCGTACAACAGTAGACATTCTATCAAAGTGGTACGTTTCTCTGATCTTTTGCAGCGTTTTCTCCCAGCCTGGGTGTTTGAGGGCTGTGTGAAAAGTATTTATGAGGCTCCACTGAAATGAATTCGGTACTACGATCAGTTTTTGGTCACCTCGAATTGGATCGCTTTTTTTTGTATTTCAGAACATTTCCATCTAGAAGGTATCCTGGGACGTCATCTCCGTTGTAGAGGCTGTCTATGATTGGCCGCAGGTGAGCGTCACGTCGTTGCTCGATATTTACCCATTCGAGGTTTTTCGTCGTTGTATTTACCGTCAATGGGTCTGGATTCCGGCTGAAAAAATCTGCATGCTGCATCCGCTCGCCCTTCCTGTACTCGATTTCAAAGTCATAATTCTGTAGATAAGCCCACCATCTGTGTATGCGTGGTAGTAGGTCCTGTTTGTGCTTTGAAGCTTTTAAAGCATTGCAGTCCGTGATCACTTTGAACTTTCTCCCGTATAGAAAGTGGCGGAAGTGTTTAATAGCCCATACAACGGCTAATGTCTCCAGTTCATAACTATGGTACCTACTTTCTGCATCTGTCGTACGCATGCTGAAGTAAGCAATCACATGCTGTCGACCATTGATGGTTTGAACCAGAATGCTCCCATATCCCAGGCTGCTCGCATCCGTAAAAAGCTCTATAGGTTTCCCCTCTTGGAATATTGTCAAGACAGGCGAGGAGGTGAGGTGGTGGATAATCTTTTGACGTGCCTCTTCGTGAATGTGAGTCCATTGCCATTCAGTGCCTTGTTTGGTTAAATTGTAAAGAGGAACCATAATTCGCGCAAAATCAGGGATGAAACGACGAAAGTAACTCGCGAGCCCGTTGAATTGGCGTACCTGTTTAACATTGGTCGGCACGGGAGCTTTTAAGAGCGCGTCAACTTTCTTGGGACTTGGACGAACCTGGCCATTTTCTACCACATTACCGAGGTACTCAATAGAACGCTTGAAAAATAGACATTTTTCGATGTTTATCGAGAAACCAGACTGGCATAAGGCAATTAGAATTCGCTCTAAGTACGCTAAACCGCTAGCAAAGTCGCGACATTTGCTTATTACGTCATCAATGTACACCTGTGCTACGCTATCATAATCGTTCGCGTCATTTTTAGCACTGCCCGCATTTAAAAGAGGACCCAATGCGCGATTTATACATCTTTGATACACGGAAGGTGCATTGCAGAGGCCGAATGGCATTGTGAGATACTCGTATAAGCCATCGGGCGTGACAAAGGCGGTTTTCTCAATACTGTCTTCCGAAATCAAAATCTAGTGGAAGCCAGAAGCCATGTCGAGGGTAGAATAGAATTGCCCTCCTGCCAACTGATCAATCTGATCTGCGATCAGTGGAAGCGGGAAGTGATCGCGGACAGTGTTCGAATTCAACTCTCGATAATCAACACACATCCGATCGTCTCCATTTTTCTTTTTTACCAAAATGATCGGACTAGAATATGGTGATTTACTTTCGCGTACGATGTTGTTTTCGATTAACTCACTAACGATTTCTTTGACTTTGCCGCGCGCGACAGGACTCAGTCTATAAGGTCTCCGCTCTACATATTTATCAGGGTTTTTTAGCCGAATTTCTAATTTCCCCGTATTGACGCGTGACTTTGCAAAACCTCGCGTAAAGACGTGTGAGTACTTGTTGAGTAAGATCATCAACTCGTCAATCTCCGATTGATTTGCCAAGTCGTGATCAATATTATCGAATAATGGGTCGTTTGACCGCATTTGCAAAACGCGGGGCTGAAACAGTAAATTCGCACTGTTTTTTGTCACTATGACGCTAAGACCTGTCTCGTGAAGCAAATTTGCGCCAATTAATACATCTGACGTCAATTCGTAGTCTGGCAAAATATGAAATAAAATTTCAACATTTATATTGTCAATGACGCAAATAGCTGTGAGGGTACTCGTCGATACTACAGTGAAAGGGCCTATCCCGCGAAGATAATTAACTACCTGAACTCTACGCCCAGGTAGCTTGTTTGCTACTGATTCACGCATCACTGAGCATTCCGCGCCGCTATCGAAAACGGTATCTACGATTTCATTACCGACGCAAATACGCATTTTGTTCAACGTAGTTGACCTATCACTTGCCATAGAGTTTACATTAGAAGCTACCTTCTTTTCGCGTCTATAGCAGGTATCAAACGTGTGACCTGGCTTGGAACAAAACGAACAAACTTTTTCATTATTTGGTCTAGGTAATGTGGGTGCCGTTTCAGAGCGTTGTCCCGTTGTTTGAAAATTCACGAGGTTTCTATTACGACAAATATCGAAAGTATGGCCGTTCTTTTTGCAAACTGTGCAATAAAACGGGCTTTGATTATCACTAGTGACTTTGGGGCGCTTTGTAAGGTGTTGGTTATTATTACTTTGATTAGGGCGCTTAGCGCGTATAGAAGAGGCAACAGATAACTCGATACGAAGGCGTTCGTCACTCACCGTTCCAATCACCGCCTCCACGGCATCGCTGTTGTCAAGCTTATCTTTAGTCACCCGCCTCCAC
Source organism: Hypomecis punctinalis (assembly GCA_949316475.1). Taxonomy (NCBI): domain Eukaryota; kingdom Metazoa; phylum Arthropoda; class Insecta; order Lepidoptera; family Geometridae; genus Hypomecis; species Hypomecis punctinalis. The sequence goes on along the minus strand of OX438809.1, from coordinate 22,810,779 downwards.
AGCAGCCATGATTGAGACAGGAACTCTGCGATATCCTTAGAAGAATCATATGAATGTTCTCTAAACCTTAGTATGTCCCGTGAGTATCGATTCTCTGGCTCAAACGTAGTTAAGATGATCTCCTGCAGTTCCTCCCAGGTAGATGTCGTAACCAGCCAATTATCAGCCCATAATTTGGCTCTTCCTTTTAGCAAGCTCGTAACTTTCATCCGGACATCGTAGTCAGTGAGGTTATACGTACTTTTAGCAGTGGAAATGTGCTTGCACCACTCGCGAACTCCTACGTTGCCGTCTGGGTCATACGAAGGCAGGAATACATCGGTAATCTTCACTTTATCCACGGATTTCTGTTCTGTTAGGAGCCGATGGCTCATGTGCTGCATTGTGATCATCATTTGCGAGAAAAAATCTGGAGGTACATTGCCAGACTGAAGCAGCAGCGTTGGTGGGGTTGGTACTTGAGCCGCTGCATGTGGACACGTGGCTGCCGGTGGACACGTGGCCGCAGGTGCGCACGGAGCCGCGGGTGCACACGTAGCTGCCGGTGAACACGTGGTTGCGGATGGTATAGCCGCGTCTGAGCTCGCTGACGCGCCAGGCGCAGGGGCGTTTGGTGTGGGGTCGTCCATCAGATCGAGTAACCTGAAACATGATAAACGGACAGAAAAACCTCGTTGGATTCCATCTCACTTCTGATGTCGCGTGGGAACCCGAATAAAGCTTTTTAAAAACCATAGATCCGCTAGTCAATTCGACTACCGGCTCTGAAGCAACAAAATAACTCACTATATAGCAAATCAGGCTGTATAAAAGTTGCTAAGATGATTTGGAACTCTAAATTGAATTCACTGGCTGTATTGAGGGAATTTAACTAATTATTTAGCAAAATAGGCAATGTAAGTCACTTAGATGATTTAAAACACTAACTTGAATTCACAGGCTGTACTAAGGGAATTTAACTAACTGCCTAGCCTTAAAATAACTAGAAAAGCGAACAAGGACTATTCTTACACTTATTGGAATTTACTCTAAATTAAAAGCACAAAATCACAACAGGAACAAGCAGTTTTAATTCGAATTTTAACAAAGATTTACTTACAATGTGTCAGCCTCGAGAGCTTGTCACAAAGTATCTTTTAGATGCTAGGTTCCAATCCTTCCCAGCCGCCATAATAATAAGTTTCACCATAAATTACTGCAGATGGCGCTGTAGGCTTTAGAAAAACATTGGAACCTAGCATTTACACTAATGTTGGTTAACAGAGAGCTTTTTAAAAGCGATTATTAAATACAGAAGTAATTTAGAAATAACAAAATAGATTTATTACATCGTGAATCAAAATCAATAATAAAGTTACTCAAATATTCCGTAGTCAAGATTCTTACTATTAAGATTTTATTTATTAATTTGATAATTCAATTGAACGTGATGCAATCATAAATAATTTACTGATTTTTAAGGTGAATAAGAATAACAAATTATCAAGGAATAGTTAATTAATGCTTAAAACTAAGATGCCGGCATCGAGGCACTATCACGAACGTCCGCGAAGGTACCCGAAGTCGCCAGATTCTTCATCGCGGCGACATATAGATAGTAACTAAATAACACCCGGACAGAGAGCAAACACTTAAGTTCATCACATTAATATTTGCCCTGGGTGAGGATCGAACCCACGCCTCTTTGACCCAGAAGTTAGGGTCACTAACCACTGAGCCACCGAGGCAGTCAAGTGTTTACTTATGGCTAACACGTAAAATTTTATCGTCCATAATCCGTCTTTATAGATCACCAATTTTGTGGCGATGACAAGTGCAATACGGTTGTCACAGAATAGTGATCAAGATCACCATTGAGGAGGCAATGGGTCCATGGTTAAAATTGCTCAAATGAGGTTATCGGTCCGGCTTTTGGGAAGACATACTACGCTGCGCTTGCCTGTCCGAGGTCCAGTCGAGATCTTTTCAACCTTTTCAGTCGTTAGCTCTGTCCACTGCAATTTTAACTCATCTATGAGCCTGGTGAAGAAAAAGCTAGCTTACCTAGGCCGAATAAAACTTTTTGGCGGCTAAGAAGTTAGTTACGTTAGTTAAGGTCTAAGGTCTTAAGGTCTATGACTTGATAGTTATAGAATTTTATTTATCGCAGTTGCCTCCATGTTAGAATGTCATTTTTAGTTGATTTATTATATTTATTTATTATTATATTCATTAATATGTGTTTAGTATTTTTATTCATATATATATTCATATATTCATATTCTTTATTTGTCAGAACATGGTACAAGTACACATAATACAAGTAGTATACAAGATGGAAGTCATTTTATTTTATATCTATTAGTATGTTTTTGTATGTATATATCTGTTATATATTTATGACTCTTTATTCAAGTGTATTCATTTTGTTTCAATTGATTCGCCATTATTGTACACCACGGCCCTTAGCTTCCTCTATAATCCTTTCCCCTCTTAATCAGGTTGCCTGGAAGAAATCGCTCTAAGCGATAAGGCCATCGGTTGTTGCACTATTTTAATAATATTATACTCTTTTATTGTTATAAGGTCAATTGTGTGATCAATAGAGCGTTTCTATTCTATTCTACAATCTGCGCGAAACCCAATCCTCACGCAGCTGTTAAGTGAACTCGAGCCAGGATTGGGTTTTCTGCAGCTTGTAGCTAATATCACAGCTACGAAAAAGTTTAATTGGGCATATACAGGTGGTGGCACGTACTTAAGTCTAGCGCTGAGGGTAGTATGGACGGGATAGCTGCGGATAGTGATCTTACTAAGCCAATGCGCAGTCATACTCTCGACACTACGCTCAGCGCTACACTTATATGCTGCGAACTGTTATGTACTTACTACATTAGAACCTGGTGAAGAAATAACTTAGTTAGATATAACTTAGAAGTAATAAGTCTCTCCGCGTGATCGAATTGAAAATGGGGAGATCCGCTGACGAACTAAAGTTACCGACCGATATAGCCCAGCGGATTAGCAAGTTAAAATGACAGTAAATAGGGTACATAGCTCGAAGAAGAATTGCAGAAGAAAGAAAGAAGACCGTTGGGTAAAATTCTCGAAAGCAGACCATGGTCCAGTAAGCGCAGCATATGACTTCAACCGACTAGGTGGACCGATGATATACTTAATAAAGATCAGGCATCAGCAGGCCTTTTTGAAAATTCTTATGGAAGGATCTATGTCGGGCAGTGGACGTCCTACAGCTGTTGGATGATAAATGGAGGATGGACGGAAGTAAAAAAGCTAATATCATTTTAAATTAGAGCGCTCTTAGCTTAGTTTGACTTGGTGCTCGTTAGCGATCATCGAAGTTGAGCAACGTTCAGCACGGTCATTCTTCGGATGGGTGACCGTGGGTGGCATTTACAACTGAGCGCTACCGTTGTTCGAATGTAACTTTAAATTGTAGGTTCCGGTTGTTTTAACCATTTAGCTATGTCAGAGGCCTTTAGGCGGCTTATAAACTTTGACGCCAGGGTTAGCCATCCGGCTTATGCGAACTTACTATTTTATATGAAAGCTTTTACCAATGTCCCCAAGGTATTCCTCACGAAAGACACCCAGGGACGTGGCTATTACCCAAATTATTCAAACAACGTAAGCCTTCGACAGTACAACGGTGCCCAAATGTTTGCATAGGATGCGGTACACAGGAAAACATGATTTTACGTCGACCGTAGGTAAGTATAAACAATATTCAAGGGTATTGTACCGTAGTCCCGTCAAGGACAATACGAAAATTTGAAATTATAACCAGATATACAGTACTTCATATATAACCTACATTATTCAAACGTTTATAATAAAAATAATTAGAATCGTATCGCAGGGGCGGCTTTGTGGCGAGCTGTTGTTGAGTGGCGACACCGCGGACTCTGATTCCCTGGGGCTAAATGAGACCCCTGACTCCTCTCTTGCCTAACCGTCCGGTTTGGAGTGGAAACCGCAAGAGCTAAGAACGTGAGCTCCAGGGTGGAAGTGTTTAAGGGTATAACGCTGCTAGTCGCTCTTAGTGAACGCGCAGCACACCTCGCGACACATTAAGCCGTTACAAATATTGCCGATCCGGTACCAGCTTACGGTAGCCTCTAGGGGGGGCCTGTTTAGTGGATGGCAATTCACCACCCGCCTAAATACTTTTAGATGAGGCATCACGGTGGGTGGCATCTAATTCCATAGTCCAGTATTGTAAATAATCTAAAAGTTCGCCACAATAGGCCATTATATTGTTAATCCATCACATTCAATAGTTTAAATTGTACAATCCTCTATACACAAAGCTAATTATGTATGTACAAAAAGGGCCTCTCAGTGTTGGTCTTGGTCTCCATCTAAAGACCGGGCCTGGCCCGTGATGAGGTACTGAGTATTAGAATCGTAATAAGTAGTAGTAGTACAAGACACTAATACAGTATACATAGCACGCCATATCATCATAACCTGGCTAAGGCATCTGATTGACAAATATTCTGAAATCATTTGTACTTAATACCTACTACAATATAAGCCGTGGTGGCTTAGAGGTCGTAACACCCGCCTTACAATCGTGATTTCGTGGGTTCAAATCCCGATTCTACATCAATGAGTTCTGTGTAATTTATGAACGGAATTTCACAGCACTGGCTTTTTGGTGAAGGAAAACATCGTGAGGCAACCTGCATGCGTCCGTAGAAGAAATTAGGTAGCGTATATGAAATCTCCAGCCCGCACTGGGCCACCGTGGTAGATATGGCCCAATCATCCTTCGTGGATAGGCATACGTCCTGTAGTGGACTGTTAAAAAAGCTGGTACAGTACCTACTACAATAATAATTGTGACCTTGGTATGTATCCGTATATGTTTACTGCCAAAAAACTTAGGTATAGGTACAGTTACCTGTAAGTTTTTTGGCAGTAAACATTTTATATATTGAATGATATAATTTTTAGACTGTAGAAAAGTATTAGAAATGCCAAGTCGATGGAGAGCGCATTTGAACAAATGATATGTTAAGATCTGTTGCTAATAATTGTATAATTACTAGGCCAGCGGTCAGGCTTTCTACCTTGGGTATAAATATCTATACCTAAGGTACAAAGCTTAATTCGTGGTCCGAATCTCGTGGCCTGGCCACGAGGCGGCGGTTGGTCAATCGAGTCCACTTAATGCCACAATGTCGGCCGCGCCATCTCCCGCCCCAATGTCTCGGTACATTTGACGCGGTTAGTTGGGCGGGGATAGACTGAAAGCCGTTAGCGATTTATAGCGAAAACAAAGAAGCAGTTGATTTGTAAGAGTACAAAAGGTTCATTGCCTTTTATGAAAACGTATAAAATGGTTATCTTTTTACAATGTCGACGTTGCCGTTGGACTTACAATAAAAGTTGTAATCAACAAATAATAAAACTGTGTTTCATAAAGAAGACATTGCATAGTAGGTACTTTTATTTTATTATTTCCTAATGAGCTACGAGTGACGAGAACACATGCCAATGTATATATCTAAGGTTAAGGTCGCGGTTCGAACTCATTGCCTGGCTACAAGGATCGAGGCGGTTGGCTAGTGAAGTCCATTAAATCCATAATATCAGCACTTTCTTGAATATAATTATATCTATGTCAAATAGTATATTACGTCCAAATTTATAAAATTGAGAAAATGTTCAATAAAAAATTAACATCTACTAATCGCTTTCCGCTAGCAGCTTGGGCACAAACAAAAAGCCTTGCGTAAACACAACCCCATGAATATGTACCGCGGTTCATTTAACACCAAGTAGAGGGCATAATCCCATTTTATGTCCTGAAACGCGATATCTTTATTCATACTTGTATGAAAACTAGCGACGCTAGCTTAATAGCAAACATTGTAAGATTTTCTAAATAGAGCTCATGTAACTACCCCATTCAGAAACGTGTCTTAGACGTGCTGTTTATAGACTTTATTATTGTACTCTTTGTTTGTCTGTTTTTACTTACTCAACAATAGCAAAAAAACCGGATAAGTGGGGTCAGGCTCGCACATCGAGGGTTCCGTACAAATCCAGAAAATTTCACAAAATTGGGAAGTAAGTTGTTAAAATCTCTATACGATTTACTCACTTTGAATTTTGAACCCATATTTTGTGAATTTTGAGGCCCTGTTTTTTGTGATTTATAAAAAATGTACAGTTTTTAGATTTATTCCTATACGTTCTACGTGTACTCTAAGACGATGCTTGTCGCCAAATTTCATAGTTCTATGTCAACGGGAAGTACCCTGTAGGTTGAGTGTCGAAATATGCAGTTTTTTACAACATAAACGGCTCTAACTTCTTTATATGATAACTGAGAAGTTTTGTCTTTACAAAACTGTAAGAGACTATAGATATACGTAAGTATACAGTTTAAATTTCAATACGTATACAGTTCCGTTTTTTCCGTTTGAGGTACGGAACCCTAAAAACACTTAAAAAGTGTGTCTAATTGGTAAAAAGGCTTTTATTTAACAATTTGGAGGTTACTTAATCAGAATAGATAGAGATAAACTACCTAATACTACCTATTGAGCCAAATATATCTATTTATCTTACTACATTCAAAATTAATTTAAAAAAAATCGAAGGGCTATTTTATATTTTTAACTGATGTAATAGACTCATAAAAACATGAAGTTTCTCGAAAAGTGTTGGGGTTAGAATTTTTGTTTATTATTTTACCAGCCTCCATACATTTTATGGACATGTTCTTTGAGAGTGAGTGACTTGAGTGACATATTACTAGCGGTACCGTTACCGTCACATTTGTTGTAGGTTATAAACGACTCGCGGAACTTTAACGGGCATATTTAATCAGCAATTTTCGTTAAATTGACAAAAGATAAAATACGTCTCTAATATTTTTTGATAATCTATTTGACGAACTTATTCTATTTTTTTAGTAAACAAGCCTATTTGGTAAGCAGAGTAGGACGACCACAACTTAGACTAATGAACAACAATAACTGTGGTTAGATTTTATCTTTTTATCCAACAGACAGGCAAAGTCGTGAGTAAAAGCTAGTTAAACCTAATTACTTACCTTTTTTAAATGAGTCAAAATTAACACAAAAATTACTGAGACTTATAATATTTTTATACCAAAGTTATGAGCAGTATAAACCGTAGTTTATGTTGCCTCATCCCGGTATTGAAGGCTAAGTTTTTATGAAAGCTAAAAAATGAGGTAAAGTATGATTAGCCTATTAATCCAATTTTATAAGCTAATTCTTCATTTTTCACTTCGGAGCTAAAGTTGTATTTTCCGTAGTGCTTTTTTATCGTTATTCTCATTACATTATCTCAAGATAAGTTGTAGTTAATGTTTTTACAAGCTTTGATTTAGTTTAACTTGTCCAAGTCTGTCATCAAATCTTGCAAATTTTGGATCCACTTCTTGGTTACCGATTGAGCTTCTTTCTTCTGAAATCCCAATTGACAACATTTCAAATATTTTACGTATTTGTTTTTATTTTTTTCTGAAAGAATATGGAAAATTAAGAAACACGTATTTTTGATTTTTTCGATATTACTCATATTTTGCGCAAAATTAATTTTTGAAAAACAGCTTATTCCAAAAGGTCGTAACTGCAAAATTCTAGATTCATAAAGAGTAATGCTGTAGCCACTTTCTACAAAAAAATAGGCGCATGCTTTGCTGCCACTGTCAGTAGTGTCGGTGACAATCAAATCAAACATTCATGAATTCACAACTAAATAACATTCCACGAAAATAACAAATTCAATCATAAATTACTACGCTATATCTTTAGCTTTTATATTGTAATAATAACTAATTAATCAGTCATCTATCTTCATCGGCTAGGCATAGAATCTAAGGCCATAGATTGGAATTTCTAGGGCACAATAGATTCTCGGCGACTAGATCCTATAACTGCGTGTTTTGTGCGTTTTCTCCATTGAAGTATTGGTTTTCTCGCATATATTGCAGTAGCATGATGTAATCTAGGTAGATTACGGCTGTTGGCCATTGTGTAGCCGTCCGAAACTTTCATTTTGTTATCGTAAGTAATCAGGAGAGATCAAATAAAAACTTCCAAGAGAACACCAAACAATTTTAGGACGTAAATTATGAATTTAATGATAAGATTTATGTCGAGTCGAGCATACGTATACTTGCGTATAACCTTGCTAAGCCTTCAATTCAGTTCACTTCTTGTTTGTGGCTTCTGTGAGGGAAGCCTTGCTTGACACAATAACGAAACAAAACGTAACCGAAAGTCAGTGTCAACTGTCATTTTATATTGCTAGTGTTTTTTTTTATCAAAGGCAACTGAACATGAATTATGAATCCGTAAACGGCTTGACGGATGGTTTTTATTTAATAACTTTGTAGTTACTGCACCAATAATTTTGGAAAAATAAGCATAATCATCAGCATCGCAATATCTCGAAATGGTTTTGGAATTTCATAGCCTTGTGAAATATGAAAACTTGTCAATTAGACATATTTCATCCCAACTTCAATGCTTATAAAAAAAACTGTAAAAGATATCCTCCATTTCAATCGCAAACAGTATTGTTCTGACGCCACAACTACGCTACGCCTGAGTTATTCAGTTCAGTGAATTTTTTTTATATTTTACTTAATTTATTATACACTATTTAGATTTTAGACTTTAGATGTTTAGATAATTTCAGTGCGGCTTTGTAAGTACCCCTCTGGAAGCTCGCTACAGAAGGATACTTTCAAAGTATTCGTCTACTTTAATTTTTAGTTTTCCTGTTTACACTTACCTTGGACGACAATCCAGTGTAAAATTTAGCTACTAAGTTTAGAATAAGGATTCGATTATTATCTGTTTTGTGTATCAAATAAATAAAATAAAATAAAATCGCATATGACAAAGAAACTGAAGTCGAAAGTTTTCGATCAGTGTGTGTTGCCAGTGATGACTTATGGCACAGAAACGTGGTCTCTCACTTTGGGGCTTATCAGTAAGCTCCAAGTAGCCCAACGAGCTATGGAGAGGGCTATGCTCGGAGTCTCTCTGCGGGATCGAATCAGGAATGAGGAGATCCGTAGAAGAACCAAGGTTACCGACATAGCCCAACGGATTAGCAAGTTGAAATGGCAATGGGCAGGGCACATAGCGCGGAGGACTGATGACCGGTGGAGTCGAAAAGTTCTCGAGTGGAGACCACGTACCGGCAAGCGCAGAGTAGGACGTCCACCCACAAGGTGGACGGATGACCTCATTAAGACCGCAGGATCGCGCTGGATGCAAGCCGCTTCCAACCGGTCTTATTGGAGATCCATAGGGGAGGCCTTTGTCCAGCAGTGGACGTCCTTTGGCTGATGGATGGATGGATGGCATATGACAATGCAATATTATGATGACATCCCAGGTAGCATTTATACGTTATTATGACGTCCGTTTACGGTACTGCTCGACGTAAGAGACGTCATTATCATGACGTCGGTAGTTTCTTCAGATGACGACAATTTGTCACAGCCTCATGACGTAAGTTGGAGGACGTTGGAGTGACGCCATATACTGACGTTGGAGTGACGTCATATACTGACGTTGGAGTGACGTCATATACTGACGTTGGAGTCACGCCATATACTGACGTTGGAGTGACGTCATATGCTGACGTTGGAGTGACGCCATATACTGACGTTGGAGTAACGTCATATGCTGACGTTGGAGTGACGCCATATACTGACATTGGAGTGACGTCATATACTGACGTTGGAGTGACGTCATATGCTGACGTTGGAGTGACGCCATATACTGACGTTGGAACGACGTCATTCACTATATTCATAAGGACGTCACTAGGCCGTAAATATTAGGGCAGCCACTGACGTTAGAGCGACGTTATTCACTGTACTCATAAGGACGTCACTAGGCCGTACATATTAGAGCAGCCACTGACGTTGGAGCGACGTTATTCACTGTATTCATAAGGACGTCACTAGGCCGTACATATTAGAGCAGCCACTGACGTTGGAGCGCCGTCATTTACTGTATTCATAAAGACGTCACTAAGCCGCACATATTAGGGCAGCCACTTACGTTGGAGAGACGTCATTTACTGTACTCATAGGGACGTTACTGGGCCGTACATATTAAGGTAGACACTAACGTTGGAGTGACGTCATATACTGTGAATCCTGTGTATGACGTCACTACTATGTCGGCGGCTGCCTTTGTATGTATGGCCCAGTCCCTGTGAACTAAGTAAATGACGATACTCCAACGACGATGGCTGCCCTAATATGTACAGCCCAGTCACTTTCCTGTGAACAAAGTAAATGACGAAAAGAATTTAGAATTTAGTTTGCGATAGCAGGCATCCTATATTATACACGTACCCTGAACAGACTCTTAGGACTATGGATGAAACCAAACAAAACAATGTAAGTAGCATAATAGATTTATATTCAAGAAGTATATACATACATAGACTGTTATATATAATCAATAATTGTTATGAATCCATAGTCTTAAAATTACAATGTCGATCCCATAGCAATTTTATGACCATGGCACATTTAGATTAACTATTCATTCTCTCTTGGAGAAATTACTAATGCACTGTTATCACTAATCAGGTTGGTGTTAACTTGTTTCTGCACCTGCATCGGACTTTTGCTGACACTTGAAATAATTTGATTTGTTTGTGCATTACATTACAATGACTCGATGCGCTGGTTGCGGTCGCAAAGCATTTTAAGTAGGTATCTATTGAGGTCAAATCGCACGAACATCGCCTATCTTTTATAACGGTCTTTAGTACCTGAATTTCGTCATTAGTAGCTGAACATACATTTTGAATTTGTAAAATATGTTGGTCTTGCGTATGTAATCTTTTTCTAAGTTCCCGACGAAATTTTTGGAATTCTGATAACAAACCGCCGTCATTCTCCAGCACGGAAACTTCCATTTGACTGCACTTGCTACCCCGTTGGTTATTGACATACTAAGGGCTCGCTATTGTTGGTAACTTCCTATGTTCTGGAGTGCGAACTGGCGTGTCATTCCCAGCACGTTTTCTTTTTGTGCTGTCACACATCGGGCAAATCCATTGGCGCACATAGTCCGTAGAAAAAGACTCGAAATCTCGTCTTTTAATACCGAGACACAATATATGATACACTTTTTCACAGTTTGATAGTGTACACTTCATTATAAGTTCACCGGTAACGTCTTTTTTACAAGCCCGGCAAAACGTAAACATTGCGATCGAACTAAATAGAAATAATTGCTGCGACAAAAAGTAAACACGTCCGCACCGATGCGAGCACGCGTGCAAACAATATGGTACAATATGGTACGTCCTAATATTGACCCTAAATAGAGGTCAATAAAACGTCCCCTTTGTGGCGAATATGGTACGTCCTGATATTGACCCTAAATGGACGTCAGTAAAACGTCCACCAGAGACGAATATGATACGTCTTAATAATAACCTTACATTTATTTACACAATAAATTCTTACAAAATTATTAATTATTAATTTTGTAAGAATTTTCCAACTAATTTGTATAACCTGTGTAATTAATTGATTGTTCGTAACTAATGTAAGTGGTAACTATTGTGCCGTTTTAGTTATTAAATAAATTATAATAACCCTGAAGACACGTCAGTAAATCTTCCACTTTGTGGCGAATTTGGTACGTCCTAATATTGACCCTAAATAGAGGTCAATAAAACGTCTCCTTTGTGGCGAATATGTTACGTCCTGATATTGACCCTAAATGGACGTCAGTAAAACGTCCACTAGAGACGAATATGATACGTCCTAATAATGACCCGAAATAGACGTCAGTAAATCATCCACTTTGTGGCGAATATGGTACGTCCTAATATTGACCCTAAATAGAGGTCAATAAAACATCCCCTTTGTGGCGAATATGGTACGTCCTGATATTGACCCTAAATGGACGTCAGTAAAACGTCCACCAGAGACGAATATGATACGTCCTAATAATGACCCTGAATAGACGTCAGTAAATCGTCCACTTTGTGGTGAATATGGTACGTCCTGACTTTGACTCTAAATTGACGTCAGTAAAACGTCCACTTTGTGACGAATATGGTACGTCCTGATATTGACCCTAGATGGACGTCAGTAAAACGTCCAGCAGAGACGAATATGATACGTCCTAATAATGACCCTGAAGAGACGTCAGTAAATCTTCCACTTTGTGGCGAATATGGTACGTCCTAATATTGACCCTAAATAGAGGTTAATAAAACGTCCCCTTTGTGGCGCATATGGCACGTCCTGATATGGACCCTAAATGGACGTCAGTAAAACGTCCACCAGAGACGAATATGATACGTCCTAATAATGACCCTAAATAGACGTCAGTAAATCATCCACTTTGTGGCGAATATGGTACGTCCTAATATTGACCCTAAATAGAGGTCAATAAAACGTCCCCTTTGTGGCGAATATGGTACGTCCTGATATTGACCCTAAATGGACGTCAGTAAAACGTCCACCAGAGACGAATATGATACGTCCTAATAATGACCCTGAATAGACGTCAGTAAATCATCCACTTTGTGGGGAATATGGTACGTTCGAATATTGACCCTAAATAAAGTTCAATAAAACGTCCACTTTGTGGCGAATATGGTACGTCCTGATATTGACCCTAAATGGACGTCAGTAAAACGTCCACCAGAGACGAATATGATACGTCCTAATAATGACCCTGAATAGACGTCAGTAAATCGTCCACTTTGTGGTAAATATGGTACGTCCTGACTTTGACTCTAAATTGACGTCAATAAAACGTCCACTTTGTGACGAATATGGTACGTCCTGATATTGACCCTAGATGGACGTCAGTAAAACGTACACTTTGTGGCGAATATGGTACGTCCTGATATTGACCCTACATGGACGTCAGTAAAACGTCTACTTTGTGGCGAATATAGTACGTAATGATATTGACCCTAAATGGACGTCAATAAAACGTCAATTTTATGGTGAATATGAGACGTCGAAATAATGACTTTTAATTGACGTACATTATGACGTCATCGACGACGCATTAACGACCGACCCTATTATGACCTAAGAGTGACGTCGTTTATGCGTCACTGACGTCACTTTGCTACCTGGGATGGTGCTGAACTGATGGTGGAGCTTAAGTTACCCAAAACAATTCGCAACAAAACGACACAACCTAATCGAGTTTTGGGCTCATTTGAATTCTATTGGCGAATAGTTTGTCTTTCAACGGTAGCCAGGGTCTGATGATAGAGCTGGAAGGTGGGCATAGGAAATCTTTATTGAAACGACGCAACCCTATCGAGTTTCGGCTCGTTTGATTCGTCTTGGCGAGCACTTCTTCAGCAAAAGCTTATTCTTAAAAAAAATTAAAAATAAAATTCCCGGTTTCTTTTTGTGGTTATAAAAATGAAATATAATTTTATTGCTTTTAGTTCAACATGTGAAATATGTAGCCATAGTCACCAAGCTAGGTATGGGAACACTTATTATATTTTAATGAACAGCTTTCCTCAAAATTGCTCTAATTTGAACTATTATTTTCATGTAGGTAAAATTAACTTGTCGCTACATGTCTAAGATTACAATTAATATTGCAATGATTATTTATTAAATATTATTTATTTAATTAATTTCTAGATTATATATTTACTTAATAAATACTGTGCTAGCCTTTTGATACACTACTGGCGACTATTGCTGAACATAGGTCGGTCCATATTTCACGCGCTGGCCTTGTGCGGGTTAGCAGGATTTGTGGTAATATCATACAAAACTTATTTTTCGACATAAAAGTTACTTGTTTTTCACATAAAACTTTTTTTTTGGTGTATGGCAAATAACGTGACACCATTATCCAAGAGAATAGGTATTAAATGGTGCCAGCGGAATGCGTTTTAACCATGGATGTTAGAAATATGGGATCGGGCATAAAGGCTGAAAACAATATTATTTTAAACCGACTTCATAAAAGGACGTTTTAAGTTGAGAGTATTTCGTTTGTTATGTTAGCAAAATTTAAATAATTTTTCTTTTATGTTTCATTTCAATAAGATTAATTGCTTTGACTGTAAATGTACAGTAAAATTGGACCCCATATGATAAATTAATCTAAATAAATGTAATTATTTAGTTATGTAACGCGACAATTCCGCCACTAATGAACCGATTTTGATAATTCTTATTTATTTATTTTAGAGGTGGTCCATACAATTTTTTTCGGTTGAATGGTTTTTAAAAAATCAACAAATATTCAAAAAAAATGCTCAGTCGTTGAGCGCCCTATTTGAATTTTGCACGTCGGTTACAGTAATTGACGTCAATTACTGTAACCGACGTGCAAAATTCAAATAGGGATGAAATATAATAATGATAATGAAACATAAAAGAAAATTTTTTTAAATTTTGCTAACATAACAAACGAAATACTCTCAACTTAAAACGTCCTTTTATGAAGTCGGTTTGAATGGTTTTTTAAAAAATCAACAAATATTCAAAAAAAATGCTCAGTCGTTGAGCGCCCTATTTGAATTTTGCACGTCGGTTACAGTAATTGACGTCAATTACTGTAACCGACGTGCAAAATTCAAATAGGGATGAAATATAATAATGATAATGAAACATAAAAGAAAAATTTTTTAAATTTTGCTAACATAACAAACGAAATACTCTCAACTTAAAACGTCCTTTTATGAAGTCGGTTTGAATGGTTTTTAAAAAATCAACAAATATTCAAAAAAAATGCTCAGTCGTTGAGCGCCCTATTTGAATTTTGCACGTCGGTTACAGTAATTGACGTCAATTACTGTAACCGACGTGCAAAATTCAAATAGGGATGAAATATAATAATGATAATGAAACATAAAAGAAAAATTATTTAAATTTTGCTAACATAACAAACGAAATACTCTCAACTTAAAACGTCCTTTTATGAAGTCGGTTTGAATGGTTTTTAAAAAATCAACAAATATTTCAAAAAAATGCTCAGTCGTTGAGCGCCCTATTTGAATTTCGCACGTCGGTTACAGTAATTGACGTCACCTTCAGATTTAGATTGTCAATATTATGTTTTTATATTATTTTTTGCCAAGCAAACAATATATATCATACGTCAGATAGATTATTAAAAAAATATTAGACACATATTTTTCATTTTGTCAATTAATCAAAAATTGATGAAGATAATGTCTGTTAAAAATCCGCGTGACGTCAATGATCACATAAAAATGTATAGAATTTTGAAAATTCTGTCAGCGAAGTAACGTCGTGATTCCCACTCCCAAAGTTTGACAATGTTTATCTCTGTCATTTGTTGTTTGATCGAAAAAAGAAAAAAATACGACTACAATATTTTTTGATAATATCTCACTACTTTACTTTTTATAATATTGTTTTTTTTTTTACCCGGAAATCGAGCTTATAGTAAAAAAATAATACCGTGGTGGTCAAAAGGTAGTGACACCCGCCTTACAATCGTGAGGTCTTGGGTTCGAATCTCCGGTCCCGTACCATGAGTTCTTTGGAATTTACCTATGTACGGAATTTCACACCACTGGCTTTTCGGTGAAGGAAAACATCGTGAGGCAACCTGCATAGGTCCGTAGAAGAAATTCGATAGCGTATGTGAATCCACCAACCCGCACTGGGCCAGCGTGGTGGATATGACCCAATCACCCTTCGTGGGTAGGCCTACCTCCTGTATTGTACTTTTAAAAGGCTGACACAGTACAGTACAAATTATTACAATGATTTTTTTGCACAGTAATGGTGTCTATTGAAAAAATGATTATTACTAACATCTATGGTTTTGAAGGTTTGCGGGCTGACAATCCCACGGCTTTGTCCCGGTAATGGGACATTTGTCGGGTGTTTTTGCCCCTCAGTCCGGAATCTTGGACATGGTCGTTTAGTTAATTCATCCCGTGTTGCTGACGAAGGTATTTCTGTGTTGTGATGGTTTTCTTTTGTTCGTGTTTATGGGAAAATTTGTTCTAAAAATATCAACGTGTGTTTTTATTATTATCTATTTGTCTATTGTCATCAATAGATTTTAGCTGCAGCACCATCTGCTGAACCTAGGCCTCCGTGGGGCTTTTATTTAGCGTATTTTCGGGATTCAGGACTCTGATTCTCTATTGACAAAACGTAACAAAATACCCAAATATTTTTTACCGTCGCGAATTGCGTTAAAAAAATGTTTTTTTGTATAATTAATTACTATTAAAAATACAACTATTTAAATACAAGATTTTGAGATCCTAGATATCATATAGCAGCAAAGTGCTAGCCAAGACAAGTAAAACGAGCCCAAATACGACGGTTCTATGATGCTTAGTACAGAAGTTCCTATGACCACCTTCCGACTCCATCATCAGATTAGCTCCGTGGTACCATATTATAGAATTGTCACGCGATATACATATGCGTGCAAAATTTCAGCTCAATCGGAAACCGGTAAGTTGGTCAAGTGCAAGTTGCAAGATTCTACCCGAACTTACATAGATACTGAATGTACATACATCCATTGCAAGTTAAATAATAGCTTGTAAACAAACGACAATAAATCCAGATGGATGGATGGATGGCTGGATATTTGTTACTCTTTCACGCAAAAACTACTGAACGGATGTAGATGAAACTTTGCAATAATATAACTTATATATCAGAATAACACATAGGCTATAAATTATAATGATATATTGCGTATGCGGGCGAAGCCGCGGGTAAAAACTAGTACTAAATATATTTACTAGTTTTTGGCTAGCTGACCTGCCTAACTTTTTATCATCTAGTAATTCTATAACTATAATACTTATTTTTCGCAAAGAATGATAAAACCGCCATCCAGCGTGTACGAAATTCTAATATTTCGCTCGAATTGTTCACATTATTGTTGATTTTTCTCATTATAAATTTTTTTTTTTGATTTGGTTCACACTTGGCGAAACTATCGATGAACATACACAAAAAAGACATACAGACGAACCGTTAAACCGTTTCGGAAGAGTTCTACACTGTGCAACGAGTTTTTTTTGGTATTGTATAAGTCAATGTTATGAATATAGAATAATCTAGACTCTTACTTCTCAAAGCCCTAAAAACGTCAGACTAAGAAAAACTATATTCACAATCTGATTACATTTCTACTTTTCCTGCTATTCGTCCAGAGCTTGATTTGGGTAGTTCTCATAAAACTCTCATAAAAGATGTACGACTGTTGCTAAACACAAACAAAACAACAGTACGAAAGTTTTTATCTATGTGGAAGTACCCGAGTTCTCGTGAGATAATATATGAGGCCTAATCAGTACGCGCGAGGATTTGAATTATAGAAACCGCTAACCGCTGAACCGATGACCTACTGGGAAAGAGGCGTAATTCTTAGAAGGCAGCGTTTTTCAGAAAACTGAATTTGATAAACTTTTGAAGGGCAATCGGGTAAAATTCAATTTCAATTATGCAATGCAATACGATAATATATGTACTGCATGAAATTGAATGTATAATTATGGTCTAGGTAGGTGGACGTCAATGTGGAAGTCAAGTTAAAATAGCCTACAGTATAAGAGTACGGGTGAGATGTTGTGCCCGGGGAAAACTAAAGTAATAATTTTCTTCTTTTGTAACCGGTTACAAAACACGGTTATAAACGCGGGTGAGGGTAACATTAGGTCTTGATAATTATGGTTCGGCCGTCGCTCTAAATATCGTTTGCGCCAAAATTTATTCTACATAGTATTGTACTTCATGGCCGTGTGATGACATGTGTCTTAGTGATGTGCTACACCGATTACTATGATTGTGCCACAGATTTCAAGTAATCGGTAGAAATAAATGGTAATATGTAAATAAGATGTAATAAAAATAGTGCATGGAGTCTCTCCGCGCGGAAGAAGTAATTTCACGACGCTCGAACTGTTTCTTTCTCTGCACAGCAAGAATACCACGCGCATGTGCTTGGAATCTACCGACTCTTTCTCTCTCCTGCTTTCTACCTTTGTGTATCTTTCTTTCTCTCTCCCTCTCCCTCCAAAAATACATCAAATTAAAAGTTCAAATCATTATATTATAATTATTTTTTGCAAAAAATAGCATGACCGACTTCACCCGTGTACAGAATCATCATTACATAGTATAAAACAAAGTCGCTTTTTGCTGTCTGTCCCCATGTATGCTTATATCTTTAAAACTACGCAACGGATTTTGATGCAGATTGTTTTAATAGATACTTAGAGTAATTCAAGAGAAATGTTTATATGTATCAGCCTTTTTAATAGTCCACTGCAAAACGTAGGCCTATCCACGAAGGGTGATTGAGCCATATCCATCACGCTGGCCCAGTGCAGTTTGGTGGATTCGAAGTCGAATTTCTTCATCGGACGTATGCAGGTTGCCTCACGATGTTTTCCTTTACCGAAAAGTCAGTGTGAAATTCCGTACATAAATTCCAAAGAACTCATTGGTACGGGACCGGGATTTGAACCCACGATCTTACGATTGCAAGGCGGGTGTCACTACCTCTAGACCACCACAGCTTTTTATTCCCTGTGAATATAAATAATATAAGCGAATATTAAACCAAAATGTACGTTTCTCAATATCCATTACGTTCTTTAGAACATCATTCAACTTGTCAGTCGGCGAATTGTCAAAAGACTTTTCCAAAAATGGAAATAGTATCATTTTGTAAAACGCTATCAGCTCATGAGACAGACAGCGGCCCCCAAACTATGGTATCCAGCATAATGGCTACACGTGGTTATGGCGTATTTGATAAATCACCGCAACTTTCGCTGCCTTCGCGTTACGAGAGTTATATTCATGTTATGTTACAGGCAGCGTGCTTAGGTAACTTAGGTGCTATCTCGGTATAAGTATAGGCATACCTACAGATAGTAGGGGCCACGCTAGCTCGATAAATCTTTGTCTTAGTGTGATAAAAAGCTCTTCAGGTCTTCACTGTACTTTTATAGCTAATAATCATCATATCAGGCGTAGGACATCCACTGCTGGACATAGGCCTCCCCTATACATTTCCAATAAGACCGGTTCGAATCTTTCAGTGTTATTCTGCAGTCCTTGTCTACCTCTACGATTTTTTCAGTAGTTGGTATGTAGTATAATATACCTAATATACAAAGTTATTGGTAATCAATTAGCATCCTTTTAGGGGCTTATTCTGTACATCAAAACTAACAACTTTTCCTGCTAACTAAAAAACAGGACAAGTGTGAGTCAGGCTCGCACATCGAGGGTTCCGTACAAACACATTGTTAAAATAATTAAAAACCTGATTTAGCATAATGAAGTGCTAATGAAGTTCTTTTATATGACACCTTACATGATACGATTTACTCACTTTGAATTTTTAGCCCATATTTTGTGAAATTTGAGGACCTATTTTTTGTGATGTAAATAAAAATGTACAGTTTTCAGATTTATTCCTATATGTGTATTCTAAGACAATGCTTCTCGCCAAATTTCATAGTTCTATGTCAACGGGAAGGACCCTGTAGGTTTTGATTTTTGTGAGTGTCGAAATATGCGGTTTTTTACGACATAAACGACTCTAACTTTTTAAACGACCACTGAGAAGCTTGCATTTTCCACAACAGCAGGAATTCATCGATATAAGTATACAATTTAAATTTCACCTAGATATCTTTACGCGTTCTCGAGATAAAGAGTCTTGACATACACACAGACGGACAGACGCACAGACGGACAGACGGACAACAAAATGATCCTATAAGGGTTCCGTTTTTTTCTTTTTGATGTACGGAACCCTAAAAAAAACGAAT
Organism: Hypomecis punctinalis; assembly: GCA_949316475.1. Lineage (NCBI taxonomy): Eukaryota > Metazoa > Arthropoda > Insecta > Lepidoptera > Geometridae > Hypomecis > Hypomecis punctinalis. The sequence continues at coordinate 22,790,955 of OX438809.1, read as the reverse complement.
GTTCAATACATTTTGTCGAGGGTGAACGATATTTTTCTATGGAACAGATTTTTTTATTGAGATTAAATAAAAGTCGTTGAATAAAAGTTCTGACGTACAGAATAAGCCTTTAAAATTATGTTAATTGATTGCCAATAACCCTATAAAATACGTAGCCGGTGCTACGCTGCTACGTGCGTCCTACGCTGCTCTTGCCAGTGTGTGTCTCATTTCGCGAACTCTGAGACCACGAATATCAATAGGTATTTGGTTTCTTCGATAGCTGCCAGAGTGCAGCTACAGTTTAGAAGCACTTAGTTGTGTGCTAGGGATGCGCTGCTCGTTTTTTTCGAGTCTTGGTTGCCTGGAAGAAATGGCTTAAAGCGATAAGGCCGCCAATTACAGACCTATAGTTATGTTTTTGGCCTTATAATCTGTTTTTTTTTGTAAATGTAATGTGGTTGTCTAATAAAGTGTTGTTGTTTGTTCTTATCATATAAGTAGTAAGCCATGTTAAAAGCCCTTAATTAACTTAAGAAAACACCAACTTTAGGCCATTTGGCCTAAAGTTGGTGTTTAAACAAACAAAAATCTTTTTTCACTCAGTTTAAACAAACAAAAATATTTTTTCACAAAAAATCGCATCGCCGACTTCTACCGTGTACAGAATTCGAATAATTAGCACGAATCGATGTGACATCTACGTACATTTTTGTTGATTTATCAAAAACGGCTCAGTCGATTTTGATAAAATTTAAACAAGACCACCTCGAAAGTATTTTGTTTCGAACTAAAAAGATTTTTTTATATCAGTTCACATTTGGCGAAAATATCGGCTAAAAATAACAGAATTGAAATAATATATTAACAGTATTTCCCATGTCAAATTTTCTTTTTATTCGACCCCGCCACCTCAACGGAAATCTCCAATGATTTACCAAAAATCTTCCCTGTTTCAGAGGCTTCCTTATCCTTGGCATATTGGTAATATTTTCAGCTAAAGATATAGCAATATGTCTGCATTTTTGCTGTTCGATTTTTGCAGGCGCTACAAAAATAAGTAGCGTAATAAGCTACAATATGCCTGCAGACTTCGAGCACACATCTACAGAGTCACAGTCCCTAAGTGAAAGTAGTAAAAAATCATACATACCGACTTAGATATTTACATTAAATAATTTACAATGACCCGTTTTCTCGAAACTCGATGTTATGTCACCTTATTAGTGTTTGTAACCGAGCACTTTGGCATCGCGCGGCGTTGTAGTCGGCTTGCATTCGCCTTACGACTAGCTAAAAAGCCTGCCCACTACGTAGCTTGGGCAGAGTTTTGTGTAGGACACTTTTTTTGCACGATTGTGTCTCTATAGATATTTGCTCGAAGCCTGCAGAGTATACTTGTTTCAGATTCAAATTATAGAAATTTATATTTGAACCCAACAACGGTTTGAGCCCAACGAGCCATGGAGAAGCCTATGCTCGGAGTTTCTCTGCGAGATCGAATTAGGAATGAAGAGATCCGTAGAAGAACCAAGGTTACCGACATAGCCCAGCGGATTGGCAAGTTGAAGTGGGAATGGGCAGGGCACATAGCGCAGAGAACTGATGATTATGGGGTCGAAAAGTTCTCGAGTGGAGACCACGTACCGGCAAGCGCAACGTTGGACGTACACCCACAAGGTGGACGGATGACCTTATTAGGACCGCAGGATCGCGCTGGATGCAAGCCGCAATCAACCGATCTTAATGGAAACCATTAGGGGAGGCCTATGTCCAGCAGTGGACGTCCTATGGCTGAAATGATGATGATGATATTTGAACATCAAAAGTGCGAAGAATCCATGAGATATTACACTAGTTCTGTATATGTTATTGACGTACCTACAACTACTACAGGCTATTAGTTTAGTCAATTAAAATGATATAGACTATTTCATATTTCAGAAAAAAGTCTTATAGAATCGGTGGCACAAAAATCAAAATTTCACGTAGGTGAATTCACGGGCAAAAGCTTGTTAAGTATATAAACATAGCTTACAAAGACTAGAAAAAAAGTTCTATATATTTTCCTCCAATTGTTTGTCAAAAATATCCTTGTTTTCTGTCTTCGAAGAACTCCGTATCCTCAGCCCATTGCTAATATTTTTAGCTCAAGATATATCTATGGAAAACTTTCCGTTGTCTCTTTTATACTAACTCTCATACCTGTACGTCACGAGTCTATAGCCGTAAGATTTGTAGGCTTAGTAGAATCCACGTTACTTATTTGAGTAAATACGCAGGTTGTTTGAATCACTGAAAAAAATATTGAATCCTTGCGTTTTGATTGATTGAATTGTAATGCCAAAAAATGTTTGTAAGTAAGTTCTATGCTATTTTAAAAACATAACGGAAAAAACTCAACTGCCTTTTTTTAAACTAATTTCCAAAACGCATTTAAATTCGTCTATTTGTATTGTTTATTAGATGGAATGGAATGAAATGGAGAAATTTGCAATTTTGCAGTCTGTAAAAATGTTGCAAAATGGTCCCATTGTTTTTTTTTAATAGCTTTGAAGCAAATTTCAAAAAGCTACCGGCATACCAAAATAAATGTTTTTACTTTTTTAAATATTTTACGTTATCAATAATTGTAAAAACGACAAAATCGCTAAATGTTTACTTACATATTATTATCATTATTTGTGTACATAATGTCTATTTTTATTTTTATGCCCATCTCTACAGTAAACTTGTAAGTACTGACAGACATACAGCGTAACCGCGACCGGGAGTGGCGTTCCGGAACCCTGCGTTACGTGTCAATTTGATAACGCACTGAAACAACAAAGATTATTTACAACGTCACAGAAGGAAATGTCAATTGACGAATATTAATTAACAAAATCATTATGAAAAATTCCAAGCCGATGATTGACAGTGTAATTAAGTTCTGGAGTGGAGACCACGTACCGGCAAGCGCAGCGAAGGACGTCCACCCACAAGGACGGATGACCTATTTAACTAGGATCGCGCTGGATGCAAGCCTACACTAGATTTAGGTAGTTATATTCTTATCTTTATACAGTTGAAATCACAGGCTTAGCCTGGTCCTTTATTAGGCATCAATGGAGCCTAAGCCAACATTGAGAGGCCCCTTTACAATTTTATTATGAAATATAAAAACAGTAGTAGGTATAAAAAGGATAGCGTGAAATGGAAACTATATAAAATGTCTTGAAATGTCGTAACTGGGCTATTTTGGTGAAATTTTAAATGTTTTGTAAAAAATGAGGTACGGCGCCCGCTAAATATGCCCCATTTCAAAATTTCGTAGCGGGTGGTGACTTGCCGTCCACAAAATGCCCCCTCCCCAGGGAATCAGGGTTCGCGGTGTCGCCACTCACCGACGACTCGCCACAAAGTCGCCCCTGCGATTTCCTTATCTTTATTATTACCATAATAATAATTAAAAAGCCGAAAGTGAGTTTGTTGGTTTGTTCCTCTTTCACGCAGCAACGGAGTATCGGATTGACTTGATTTTTAGCATGGACATAGTTTGAATGACGGAAAGTGACGGCTACTTTTTATTCTCAAAAATAATAATAATTATAATAATTTTAATTTAAATATAGATAAATATTTGACATTGCATGTAGTATTTTTTAATTACTCAATAAAAATAAAAACCTAAATGGTGGTGTATTGAAACACCGTGTATGTTTACCTTTTATTCTGATACATTTACTTTCGACGACATAAAATCATTAAGACACAAAATCGTTCAATTGTCTCCCTAATAGAATATCACATCTGAATCGATCCAATCTCACCTATTCTTTGGCGCGTACATCGGAACGCAAAACCATTTTCTCGTCTCGGGAATGAAGTGAAGAAAATGTATTCGTACCGATATCGGGCGATATCGAAAACAAATGAGTTTGGTTAGTGGTATTCAGCCTCCAAGGTACAGTGGAGAACAGTATCAGAAATTACACTTTCTGGTGTTAGATATTTCCATCTTTCCACTCCATCTCATTCTACTGTTTTTTTTTTATGATTTTTCTTCCAGTGTCCGAGCAGTAGCACACTCCACCTTCCTGTGACCATCAGGCGTGTACATCTTTCAAGGCGCAGGTTCAGCAACATTATTTCTCAAAGCTATATCTGACTGATACTCATATCACTCCTCGTTATTAATTTATTTGTAACTAGTTTTTACCCGCCGTTTCGCCGCGTGATATTTTGTTTTTTGACGCAATATCATTATAATTTATAGCCTATGTGTTATTCTGATATATAAGCTAAATTATTGCAATGTTTCATCTCAATCCGTTCAGTAGTTATTGCGTGAAAGAGTAACAAACATCCATCCATACATCCATCCTCACAAACTTTCGTGTTTATAATATTATAGTAGGATAGGATATATTTATGGATCTAAGTATGTTTATTTTTATTGTATGTACTCGTATTATTAGAAGTATTGTATTAGTATAATTCCTTGCGTTTCCTTGCATCCAAAAGAGGTTGTCTGGAAGAAATCGCTTTTAGCGATAAGACTGCCTTTTGTGCCTTTTCTTCTTTGTTTTTTTAGTTATGTTTTCTTGTTGGTGTCAATAAAGTGCTGTTGTATTGTAACTCTCGATTCATACAACCATGGTCTCCGTTTTACAGGACCAGCGGGCTTAGCATACGGACCATAAAATAATACCATCGAAATTTCAGAACGAGACAGAGTTATGTTATAGCATATATCTGTCACGTTTGCACACGTCGGTAATCTAGATCTTGTCGTGGTCATGTATGCTAAGCTAGCAGGTGCGTTTTATCTGATACATTTTTTTCATCGATAGCGTAAGCATTTATGGAGTTGTATGAGCGACTTCACACATGGCACGGTGCCAGATTACTGTAAAAAAGTCGAAAACATGATTGGAGCTTGGCATAGCTTAGACTAATATAATTTATAGACGTGGGTGAAGTCGCATCAGCGGGGTGTCCTTTCTTTACTATCTTTATATCCCAAGATCTAGCCAATAAATCTATCTCAGTAAAAAATATGCTTTAACAATATATACATTACACGACGTAGAATTGTATGGTACGAATTTATAAATGAGTAATGAAGGAATAGTATAAAATACTCTTTACAAAAAACATAATAATAATCGCTAGGCCAACTTCGCCCTGCTATGCCACTAGCTTGCAGTCTCTCTGCAAATTTGAATTAGGTAGATAATAAATATATAAAAAATGCTCTTATTGTGATAAACACTTCAAAAATTGACACGCTCCTAGGATTTGAACATGCATCCCTCTGGGATTCCGGCCCAGATGCTGTGTCCAAATTAACCCTAGATAGATAAACTTATTTTTTAATACTTGGTGGAGCGCCTTAACATCTTTTATTTCATAATTCCACATTTCTTAAATCTTTCCTTTTATAATTTAAATTTAACCCGCTTTCTGGTGTCGTCGGTAAAACAGATACAACGCTGGGACGATCTGTCGATATTCCGTTGACGTCCCGGAGTTTTCCGAGAGATGGCGCTAGTCGTCTCAAACCGCGATGCCCTCGACCATTGGTCAAAAAATGGCGCGAATCCATTGAGTGTCGCGTCACCGCCATTATTTTTTGAATGACAGAAAATCATTCTGCCAGTTGTCTATCAACCGCCGCCAGTTTACGTCCATCCGCCGAAAACGCTCCTTTTAAAAGGCCAAAAGAATTTATTTTATACTTGTCGTGAACCTCCGAAACTTTTTAGTGTGTAGTGCAGTGTTTGGACAATTGTATTTTGCCTCGACACAGGACTTTAGTGAAAGATACCAGCAGGTGCCGTGCATCAGTGGCAGAAGACTTCTCCAGCCGGTCTCGATTACGAGGGGATGAAGGCGGTCATTTGCAGGTTAGTCTTAGCTTAGTTTCTGTTCATACGTCGACACCAAATTCTTTCTTTTTGTATGATCTTCCCGCCCTTTCTTATTTTTCTTCAAAATCTTTCGTGAGCAATCACACTCAGGAGTTGGCTATTTACACGCCACTCCAGTACTGAAAAGATAAACATGCGTCTTAGAGGCGCACAGTTTTATAACTGGATTTATTCTCAAAGTTTAAGCAAACATTATTTTTTTACAACTTGTCTGAAGTTTTACATTTATAATTATTTGTAAATATATTCACGTTATTATTTATTAACTATTACAAATTATGAACGATTTATAAAATGGTGGCAAAAATTAACAAAAATTTTGAGTCATCGAGTAAAATTTAGCAAAAAATGATCATTATAATAAAATATTTGTTGTGTTTATCTAATTGCATATCATGTAAGCATCATAAAAGTTAAAAAAACTGTGAAAAATGATAGCTAAAAGTATTAGTTGCAAGTTTCATTTTCAAGTTCACAATTCACCTTATTTTTACGTTTCAAAGATTCCATCTTAGACATTAATGCTATGTATAAGCTACAATATAGTTTTTTTTATAGAAATATGTGTCAGAAAATTTCTTGATTAGTATCACGGTAGAACATTCTAATATATGTTCCGATAATTTCTCACATAGTTCTTGAAGAAGTATTAATTAATTTTGGATTTTATTTACAATGCATCCATATTATTGCTTAGTTTGTACATAATTTAATATCTACCGTTAAATATTTTTACTCTATTTGATCATAATTACATATAGTCTTGTACTATTTTGATATTTAGAAGTGTTTCAAACGTGTTTTTTGTTGTTTAAGATGACTATTTGAGGCGAAGTAACTATGCGGATATCATATCCAAGAAAAAGTGTTAATATGTCATTCTAGATTTCCGTAAATCACTTCAACTATGTACTTTCACTTTCAGAATACTTCTATTTGCTTTAGTTTTGTTCATAGACTTTACTCACATAGCTGTCCAACTTGTTACTATTTCCACTATCCACTTTGGTAATTGTAATCAATAAATTTACTTTTTTTCATTTTTTAACGTTCATTTGTCTCCTATCATGGTAAAATACATTAATAAGAGTGATTCAAATTAATTGTTAAATATACCTCTTTTCATTATTGCCAGTTTATAAGTAAAACATCACAAAAAATCCCAATGCAGGGTGCAAAAGTTACAAAAAAGAAAAAAATGCGCTTCTTGAGCGCAACATGTCATCATAACAACAAAACTATGGTACTTAGCAAACAGAAACAACTGTTTTTCGATAGTGCGTGTGTGATAGGTCGACTGAAAACAGAGTTGGCTCAGAAACACAAACTTGTAAACGAATTGGTTAAAAAAATATAGCCATATATCGATTTCGCGGGCGCCTCAGAAGCGCAGTTTATCTTTTTAGGGTTAAGCTAGAACACTATACTACGAACCCGCCAAATTACTGAAGTGTTTATCATTTTACTACCAACTTCTACAGTGTTGGAAGCGCCTTCTGTGAATACCTCTTACCGCAAACATTTTCTATAAACCTAGTGTGTGAAGCACGATAAAATCATTTCATAGATAATAAATATAATAAGATAATAATGACGACCCAAATGCAAACTAATATTACCGATATAGCCCAGCGGATTACCATGGGGCAGTGACCAGCCCCCCTACCGCCTAAAGCAATAGCAATCGTAATAGCAATCGTGTATGACTTCATATTAGTCATTTGGCACCGCCTATGTGACGTTAGCCATCAAAGTTGTTCATTCAACGATTGCTTTCGCAATCCGCGCAAAGCAATTGATGGCTAACGTCACATAGGCGGTGCCAAATGACTAAAATGAAGTCATAAACGATTGCTATTACGATTGCTATTGCTTAGGCGGTAGGGGGGCAGGATACGTAGTGCGGAGAACAAATGGCCGATGGGGCCGCAAAGTTCTCGAATTTAGACCACCTACCGGCAAGCAGGTTTGAAATCCTGCTGTTCGTGCTTCTTTTTACAAAATGAACAATACTCCACGTAGAGGGAAAAAATGGACTTTAGGTACTGTATTTAGCTTATACTTACGCCCTAGCCTTATCCCCTGTATAATGTATACGGTGCGTGAAAATTGAAGAGAATATCAACGTACTGGGAGAAGTCTTGTAGGCGTCTCGCTGGAGGTATTTCGTGAGCTTCCCTGTTTTGTAATCTTGTAAACGGTTTAACATTTCTTGTTTATGCCATTTGGTTTATTATTTGTAGCGTTCATAGCAAGGTGTTCGTCGATCATCGAAGTTAAGCAACGATCGGCGCGGGCAGTATTAGGATGGGTGACCGCGGCTGGTGTTTACTACTGACTTGGATAACAAACTGTGACTTTTCATTGTTCACCAAAGGTGTTTAAATGGTTTACGAGTAATTACTCTGTCGCTACCTGACGCACCTACCTAATTTAAATGAATAGAAATTAGTTTGTGTTCAGGCGCTAGCCAATCTCTGCAACGATTAGCTAAAGCCTGACTAAATTTCGGTTAGTACAGCCGCCTCACAACCAATGGTTAGGTTCGTGCGACGCCTGACTAACCCACCGACGCAACCGTGGAAGTCCACTACCGTCGCCGTAACGCCTGGCTATACTGTGATAGCAAGCGAAGCTAGGACATGGATTATTCCATCGGCCGTTCGGTCGTCGCGGGGACCTACTCTCTACTCCCCGCCCGCCTCTCTAACTCTTCTTCCCCTGCGCTGCAGGCCTCTGTATGGGCTCCGTCTGGATCCTCGGAGGTCCGACGGCCGGTCGTCTAGTTGACCTGACTGCTGGCGAAGGTGGACCCCTGACTCCGAGTGCAGCCGCCCGAAGGTTCTCGCCACTGCACCCCTCTAGACTCCGAGTGCAGCCACCCGAAGGTTCTCGCCACTGCACCCCTCTTGTTGTGAATCAAACAACTGTTACATTGTGATTGATTTTATTACATGCTTAACTACTATTTATACAACAGTCTCTTACATCTAATTGGTCTTGAAGTATGCCTAATTTGATGACCGTGTATATTTGTGTGCCGATGCCTCGCCTAGATGGTTGACGATGAATCTGGGTCGCGACTCTGCAGATTCCGCCGGCTGACGCTATCCGCTATACGGCCCAGTATCGACACGCTGAGCTAAGCATGTTCTTTATGGACAGTTTGTATTAAATTATGTTTATCTTTATAAATGGTTATGATTAGAAAATAAAATAAAAAAAGGCCCTTTACTTTATTATTCACATGCATGATTAATGATGAATTATTTAATTACATAAGACAATATTAACTCTACATATTTTTATGTACCGGACAAGTGCTAGTCAGGCTCGCACCCCGAGGGTTACGTACAAATCCAGAAAATTTCACATAATTGGGAAGTAAGTTGTTGAAATCTAATACTATATCATCGACAAAAAAGTTTATTTTTCACTTTTACACATTGTTAAAATATTTAAAAATCTGTTTTAGCATGTGCTCTTTTATATGATACGATTTACTCTCACCTTGAATTTTCAACCCATATTTTGTGAATCTAGGCCCTATTTTTTTGTGATTTGAATAAAAATGTACAGTTTTTAGATTTATTTCTATATGTGTACTCTGAAACAATGCTTCTCGCCAAACATAGTTCTATGTCTACGGTAAGTATTCTGTAGGTTTTGAGTTTTGTGAGTGTCGAAATATGCGGTTTTTACGACATAAACGGCTCTACCTTTTTTATACGGTAACTGAGAAGTTTTTCTTTTACACAACTGCAAGAGACCATAGATATACGTATAAAATTTAAATTTAAACTCGATATCTTTACGCGTTCCCGAGATAAAGAGTCTTGACATACACACAGACGGACATACGGACAGACAGACAACAAAGTGATCCTATAAGGGTTCTGTTTTTTCCTTTTGAGGTACGGAACCCTAAAAACAAACTAAAATTACTCATGGTCAACGTTTACCAACTAAATACATTTTTTTTTAATGTTTTATATTATTTACTGCGAAACCGCAATAAATAGAAATAAGATAAGATAAGATAAGATAAAGTTTATTTTTGCTCAAAAAGTTACAGGTTTTGGAGTTAGTAAATCTTGATGATGCTTAAATACTTCGAGTATTTTTATTTATTGCGGTTTCGCAGTTATAAAAAATTAAATAATCTCAGAAATGCAGTTAAATGGTCTCAGAAAAGTTTGATCATAATAAGCTGATACACATCTAGAAGTCCCTTGCCTTTTCAAAACGATATCATATAAGTGAAACAAATTTCAAAGTACCGGAAAAGCTTTTCCCTATTTTCCTTCCAAAAATAAACTTAAACGTACCTCTATTAGAAAGTATAAAAGAATCAATTACCGTAATACTTACAGGGGAATCCCAAGGCGGGCCCTAAAGACAATTAATTCTCGATCTTGGGCCCAATTTACCAAAGTTACAAATCAGGCGTTTTAGACTCGCTTGGCGTCATTTAACTGCCTTCAGGAAACTTTGCCCGTATAACTGCAAGAATTTACTTGTCGTGACATGTCTTACAAGGAAATTTGTGGTAATTTGGAGTACCTGGTATCATATTGGTGTGATAACGTTGTATAAATCTATGAACAATGGCTCCACGCACAAAAAAATGTATCGTTCCATCTGAGCCGAGCGTGCAAGCGAGAGAGCGGAACAAACTATAGAGAGGCACGATTGCTTTTGATTCAACAATGTTTTCTCATGACATTATCTCGTAAAATTCTCGTCCGTAACCAATATTTTGTCCAAAAATCTATGTAAAACAGGCGTTATCTAAATTACAAATAATTAAATATAAATAATTCCTATATCTCGGGCCCAATTTATCGAAGTTACTAATCAGGCGTTTTAGACTTGCTCGGCGTCATTTAACTGCCTTCCGGAAATTTACTTATCAGTTACATGTTATACAACAACATTTGTGCTAATTTGGAGTAGTTACTATTTTTTTTCCAAAAAACTATGTTAATATTCGACTCTGCTAGATACAGGCACATCAGTTTATACTGCTCGCCTATAAACAAATAAATAAATAAATAATAGGAGTAATCTAACTTGTCAGCAAAATAGTTTTTATGCGTCTACACTAACACAAAATAAATAAATATTTCCCGATTTCAGGACCAATTTACCAAAATTACAAAACAGCCGTTTTAGACTCCTAATATATTTAGCTTAGCTAAAACTTTAAATTTTTCATCATAACATTTTTTTATTTAACATTCTTATTATTTTGTGGACTGATTATTATATTGGACTTTAGGTATAAATAATTTCAGGCCTATGATACATAATAGGTATGTCTAACAAAGCATATCTTATAATTGAGATATTTATGATGATTTCCCTCAAAATAACAATTATTTCTGAAAATCCGTAACATTTATTAACCCAAAGCTTATTAAGATCTTACCTAGGTACTTTATAAAGTGACATCATCCTCCACTCAAACTCTTACTCAAGCGTTCGCTTCTAGGAAACCCGAAAATAACTTTCTCAAACTACCCTCAAACTTTCACTGGTACATGAAACAAAGAACTAACTAACAAATAGAATAACAAGTACGTTTCTATTTAGATACTTACAACTACGAGACACAGCCATTTTGATTAGATTCTCGCGGAAATTCTTTAGGCTGAAATATTGTGGTAAAAGAAGAGCGAGAGCGATTAATTCCCGCCTTCGATTGTTTGCGGAATGGATATATTCCGGACTCTATTTGATTCGCAACCTCGAAATTCTTACATTCACAGCACAAACCATAACGTCGCTTATCATCACGCGAGTTGGTGGTCATGCATGAACTTAGTGGCGCTAAATATTGGCGAACAATTACCATTTTGAACGAATGTGACATGTCACAGTAAAAAGTTACTAGTGTAATATTATGTATTTTAACCGACTTTCAAAAAAGAGGAGGTTCATCTGTACGTATCGTACGTATTTTTTTATGTATGATATTCATCGACAATTTCGCGAATTTTGTGAATCGAATCGATTTTTTTGTTCGAAATGGTATACTCCCGAGATGATCTTGTTTAATTATTATTATATACTACGGGACTAATCACGCACTAAAATTACGAGATAAATAAATACCTCATCATCCCGACGTTTCATCGACCGTCCGAAACGTCGGGATGATGAGGTATTTATTTATCTCGTAATTTTAATGAGCGATTAGTCCCGTAGTATATAATAATAATAATGTGTTCAAATCGCGAAAGTTTAAAAACAATGATCTTGTTTTAATTTTACAGAAATCGACCGAGCCGTTTTTGAAAAATTTACTGTATAATGTAAGCAATTCGAGTGCAATATTCGAATTTTGTACACGATGGAAGGAGGTTTTGCAATTTAAAATAATTATTATTTTACTTTTTTTTAGATTAATATTTTGGGGCCACGTGCCTAAAGTAAATGATTTTTGTTATTTACTTATCATACATCCTACGGCGAATGTTGTGTTTGTAACAAGGACAACATCAAATGTTGCTAAAAAATATGGCAGGGAAAAACTTTACAGGTTTATAGTTCACAGTACATATACATACATATAAGGCTGCAGGCATCATGAGTTCACAGCCCATATAAGAGCTGTCCGCCTATTGAGTTTTGATGAGCAGAGTGATTTATTGGTATCAGTATAAAATTCACACAACACGACAATTATTTACATGTGAATTTAATAAGATATCTGTATCAAACATTCTTAGGAGGTACTTTATACTGTCCATGCTGAACTGAGAACTTGTTAAGAATATCTATTAGTATTTTATTATTGACACTAGCTTTAACCCGTGGCGTCGCCCGCGATATTATTTAATTTATGTTTATCTTGTCAAAAAAATATGGTAAGTACAGTAAGTGCGCCACAAAATATTAGCTCCAATTCAATATGAAACGGTATACAAATATTGTAGCAAATAATCATTTCAAACCCAAAAAACAGCCAATCTCAACTAATTTGTTTCGTCATCGTTATCATCCGCAGCTTTCTTTGACCCACTGTTGGGTATAGGCATAGGCCTCTCTCTTGCAGTGCCATCTGCCTCGGCTCTTTGCCGGTCGTGACCAGGGTCGACCGGCGGTATTGATGATATCGTCGAGATAGTCGACCCACCTTGCTGCCGCGCCGCACATAGCTGAGCGCTCTCACCTATTCAAGTACCCTAGTTGACCAGCTCGGTCACCACCGTCTTTCTTGGTCAAGAAGCGCTGGTCGAAGTGGTTGCCACGCCATTGTGAACGATGTCATACGCAGGGCTTTTGCGACCGCCAATATCGCAGCCGTAACCGAATGGGTTTGCGCGTGCGTGATGGCAAAAGGCCTGACGGTATGAAGCTGGTCCCATGGAAGTGTAGACGGCCCTTAGTATGAGACGCGACGTGCGTCGATACTTTGGCGCCGTCAGCGGAGCGGCACAAACGGCGCAAATATACTAACCTCGGCAGTAGTTACATTTTGTCGACCGGCGGTATTGATGATATCGTCGAGATAGTCGACCCACCTTGCTGCCGCGCCGCACATAGCTGAGCGCTCTCACCTATTCAAGTACCCTAGTTGACCAGCTCGGTCACCACCGTCTTTCTTGGTCAAGAAGCGCTGGTCGAAGTGGTTGCCACGCCATTGTGAACGATGTCATACGCAGGGCTTTTGCGACCGCCAATATCGCAGCCGTAACCGAATGGGTTTGCGCGTGCGTGATGGCAAAAGGCCTGACGGTATGAAGCTGGTCCCATGGAAGTGTAGACGGCCCTTAGTATGAGACGCGACTTGCGTCGATACTTTGGCGCCGTCAGCGGAGCGGCACAAACGGCGCAAATATACTAACCTCGGCAGTAGTTAATATTTGAGCCGTTTGAAATTAAAACATTGTGCGCGTGTTGGCCGGGAGCTCATCTTGTTTTCAAAAGTCTTTCTGAGCGTCTGGTGTACCCGCGTGACCAAAATGCTGGTGTTTATTTGGCTCAGCAGCATTGCCAAGCTGATTGGCATGTTGGGCACGCTGCTAACTGGCAGTGGGCTTGTGCATTTAGAATATCTTTAGACCTGCAAGGGTCTGTGGATGATCCAATTGCTTGTTATGTAGTTGTAGTTTATGAAGTTTTACATTATAAGTCTGTATTTAGTGGTAGTTAATAAAGGCACTTGCTCTATAAAAAATCAAGTACCTTGCACCTAGTTGTCACTGTTCAAACCTAACCCGATATCAAAATACCTTATACTTATAAATGCTTCTGTTGATTAAGATAAGGTTAGAGTGTACACGCCCATAGGTTCCCGCTTTGTCGTGGCAGGAGAACTTAGTAGCCGAGGCTTATGGGCGGCGCGGGAATCCCAGGTAGAGCCGCTTCTCTGGGTTTTTTCTGAGACAGCTGAGAAGGCGGCGCTCGAGGTCTCCCGATTATTTTTGGTCTTTTCCCCCTAGGCAGTTTAGAAGTTTGCACTCGAGGTTGGGCCGCTTTTCTGGGGCTTTTAAATATAGTAGCTGAGAGGCTGGCGGCATGTTGCGTGCCTCATGAGGAGTGCCGCAACTGAGCCGGGCTGCACTTTTATCACAACCTAACCTAACCAACCCAACAGAAATTTATGTTCGTGTCAAGGTCACAACTCAGAATCAAGGTTAATAACCTTAGTGTCAAGATATTCATACTCATGCCATACTACTTTTAAAAATCAAGTCGATCCCTTTCTTCGTATATTAGCATGGATTCTGTACCATAAAGGTAGAATAAAGAAATATGTTTAACCTCTAATGGTGGTATAATTAAAAATATTTTTAATGTCAGACGAAATGACGGCCCAGTATTAACGTACGTACGTCATTGTTATATGTAGCATGGCAAAGGGAAAACTATTTGTCCAATTTTAATGTCAGTTGTCATTGTCGATTCATACTTTATTTCTTCTTCGAGGAGCTATAATGGTGGACAATTTGTCCCATTGCTATGCTAAGCGAGACATTTATAAAAGTCTGTATGTCTGTCACCTGTCATCTAATTACATTTTGTGAATCCATGTTAGGCCCAATCAACCCAGTTATGAACGCGCCATCGTAAATTTAATAGCAACGTAAAAAGTGTTCTCTCTATCGAATGCCGAAAGTGAAAAAGAAACAGAAATAGTCTAATCAACTGTTATAATTACGATGGTGTCTTCAAAATTGGGCCTTTCAGCGTCGTTGTGATAGGTGACAGTTTCGCTAACGCAAGATTTTGTCCTATCCTACGGGAATTATACAATTTTCGGGATAAAATGTAGCCTATGTCCTTTTTCAGGCTCTAGACTATCTGTGTACCAAATTTCATTGAGATCGGTTCATTAGTTTTGGCGTGAAAGCGCGACAGACAGACAGACAAACAGATAGACAGACAGACAGAGTTACTTTCGCATTTATAATATTAAGTAAGGATAATATATTATCAGTATGATTATATCCAAGGACTGCTCATCGATTGATTTGACAGATATTCGATCGACAGTTGTTTATTTTGACATTCTTGCAGCGCACGCTAGAGTAGCTCGCAGATGGCAGAATTTTCCTACTTACTCAACATTTATCGTTATATTTTGGACAATTCACAAAATATCTTTATAAATTGTAGCCTATGTGTTATTCTGATGTATAAGCTATATTATTACAAAGTTTCATCTCAATCCGTTCAGTAGTTTTTGCGTGAAAGAGTAACAAACATCCATACATCCATCCATCCATCCATCCATCCATCCATCCATCCATCCATCCATCCTCACAAACTTTCGCGTTTATAATATTAGTAGGATTGCGTTTAAGTTAATTTAATTTTAACATCTTTTATTTATATTTTACAATTTGACATGCTCTTTCATTTATTATACTATAATTAGGTATATTGGATTTTAGGGCATTTTTATTTAGGACATCTGGTTTGGTAGCTTTTCATCACTCATAAACTGGCACCTTGTTCTTTGTCTTTAGTCTTGTTGTATTTAGAATATTTAGTGTAATGTAGATGTAAATTGTGTTTAATGTTTATATTTGACTGAAATTAACTTGGTTTTAAGTCTCTTGTCTGTAACACCCATTTGTCGAAATAAACTATACTGAAAACTGAAATTGAAAACTGAGTTATTCATATTTTGGAAATAATAAAAAATACTTTTATCACACTAAGCCACCGCGACGCTAATCGCTGACCGCTCGCTCGAAGTCCGCAGCTTTATTCCAACATACTTCTTGAACTTGCGGCTTACAAAACTTTTCGTACAAGGATCTTTCATTAGATACGACAATCTTTAACTTTCACTTAAATTACAATTACTAGTAAAGTAAGCCTGATCTGAGATGTCTATAATGTTGTGAAAACTTTTTGGACCCGTTTAGTCCAGTACTTAGTTTTGAACTTGAGTTTTAGGGGATCTACTTCACGGTTTAGGTATGATCACGCGGTGAATTGGTCTAGCTTTGTGTATAGCACAGTTGCTACACAGAGTTAGTGTCTGTCTATTCGTAAATATTTAGAAGCCGTGACTTGCGGGGCGAAACGCCGCAATACTCGACTTTATTTGCTTTCCACTGTTGTTTTTTTTTTTTTTTTTTTTTGGTATAGGCATCATGTTAACAAATATCGTTTGAGTGGTATGTCGTGATGACAATTTCAATATATGAACTAGCTGTAAATTGTATTATATCTAGATAAAAGAAAAAAAAGGATAGCAGTAGGTACCAGCGGCTTTTCAAGTATAGTCTACCCTTGACTACGACTGGCGTCTCAGTCAAAACGTCGGAATAAGAGAAATAAAATATCATTGCATGATATGATTTGTAAGATAAGAATAATTTGTGCACTATTCGCTTTTTTTTGACGGTCGAGCCGACGGCCTTAATCCGTCCCGCACGATACTGGCAGGGATAAATAAAATCGTTAAATAATTTTGTGTGAACAATTTTTAGAATAAGTATTATAGCTCGGTAGGAATAAGTGCACAACACAAATGGTCAGTGCACCTATCCCTACTGGTAGAACTAAATCTACAAAAAGTGCACTTATCCCTACCAGGGGGGATAGCTCGGTAGGGATAAGTGTACCAGCCGGTATTAACATAGGGTTATAAGTAAATAATTTATAAAACCATGGACCGATATTGTCTTGTCTTGAAGAAATATTTTTCGTTATTTTTTTTTTATTGGCCGAAGAAACGTAGGAGTTACTCAATTTGACGCGTATAGGTATATAATTTTTTTTATGTATAACCACGCATAACTTTTTAGATAGTACACCGATTTCAATCATTTTTTTTTATTGGAAAGAATATACCTTGAAATTAGTCCCATTTAAATTTTATCAAAATCGGTTAAGCTATTTTTGATAAATCAACAATAATGTGAAAAATGCTACATCGATCCGTGCGAAATATTCGCGATTTCTGCACATGGTTGAAGTCTCTCGTGCCATTTTTTTGTGAAAAATAATTTTAAGACAAAAATAATGTGCTGGCATTGTATTTTACAATCTGTAGAAAACATTGTAATGAAATGGTCCCACAAAAGTTATTTTTCCTTTAGTTCATTACTTTTAAAACAATTCTAGAAAATTGATTAAAATCACAGCGCCAACAGAAATTAAACAGAAAAATATTTACTTTTATACATTGTTTTTTACTATGAAACCGGTTGCTACGTTTAATTGAAAAAAAAAATTAATTATCCTAAGTCCAATATTCGTTCTTTGATTTCAAGTCTTATTTGTAAATCAACAAGAGAGCTCAAATCTTGTACTCTTTTCAGCCATAGGACGTCCACGGCTGGATACTGGCTTCTTCTAACGATTTCTAATAAGACCGGTTGGTAGCGGCTTGCATCCGACGCAATCCTGCGGTCTTGATGAGGTCATCCGTCCACCTTATGGGTGGACGTCCTACGCTGCGCTCTTATTGATCTTACTGACCTTATCTTGCGCAGGCTTATTAAGATTTCATGACCTTTGATTTTTGATTTAAGGTGACGCATTGACGAACTATTATTTCTCAAAAATCGTGTACCGCGGACACTCGGACAAATTTTACGCGGTCGCGCTCGACAGGATCGCTCCAGAGCGGCGGGCGGCAGAGAGTTTTTAATTGATAACTCATAATGTACACATTAAAAAAATAACTTCTTGGTTTGTTAAATAGAAAAGTGATTTGGCTATTTTATTCGTAAAAAATAATGGGGTGTTGTCGCTGATAATTCTGAGCATTCGAATCATTAAACTTTTTTTTGGTGAGAAATTTGAAAGATTTTTTTTAATAAAGCCTTTTTCAAAATTTTGTCCGGTTCATTACATTTGTCGAAATTTTCCCTTATCTATGATATTTTTTCAATTTGAATTAATATCATTCGTCCTCTTACATCGCGCATTCAAAAGTACTCGTTTTCGTGTTTCTCGGCCCAATGCCTCGTCTTAATGATTGTAATAATGACATGGAATTTCAATAAGACCATAAGAAGCATTGAAACGCTTTTCCAAAATCCGAAATCTCACACAATACGCAACTCATAACTCCATCAGTCGAATTTGCATTCAAAGAAGCTCAGCTAAGCGTTCCGCCAGGCAACAAGTTTCCCGGCAATTAATAAGTTGCTCCGCAGTTGAGCAACTGTGTCCCACGGCTGGAGGATACATTAATTTGTGATACTAATTGGTCGGAGATGCTGTGTGAACGCTTTGAACTACTAAAATCGCTGAAGTTAGGGGATTTAAAAAGGGGTTTGAACATTTTTGTATGGATGCTGGCATATCCACCCGCCACCATTTTTTTATAAGTTTCCGCGCTCAGTGAAAGTAGTATATATGGATAGGAGATACTTATACAAATCATAGATGTTCAGTACTATGATACCCTAAAGTATCACGTTCTCGAGATATTTGGATGTAAAGATTGATGTACGTTGCGATCTTTACATCCACATCCAAACTAACAACTTTTGCTCTGCGACTTTTGTCAAAACCAAAAATAAAATCAGCTGTTCCATACATTTTGTCACGGGCGAACGATATTTTTCTATGAAACACCAATTCTTTTTTGAGTTTTGACAAAAGTTGCAGAACAAAAGTTGTTAGTTTTGATGTACAGAATAAGCCCCTAAAAGGATGCTAATTGATTAGAAATAACCCAGTATACCTACCTCTCACGCTTCCATTTCAACTTGCTAATCTACTGCCCCATGTCAATAACACGCATACCTATGCAATGTAAAAAATATCAGAACATCAGACCAAAGAATAAATAAATAAAGCCCCCTAACGCGCAACACCTTTCACCAAAATAAGTCATCCAAAACCTCCTCGGTTCACATTCCCGTGATTTATGCCCCACTATCGGGGAAAAACCTATCGCTGACTTTCCTTTTCTTTCACGAAATAACGAAACACGTGTGTCATCATAAGACTTTCGTAGACGGTTTTGATTCAGTGCTTTTTTTTACCGGGGTTTTGTGCTAAGTTTTTTGTTTTCATTTTGAGTACGTAAAGTCGTTTTTTGCTGACGAAAAAATAGAGGAGGTTCTCAAATCAACGCGTATTTTGGATGCCTAATTCTTATTTCGTTTTGAATTAATAAATTCTTTACATAATAGCTCATGCATGAATGTTTAAATTTAATCATTTTAAATATTATTTCAAAACTTGTTGTTGATTGATTCTAGTTTCTTGTTTATAATTATTTTAATCTAGAGCAACTATAGAGAGAAGCCACCGGATTCCTAGACAGTTTTTAACTAGTTCGGAACCGGTGGATTCAATTACAATAGCATGTATATTTTATATCCTAATAAAGATTTTTGAATTTTTTTGAATTTCATTTCCTATCGTTTTTAATTCTTAGAACAGTAGAAGTGTCACCTTGTACGATATGACAAATTAAATAAAAAACATAATAGAAGGGAAGGTAGAAGGAAAAAGAGAAAAGGGACAACCACAGAAAGCTATTCTTGGCCAGATTAAAGAAAAGGTAGATGTCATGTTGTACAGGGAGGTGAAAACACTAGCACAAACTGCAAGACGTGGAAGTTGCTCCAGCACCAGCAACAATTCTCAGTTATGATGATGATGTAGAATTACCTTAATTATTTTTTTTGGAACGGACACAGGTAACCCTAAATTAGTTTCATAAAAATTTTGTCGTTATTGATTTGATGTTCTTTTTTAAATCAAAGATAAAAATGGCGTAACTGCATCGATTCAAGAAAACTATTTCAACTTTGTACGTAGATTGAAATAATGGAAGTCAGTTGTACTTTTTTGATAAATAATTACAAGTAAAGTTTTATTACGGATCTCCTTATTCCTAGTGTATTTCCAATAAATTAAATTAACGTAGGATGCATTCCTTCCAACAGCATGGAAAATGCAAATGGAATTGGTTATTTTAGGTATATTTATAGATAAGTTATCTTATGTAATTTAACCTTTGATTTAATCAGAGAAACTCACAAAGCATAGCCCTGTCCAAGTGTCCATAGATTGTTGGACTACTTACTTGGAGCTTACTAATAAGGTCTGTAGTAAATACAAGAATATAAAAAATAAAGGTAACTTAATAATTTCAAATAATTATTTTTAGGGTTCCGTACCTCAAACGGAAAATACGGAACCCTTATAGGATCACTTTGTTGTCCGTCTGTTCGTCTGTCCGTCTGTGTGTATGTCAAGACTCTTTATCTCGGGAACGCGTAAAGATATCGAGTTGAAATTTAAATTGTATACGTATATCTATGATTTCTTGCAGTCGTGTAAAAGAAAAACTTCTCAGGTATCGTTTAAAAAAGTCAGAGCCGTTTATATCGTAAAAAACTGCATATTTTGCACTCAAAAAATTAAAACCGACAGGGTTCTTCCCGTTGACATAGAACTATGAAATTTGGCGAGAAGCACTGTCTCAGAGTAGACATATAGGAATAAATCTGAAAACTGTACATTTATATTTAAATCACAAAAAATAGGGCCTCAAAATTCACAAAATATGGGTTCAAAATTTAAAGTGAGTAAATCGTATCATATAAAAGAACTTCATTAGCACATGCTAAACCAGTTTTTTAATTATTTTAACAACGTGTTTGTTCGGAACCCTCGATGTGCGAGCCTAACTCGCACCTGTCCGGTTTTTTTTTTCAAAATGACCGACTTCAACTGTGTACAGAATTCGCGAATATTTCGCACAGATCGATGTAGCATTTTTTACATTATTGTTGATATATCAAAAATAGCTCAGCTGATTTATGTACAATTTTAATTATAAAACAAATGAGAATTTATACTCTTTCAAATTTCAAATTTCGAAGTATACTCTTTCCAATAAAAAAAGAACTATTAAAATCGGACCAACACGTAAAAAGTTATGCGTGATTATACATTAAAAAATATATGTATACGCGTCGAATTGAGTACCTCCTCCGTTACGTTGATCAAAAATATTATCAAAACAAATTACACCTCGTAGAAAGTTGTGTTTTTAAATTTACAAAACCTTATAGAACAAGGCGCTTTTAAACAGTCGTAGAGTTGTAGCTTAATGAAAATAACTGAGCCAAAGTAAACCTTATCGCATTGCCGCTTTATCCATTGAAATAGGGCATTCGAAGCGAAATAAACATATACGAGGCTCTTAGGCATTGTTACATCTGTATTCATGGCTGGGAAATAATGTTTCGCGAATCATTAGCCTGGGCGGAAACCTAAATGTTCAGTTCAATTCAGTTCAATGACTTTACTTTCCTATTCTATTATTAAACTCTTTTTAGGAAAGAAAAAATGCCAAGTCGTTGCTTTAGGTATAGTATTTTGTTGTTACATATCTTGACAAGACACTATCATCTTCTTATGAGGCGTAATTCAACTCTTTTTAGGAAAGAAAAAATGCCAAGTCGTTGCTTTAGGTATAGTATTTTGTTGATACATATCTTGACAAGACACTATCATCTTCTTATGAGGCGTAATTCAACTCTTTTTAGGAAAGAAAAAATGCCAAGTCGTTGCTTTAGGTATAGTATTTTGTTGATACATATCTTGACAAGACACTATCATCTTCTTATGAGGCGTAATTCAACTCTTTTTAGGAAAGAAAAAATGCCAAGTCGTTGCTTTAGGTATAGTATTTTGTTGATACATATCTTGACAAGACACTATCATCTTCTTATGAGGCGTAATTCAACTCTTTTTAGGAAAGAAAAAATGCCAAGTCGTTGCTTTAGGTATAGTATTTTGTTGATACATATCTTGACAAGACACTATCATCTTCTTATGAGGCGTAATTCAACTCTTTTTAGGAAAGAAAAAATGCCAAGTCGTTGCTTTAGGTATAGTATTTTGTTGTTACATATGACAAGACACTATCATCGTCCTATGAGGCGTAGGACGTCAACTGCTTTGGCGATGATCTGATATTGAAACGTTTTGGATGCAAGCCGCTTCCAATCAATTTTATTAGAAATCTTTAACGACTTCTAACCTTTTCCCGTTTAACCGTTTCAGAGGCCGTCGGCGGCTGAAAACCTCTGACAACTACTGACAACTACTATCCATTCGGCCTATAAGAAAATGCTTGCTTGTTTTTAGGGTTCCGTACCTCAAAAGAAAAAAACGGAACCCTTATAGGATCACTTTGTTGTCCGTCTATCCGTCTGTGTGTATGTCAAGACTCTTAATCTAGGGAACGCGTAAAGATATCGAGTTGAAATTTAAACTATATACGTAAACCTATAAACTCTTGCAGTTGTGTAAAAGAAAAGCTTCTCAGTTACCGTATAAAAAAGTTAGAGCTATTTATGTCGTAAAAAACGCATATTTCAACGCTCACAAAAATCAAAACCTACAGGGTACTTCCCGTTGCCATAGAACTATGAAATTTGGCGAGAAGCATTATCACAGAGTACACATAAATCTAAAAACTGTACATTTTTATTTAAATCACATAAAAACAGGGCCTCGAATTTCACAAAATATGGGTTCAAAATCAGTAAATCATATCATGTAAGGTATCATATAAAATAACTTCATTAGCACATGCTAAAACAGGTTTTTAATTATTTTAACAATATGTTTGTACGGAACCTTCGATGTGCGAGCCTGACTCGCACTTGTCCGGTTTTTTTTTGTGTATTAAGTTAAAGTGACAGATGGTAGGCAATCTAAAATCAATGGCTGGTTTCAATGACTTTTTACTTTCCTATTCTCCTGGTATTTCACTCCTTATGTACAGTATTTTTATGTTATAGTTGATAACACCTTATCACCATATTATCAGGCGTAGGACGTCTACTGCTATGGAGTTGATCTGATTAATAAAGTACAAAATTGCTGGATGCAAGCTACTTCCAACCGGTCTTATTGGAAATCCATAGCCAATACTTTTTAGATATAGTAAAGTGGTAGTGGGCAGGACACTTAGCACGTAGAACTAAAGGGCTAACGACGCCATAGAGTTTTCAAATATTATAGTCCACATATCGGCATGCGTAGCAAAGAATGTCCACCATCAAAGTATACTGAAAATTTGATCAAAACTGCGGAAACATATCTTTCAACCTCTTCTCTTGAACATATTATTTATGGTATCTTCCATTACACGTCTTACGGCTGATAATTATGATGATAATGAATCATTACTCATGCCAGAGGCTTTCGCCAGGTTTAGCCACTCTGTACTGTACTTTGTCAGCCATTATAGTAGTTCGCTCCAGGACATAGGCCTACCCACGATTCTGGCCCAGTGTTGGTTGGTGGATTCACATACGCCATCTCTTTTCTAAGGATGTTGCCTCTTCTTATCCAGGTTACCTTAGGAAATTTTCTTTTACCAAAAAGACAGTAGTGTGAAATCCCGAACATAAAATTCCAAAGAACTCATTGGTAAGTGGCCGGGATTTGAAGCCATATCCTCACGACTGTAAGGCGTGTGTCTCTACCATTAGACCACTTGATCTATACTAAGCTTATATTATATTGTTTTAAAGTTGATATTTTGTAGAAATAGTTTCTAAATCCGTTTTCTAAACAAGTTTTCTTTATACCAAGATAAATGTCAGCTAAATCCCACTATTTTGTTTCGAGACACCCATAGATTATCCACAATAGATTAGACAAACGATATTAAGGAAACTGCTGAGCAAAAATAAACTCTATTGCGTAACAATCGAAGCGTAATTGGCAGTTTTCCAATTCACGAACATAACTTCTAAACTGCGACGGTGCCACAGAAATATCTCCTTTAATAGAGGGCTATAATTGTACGTTTCTGCCGTGTCGCCAAAGATTATTACTGTAAAATGTAGATGGGAGATGATGGGAGTATTCCTTAATTCAGTAGTGCCATAGTGAATACCTTTTTAATTCATCACACGTAGTGTAGTAATGTAAAAAAGTCGTTGGTTGAGAATGCTGAAATAAATATTCTTCCATGGCAACTAGTTGCCTACGAAGAGGGAAAACTGCTTGTATTATAACACAACCAGTTGTGAATATTAGTTGCGTACGAGGCCGGAAGCAGCCTGCAAGAGTTGAAGGGATATTTTAACTAGTGAATTTCCGCTAACAGTTGAAGTCTTCTAAATTAATTTTGCTCGTAGATTAATTTTCTGAAACAGTTAAGAATAGTTTATTTTAGGCAAAAATTAATGTCAATCATCGGGGCTACTGATATTACATCGTATTTAATTTGCTGAAAAGATAATCTATTTTAAAGATAATATATATCTATTTTCCTTGAAAAGATAATTTATATTTATTGTACCTACATAATATGTAAAAAATTACGTTAATAAACAGCTCAAAAATAGGGAAAAATTAGATTTAACAATTGATTTTCAGTTGTTTGTTTATAACTTTTGTCATTTTTGAGCAACCGGCACTTCAACTTTTTCGAAAATCATCTAGTTACGAATGAAATTACTCATATCTCAACCATATTTCCCCGATGCTGCTGAAAAAGGTTGACCTAAAGCACTTGTTAACTGGACTATCATTGTCGTATTTTTTGACGTTATAACATTTTACGAATCGATGAACGCCGGCTGCAAGCACAAAAATGTGTCACGTTCCGCCTGAGTCGGGCGTGCAAGCGAGACCTCGAAACAAGCGATAGAGGGGCACGATCGACCTAAGCGTTCGGCTTGTTTTAATTGTTGATTTATCAATGTTTTCCTATGACGTTATCACCTAAAAAATATCATTTACAGACAACCTATTTTTTTAATAGGTATGATTTTATTTTACCCATAGTCTAGACACATCTGTACTATCATGCCATTTTATCGAACACTGCACTTTCTGTGTCGTGTTTTTATTTTGCAGGTCTTAATATATTTAAGTTAATAAATTAATTATGGCATTTTGTTTCTTTCCATAACCTTATTTTATTAATGTACACTCGATAACTCAGCTTGAACATTGTATATTTTAAAGTAAGTACAATTTTAGTTAGTCCATAGAGAAGGCACTTCTGTACAATCATGATATTCTATACAATTTCGAACCGAATGCTGGC
Source organism: Hypomecis punctinalis (assembly GCA_949316475.1). Taxonomy (NCBI): domain Eukaryota; kingdom Metazoa; phylum Arthropoda; class Insecta; order Lepidoptera; family Geometridae; genus Hypomecis; species Hypomecis punctinalis. The sequence goes on along the minus strand of OX438809.1, from coordinate 22,765,539 downwards.
CATAATATCGGACGCTGCGCTTTCTGTACGTGGTGTAGTAGTTTATGTCTCTTTTTAGTTACGGAACTTGCACTTCTGTTTATATGCTTATACTTTGCAACTGTGGCATTGTTTTTTGTAGAGTTGATATCTTTATGCTGTTTTTATTTCGAAATTTTCATTTTTATTGAGATCTATTAGTGAAAACCAAAGTCGAGTGGAGACCAAGTACCGGTAAGCGCAGCATAGGACGACCACCAACAAGGTAGAAGGATGACTTCACAAGGACCGCAGGATAGCGCTTGATGCAGGCCGTTAGAGCTACTTACTATAATCCTACCGTCTAACTCAGTCCTCGTCTGCGCGGTACGGGGGCGCGGGGGTAGAATTCAAAGGGGGACTGAGACATGTACTGTACTGTATCAGCCTTTTTTAATAGTCCACTGCAGGATGTAGGCCTACCCACGAAGGGTGTTTGGGCCATATCCACCACGCTGGCCCAGTGCGGGTTGGTGGATTCACATACGCCATCGAATTTCTTCTACTGACATATGCGGGTTGCCTCACGATGTTTTCCTTCACCGAAAAGCCAGCGGTGTTAAATTCTGTACATAAATTCCAAAGAACTCATTGGCACGGGACCGGGATTTGAACCCACGACCTCACGATTGTAAAGCGGGTGTCACTACCACTAGACCACCACGGCTTCTGTGACATGTGCGGGCGGACTATAACCGCTATTATTAGAGACCTATTAGGGAGGTCTATGTCCAACAGTGAACGTTTTACAACGATGAATCAACAAACCACTGCATAATAGAGGAGATACATATTTTTTAAAATTCTGCAAAAAATCCATGCAGCCAATCATGGGTCTAACCATCAGCATTTTTCCGCTATTGAGACAATTTTTTCCCATCATGTTTGTTTTCTCTACCGGCTCACACTCGAAAGTAAATCTAAAAAAAAGAGTTGCGACGTCATCAAAATAAATTAAGCACTTTATGATTTAAGTTCTCGAGTAGAGACCACATACCCGCTAACGCAGCGTAAAACGTCCGCTCAGCTCACAAGATCGACAGATGACCTCACTAAGACCGAGTATCACGCTATATGCGAGACGCTGCCATCCGGCCTTATTAGCAATCTTTGGGGCAGGCCTATGTCCAGCAATGGACGTTCTATACCTGATACTATGACAACAAATATATTATATTTATATTTTTATATTTTGAGACATCTTACACACGGCCTCTGACCCCAAACTAAGCAAAGCTTGTATATGGCTGCCAGAGACTGATTTACTACATATATTTATTATGGGGTGGAAGGAAGGAGCCTCCCCGTGTGGTGTTACTATTTGATCGGTACCTTTGATTGCATCAACACCCGGCCCACCCTGGACGACTGGCACTTAGGTGACAGTTGACTAATCCTTCCCACACGATGGTTCTAAACGGTCCTTTTTAGGACCCTATCCCAACGGCCCTTGTCAGGGCCCCCCAACGGCACTTTTCAGCGCCACCCCAAACAGCCCTTATCAGGGCTCCCCAACGGCATTGTCCAATGCCACACTAAGAGACACCTCCCAGTGTAAACACTAGCAAAACCCCCTCTAAAACTCCCCCCGATCATCCTCTAAGCAAGAATGCGCTAAATGTTATCTCCATTAATATCGAAGGCTTCTCACAAAATAAAGCAGAGATACTAGCGACGTCATTTCACAACACAAACTGCGACATCATGTGCATACAAGAAACTCACCGCGACAAAGATCAACCCCGTCCACAAATACCCGGCCTATCCCTCGTAGCTGAGATACCCCACGCCAAACATGGGAGTGCTATTTTCACCAAGCCAGATATTGTGATAAAATCATCATCAAATATTTATTATTAAATACATATACTTATATAGATACTCGTAGTAACTAAATAACACCCAGATACAAAACAAACACCTATGTTCATCACATAAATATTTGCCCTGGGTGGGGATCGAACCCACGCCTCTTGGACCCAGAAGTTAGGGTCACTAACCACTGAGCCACCGAGGCAGTCAGATATATAATAGACAAGTTTATTTTTACAGAATTTTAAAATTGTGTAGTTTCATTCAGCTTATCATGGTTTAAATTATCAGCACCTTTATTTTCCCCTATATTTCCGCTATTCGGATTGTTTTTCCCCATTTTTCCGCTATTCAGGCTATTTTCCCCCATCCTGGTTTTTTCACCGCTCACGTCCGAAAGTAAATCTCAAAAAGCGTTGCGACATCATCAGATTAGAATTCCGCGCGCGCTCCACTTTGAGCCCTTTACGCGACGATTTCTCTAATTAATTCGCATTCTACGTTATTTTCGAATTTCCTCAATCCGTGATCTGGGGTCTTATTCTTATGTCGTGCGATATTGAAAAAAGTTTTATGGAAAAATGTGATATTCTTTAACAGTTTCTGTGGTTTATTTTTATTCTTTGATTTTGAATACTTGAATGTAATTGACCGAGCGTGAGGTCTCAGAGTCTACTGGGACGCTGGCACGGCTCCCTCCACTTGGATCCACAGCTAGGCGCCACTTGTGGATCCGCAGATACCTTTTTCTCCTTTTAAATCCACTTAGGGTGTATGTTTGTATGTATATTTGTTCGACGATAACTCAAGTTCCGCTCAACCGATTTCCATGAAATTTAGCATGAACGTAGTTTATATTTATAAAAAATTTAAGTTCGAATATGAGTATCTTCTGTTTAGTGGTTGCGAAGATACGAGGGCCGTGGTAAAAAGAGGCAAAACGGCGCCACTTTCTGCGGGAGTTGCGGATGACTATTTTAAACATTTCACCGATATGTTATCTGGTATATCTTTCAATATTTGTTTAAAATAAATCGCTAAATTTCATACAAATATTGTTACATGTTTGAAATCCCAGTAGGTATTTATGATATATTTATTTTTTTAGTTATTTATTTATTTATTGCACAATGCAAAATAGGAATAGCGCGAGACCCAAGTCCGGGCGGACTACTAGTCTTAGTATGTTTATCAAGTTTAATACATGCTTGATATAGTTATCGTAAACTACAATATTGAATAGAAAAAACTAACAGTACACAGTAACATGAGACATTGTAGAGTTTGTGCAAAAACAGAACCGTCGTGGCGTTACGGAGAACTAACAATAAGATGTTCAGCAGCCAAGGTCAAGCCAAGACTCCCGTCTACCAAGTAGTCGGTAGTAGTCGGTACTACTCTTACTTGGTAGCCGAATTGGATTATTTACAAGTATCTAACACTTTTAGTTATGCTAGCAATGACAGAGCAGTATTTTCAACGTAACAAAATTAGTAAAATGGCACACGGGCGACATCACCTACGAGGCTTCTCTTTTTGCACAAACTAGTTCGCTAGTGAAGTATTCAATAGTTATCGAAACTGCTACTATTTGAAACTATTTTGTACTATAAATATTTAATTTAAAATAACAAACGAATTCTAAACGTCATATACAATAACGTTATTTGACAAGTTACAATTTCGTACTACATCTCAGGACTTTATTGCATATTTTTTGCAGTTATTTCACTTTTAAATTCGCGTTTCAGCGAATTCTTTTCAAGCGATTCATTTGAAAATTCAACCCGTATAAAAATAAGTCTTTTTTTAAGTTTCATGAACTTAACAAATAAGTGTTTTGAACAGTTTGATGAATGGTAATTAGACTGCTGTGAGCAAACACTTGCTCTACAATTTAGGCATTATATTGATACTATCTTTCACCTGTGGCTTCGCCTTTCTGAGACTTTGATTTTAGTGCAGTTTCAAAATAAATTTTCGGGTATTATTCTGGGATAGAAGGTCACCTATGTCGATTTCCAAGCTTTGAACTACATTATCAACGCCAAAAATCAAAACAATCAGTTGTTATATATTAATTAATTATATAATTCTACTTATTCATATTAATTTTTGATATTCATTTATATGTAAAAAAGTAACGAACACACTCCCGAAAAATATTAATCATTTTATCATTTTCTTGAATGATTACTGATAAATAACGTTTAAGACAAATAAGCTTTACTACTATTAAACAAAGTCGCTCCCGCTGTCTGTCTGTCCCTATGTATGATTATATCTTTAAACGTACGCAACAGATTTTGATGCGGTTTTTTAATAGATAGAGTGATTCAAGAGGAAGGTTTAATATATAATACACCCGTGCGAATTCGGGGCGCGTTGCTAGTATCAAATAAATGACTATTCTACCTGTATTGTAATATTTTCATCTACGGTACAATACTTTATCACCGCCCACAAGAATAAGCCCCCTAGTTCAATTCTACGTCCGTATCCATCCAGAGTTCAATCTACATTCATTTTATGTTTATGAGACGTTACCTTCACTTAAATCGAATTGGAACTGGCGCTTCATGCAATCTTCTATCTAAGGGTTGTCTGGTAGATATTGCTTTTTAATAAGGCTCTTAGTACCACCGCTTTAGGATCTTTTGTTTTATTGACGTTTCGTGTTGGCTGCTCACAAATAATAATTTCGATAATGGGACAATTATTGAGCTATTTAGCTATTCAGAGTTTAAACATATAAAAGGAATACCATATTCAAAGCGTCGTTATAAACAAATTTTACTATGGGACTAATCTCAAAATCGCAGACAATCCAACGTTCTATACGTTATGTAGATGGTCGCTCAGAGCATAAAAAAAATCAAGAGGGAACGTCGTTGAACAGTCAAGTGAAGACGGTTTTTTATACATGTGTGAGTGCGTCACTGCTTCGCCGCCATAGTTCGACTGACAAGTCAAGGCGTAGTTTCCTTGTACGGTGACGTGTGTGTGTGATTGTCTTTACACAGCGAGGCGTAGTTTTGATCGGCCTCACTTGTTTGTTCACAACATTCTCTCTTGTTTCTTTTTATTTGCTCTGAGGATGGTCGATGATCTTTTTGTATGGGAGCCACCCTTAAATATTTATTTTAATTTAAATAATATTTATTTATGAACTCAACTAATATTAAACTAAATATTCTGTTAATATTTCAAGCATCTACCTGTCACCGTTATTAAAAGCGAGCGAAAAACGGCTAAAAATTCAGGTTTGTTGTATGTAATCCTCCTTTAAATGTTTTTTTCTGCTTTTAGTATTTGTTTGCGGCAACAGAAATAGGTTATATTCTGTAAAAATTTGAACGTTCTAGCTATCACGGTTCATGAGATATAGGTATCCTGGAGACAGACAGACGGACATACGGACGGCGGAATCTTAGTAATAGGGTCCCGTTTTTACCCTTTGGGTACGGCAGCCTAAAAATGAAGAGATCCGTAGGCAAATTAAAATTACCAACTTAGCCCAGTCGATTAGCAAGTTAAAATGGCAGTAGGCAGGTGGACGACGTAGCACGGTGGACTGACGAACAATGAAGTCAACACGTTCTGGAGAGGATACCATATACCTACCAGCAAGTGTAGCATAAGACGTCCGCATACAATGTGGACTGATGACGTCGTCGAAACGTCATAGACGCCCTGGATGCAAGTCGCTTTCAACCGGAATTTAAAAAAAAACCGTTCATAAAATACAGTAAGATAATTAATTTGACTTAAACGACATTAGGTATACATATTATTTTCATGTATATCAATGGGATATATTAAGATAATATCTGTGAGCCCCAAACTAGGCGTAGCCTGCATCTTGGGCGCCCGAGAGATACCAAGAAAAATATCCAATGGCGCTGAGGTGTGGGTACTCGTACCTACGTAATCTTATAAAAGTTTGTTTACAATAATTGCTAGAAATGAAAAGGTTTTTCTTTCATAAGTATTTCTATACTATTCTAATTGATATCTCCTAAAGTTGATTTAATATTGAGATCGTATCAATTGTAGGACTTTAGTTATCCGCTATATGTTCGCTCTCCTCTATTCTTTTAAACCAAACGTAAAACTTATTCGTATAACAATCACCTCTATTTTCTCTCTGACCGCATTTTGTACCAGCGAGACCGAAATAGCCATCAACGTGTTCTACTCGAAATAACTAACAATTAACTGCGTGTTGAATTTTTTAAACTAACCGTGGTTTTAGTAGAGTTTACGAGGCTGTAAATTAACTAACTAAACTTTTAGTTTAACTGTAGTTTAGTCATATTGGCTGTCCACGCGACGATCTTTTTAAAATGTCATCGAGAGTGTTTTGGACGCCGGAAAATTGTTAGTAACTACTTATGTTAGTTTTATTTGAACTTTGAAGTGAAGGGGATAAAATTAGGTGTCGATTGAGACGAGAATGTGAATTCGTCGGAGTGATTTTGTGAATGTTAAATGGTATTTTTAAGAGATTTCCAAAAAGAAAGAGGTTCTATGTTCATCTGTATGTATTATTTTTTTTTGTTTATGTTCATCCGATATTTTTGGCAATTGTGAACCGAATCAAAAAGTTATTTTTTCTTTCAAAACAATACGTAATATACCTACAACTGAGAGGTAAATTTAAGAATCTGGATATTTATTTATATTTATATTTCTGGACGTTTATTTATTACTCATACATGTAATCTGATGTACTATTTATGTAGAGCTATTATGCCTTATATATCTATCTTTAACTTTTTGGTATTTATTTTAGTTCTCAAATTCGTATTCATGTATCCATATATCTTCTTAATATATATTCTTATCATAATATATACACACACACACACACACACACCACACGTGTTAAAATCCACTCATTGTCTCACTCACCCACTTTCACGTTCACTCACAAATAATCTTAGTAATCATAAGCTAGCTTAAGTGAAAGAGCCAGCAGCCCACGACACAGGTCACGCTAGTGTGGGCTGCAGTGCACATAATATTTTGTATGTACGTTAATTTAGGATATATTTACTTGTGTATTTTACTATTAACCAATATGTACATAGTTCATAAGTTTTTGGAAATAAACAATTTCAATTTTAAACAATAATTTCAATACATTTTTGAGGTGTGTCCATTTAAATTTTATCGAAACCGACTAAGCCGTTTTTGAAAACACAAAACAATAATGTAAAAATTGTCCGATTCGAGCTAATTATGTATTCGGATTGTAAACGATGGAAGTCGGTTTTGCTATTTGCGAAAAATAACTATTTGAATTTGAATTTGGATTGTCTATTTCTGCCGTCAATGTATGTAGAATGAATGTCGTCACCATTACGGCTATAAAACCAGTGGCAGAGCAGGACCAAAATTTCATGTGTGCAACACATATTGTGAGGCCTTCTGGTAATACAAATAATGGTCTTAAAAATCCTGTTTATTCTAAACTTTGTATATTATTTTTGATAAAAGAAGGGAACAAAACTACGCAAAAAATTAAGGATCTTATTTAGCGCCAGCGTATTAGTGAGCGCGAAAATTGTTCGATAAGTTATTTTAATAGAGGTAATAGCTGCCCGTCCCGGCTCCGCTGGAGTATGATTAGCTAAAGAAAACAAATAGTGAAAATAGTTTTTGAAAATATAATATAGCCTATGTTCACCGGGAATATTGTAGCTTTCCAACAGTGAAATAATTTTGCAAATCGGTGCAGTAGTTTTGGAGCCTATTCAATGCAAACAAACAATCAAATCTTCCCTCTTTATAATAATGGTAATAGAGGTACTCAGAGCAAATAAAAAAATCTAGAGGGAACCTCGTTGAACAGTCGATTGAAGCCGGTTTTTATACATGTGTGAGTGCGTCTCTGTTGCGCCGCCATAGTTTGACTGACAAGCCAAGGCGTAGTTTCATAGTTACCTGGATGTGTGTGTAATTGTATGTACACGGCGAGGCGTAGTTTTGGTTGGCTTCACTTGTTTGTTCACAACATTATCTCTAGATTTTTTTATTTGCTCTGAGTAGAGGTATAGATAAATGTTGCCTGTGTTGTCTTTGAGGTTCAAAGTCCTTAGGAACGCAAGGCTCTAGGCGGTGGTCCACACCCCCCACGCTTAGCGCTGCCACTGCGTAGGATGTTCATTTCTGGACATAGACCAGACTGTACATTTCCAATAGATGGCAGTGGGCAGGCGCCAGATACATAATCATGGAAGACCGATGACCGATGGGGTTGAAAGGTGCTCAATGTGAGCTCGCATACCAGCAAGAGCAGCGTAGGACGTCTAGATGGATTGACGATTTCATAAAGTTCGCTAGGTTGCGCTGGATGCAAGCTAAGCTAAGCGAGCTACTTTACGCAGGATTTATTTACTAAGTTCTCAAGGGGAGACCTATGTCTAGCAGTAGTAATAATAGAGAGAGCTATCTAAATATTGTAATCGTTTCGGAAATGTTCTGAAAAATATAAGTTACTAGCTTTTACCCGCGGCGTCTCCCGCATGATATTTTGATTTTTGTGCTATCCCATGGGAACCCTTTATTTATCCGGGATAAAAAGTAGACTATGCCACGCTCCGTCTTTCAAACCTTACCACCCTTAACAAAGGAAGTGAAAAATCCAAAAAATATTATAAATAACGATTTGACGGTTGTTCGATTCGACAGTTGTTTTTTTTTTACATTTCTTGAAGCGCACTCTAGAATTGCTTCTCAGAGTTCTCAGATCTTACTTAACACTTATCGTTTTATTGTGAAAAATTTACGCAATATCATTATAATTTATAGCCTATGTGTTATTCTGATATATAAGCTATATTATTGCAAAGTTTCATTTTAAACCGTTCAGTAGTTTTGCGTGAAAGAGTAACAAATATCCATCCATCCTCACAAACTCACAAACTTTCGCGTTTATAATATTGGTAGGATAGAGTCAATGATCGCTTTTCATATCTATAAGTACTACGTAGGATAAAATTGTTAGTAAAAAAGCACCAGTTGTTTGTAAAAAACTTATTAAAATACAATCTTTCTAACTGTTTTAAAACCTTTGATAAATATCACTTGTCTTTCTAAGATTAAGTATGAACACGAAACTGATGAAAATTACTCATCGTTTCCTCCTTAAACATACTAAATTAAACATCAAAATCCCTAACAAAGTAGTAAAACTGGATCCAGCACTTCCCGCCTCGCCGCAACTAAAATCTCTAGCGATTCGACAACGAGGAACTAAATAATGCAAATCATTGAGAGTGACAGCTTTTCCACCTGTCACGCTCCACGGCGCTTTGAAATTTTCATTTGTACTGAAACACTAAATTAAATAAAAGCACTATAGGTACCTGTATCGCTTTACACTCGGAGCTTTTAACACGATTTCCTGGGTCGTTCACGCAACAAAACAGATATAAATGCGCCATTATTGGTATGTTAGCAGTGCCCAACGTGGTCCATGATTTGTGCCTATTTTTAATAGATCACCAATTGCCCTTCGTGGGTAGGCATGTTTCAACTGTGGATACAGTTCATGTAAACATCTAAGCCGGTCGGAAATCGACCCCCTGGTTTGAAGACAAACTGCCAATAGGTTAAATGAATTTTCAACTATTTTTCTTTTCAGCAAGTAAAAAGTTTTTACTGTAGGTACAACACAACATTATTTCAGTCATTCTTAGTCAATTGCTCAACTTAGGTCTATATTTTTTCTACCTTAGAAGTTAAACTCGATTATAAATCCATTACTATAAAATCCGTGTAAGCCGTGGTGGTCTAGTGGTAGTAACACCCAACCTGCAATCGTGAGGTCGTGGGTTCAAATCCCGATCCCGTACCAATGAGTTTCTTTGGAACTTATGTACGGAATTTCACATCATTGGCTTTTCGGTGAAGGAAAAAATCGTAAGGCAACCTGCATCCGTCCATGCGTGTATGTGAGTCCACCAACCCGCACTGGGCCAGCGTGGTGGATATGGCCCAATCACCCTTCGTGGGTAGGCTTACGTCCTGCAGTGGACGATTAAAAAGGCTGGTACAGTACTATAAAATCCATCGACTTAGCATTTTTTCTTGTTTCAAAACTGAGACTGACGTTATCAATCAGAACAAAGACACATTAAAATAGATCCTAGCGTATGAAAGCTACATTGCAATAAAAAACACGCGTTGGACTAAAAACTATAACCATTCCTCAGGAATTGAAAAATAAAATTCTCAGCTCCGAGATTCTACTTTATCATACATTTCTAAGCTCTCACAAATTTTAAGCTACTAAATTATTATATTCTGAAATTCGTAAAAACATTCACGTAGAATATAATCTCTGGAATCTGCGTAGCATATCATTGTCACAAAAAATAAAGGGTTCAAAAGCCCGCAGGCGAAATAACCCACTAGAACTATTGCCTACGTACGCGTTACATATTTTATCTCGAGGAAATCTTTCTGGAGTGCAACCGATATGGTCAAAAGTAAATCGGCCCAAACATTATACTCTATAAAATTTAACTTGATCTCTGCGACAGTGACATTGACATAGAAGATTGACATTTTGATTGAGATAGTGGTGGAAAAAATCGATTTTCAAACAATATTGTAATGAAATGGAATGAGTAGTTGAAGGTGAGAAATTGAATTTTTTTTACTTACTATTATTTAAGATCAAGAATGTACACATGTAAATAATGTTATGATATTAATTAAATACTCATAATAATGTAACGATAGTATTTATCAACATTTTTCACTATTATCGATGCTAATGTAACATATAATTGGGTTTAATTTCATTACACATGTAAAAAATATTATGATATTAAAATATACAATAAAATTAATGATAAATTAAGTTTTATTTAAAATATCGTCAGTATAAACTATCGATATTTTAATTAAAACTCTATCTAAAACTCTGTGGTCACGATCATTCGTCGCCCATCACTAATCGGCATGCCCACAAAGTATAACATTGACAGGTATTAAGAAATTCAGGGCTTCATAGACGTGATTTTTCTGACAGCTGTCGCACAGATCTAGTTAAATTTTATAGAGTATAATTGTTTTTGACAAATAATGCCACAACCGACTGCAACCATTGTAACTTAGGTACGAAATTATTTTTGATATAAAATATCAATTGGTTTCGCTAAAAAGGACCATGGTCCTGAAGTATGCTTTAACAAACAAAAAAGAACCATCAAAATCGGTTCATAATTTTACAAATACAAAATACAAAAATCAGAATTTCCTTTTTTGCTTTTTGCCTTTTAAAAACACAAACACCTCAAAAGTTTACGTGCATGTCCCGAAATTTATGCATTGCGCAATACGCACGAGAAATAAATATTTTTATGGTTTAGACTGACTTAAATTATGGTATCACGGACAAGAGTGGGGGGGCGGGAGCCTGGTTATACGCAAACGCGCTTCCATAAGCTCTACAACCACCGGTGGGAGCGCACGTGCTTCTAGCTTTCGAACTACGAGCCGCGGAATTCGAATTTCGAAAATTCAAAAGTGGTGTTCTGTGCGTGATAGTGTGTGTTGAACATGGGATTGCGCTGGTGTCGTGTCGTGGTATAGACCTCATATGGTGAGTATTTTAGTAGTGTGTGTTGATCTCACGTGTGTTTGTAATGTTATTTGCGTAAACGCCCGGTTATTGGTCTGGTTTCAGGGGAGTTGTTATTCGCTGGGCAAGGTCGGTTCTTGCAATAAAACCGAAGGTTCGCTTTTGACGATTGTTACATTCTTGAGCTGGAGGGCTTTGTTGATTAAATTTTCAACAGTTTTCGCCGGTAGCGAATTTAAATTTTAAATACAGTGGTTGGAATTTTATTGAATTTAGGAAGTTATTGAATTTAGTAGAGCTGTTTAAGCCTCTTGGTTGTATTAGCAAACTTTTCCTCGTGTTTTTTGAAATTTGACTGAAAAATCGTAGAAATGAGTCATGTCACATTTTTCTTCGTTATTAATTGTACTAAATTTATAACTTATAACGATTCATATCTTTTAACCTTTAATATAGTTAATATACGATTTATGTATTTTATTATTTGAAGCATTTTGCTTCGAATATTACGGCATATGTTAGAACTGTCCTTCATGCATAGGTTAAAAGCACTCGATTAGCTAATTTGCTCTGTGACACCTCGTATTATTGCTCTACGCTAATTATGATTCCATTTATTTTATCATAATATCATAACAAAGTCACGATAATACAATAATAATGTACAGGACAATAAAAAATAATAATAATCATTCAGAGAAAGTGACTGAAAAAACGATTCAATTTTATCAAAGTTCGCACATATGTGAAGATGTTTCTTTTTTATGTTGTTAAGATTTCAGTATTATTTTGTTTAGGTATAGAAGTAAACCAGCTACTTTCCAGGTTTTGTATCTTAGACTAAACGAGACAGAACGAGAATTTACAAAAAATAACTACTAAAAAATTACTACTTAACCCATCGCCCGTCCAAAGCTCTACGTACCTATGTACCTATTTTACTATAAAAATAGGTACTGGATATTATTGAAACCTTACATAAAAAAAAACCATGGATATACATCAATAGGTACCAACGAATAATACGTGAAGAAATGAAATATTTGTTATAAAAACATCTTAACAGGCTAATCGGTGTTTTGTTGTTTCGAAGAATACGAATCGAGTGAATCTTCCGGGATTTCCTCTAAAGATAAATACCCACGTAGCAATTTAAGGATTTTATCTTTGTTGTAATAATTGTAATTATATGTTTATAATATTAATATCTATGGCGACAGTGCCTTCAAAAATACAAGACATCACAATTGAGCTAAAACTACATAATAAGCAATTGGATCATCCACAGACCCTTGATGGTTTAATAGTTACTTACACCGCCGATTTTTGCTCAACTTTATTTTACTAATACATTTGAAAAGTAGATTTTCTGAAATTCGCTTTAATTTAATGATCATTTTCTGTTTTTTAACAATATATCAAATTATTATTATTTACTACACGACTAATCGCGCACTGAAAATTATTTCGTCGTGATAACGAGGTAATTGATATCTCATAATCATATAATAATTAACCAGTGCGCAATTAGTCCCGTAGTATCGCGAATATTTAAAAATAAAAAATACTCGTATATTATTAAATCTTTTAAAATAAGTCATTCATGTTGCTCAATTTTCCAAGCATAATATATGTCTTTTTTCCGACAATGTTGAAGATATGTAAAACCGGACTAATTAAATACACTTGTGTAGAAAAAACAATTGGAAATCTTAGTCCATGACTTTCCTTTCTAATATTTTAAGAATAAAAATATAGTTTAATGTTTGTTAAATTTTCATAGTAAAGAAAAAGCGCATTGAATTTAGTTCTTGCAGATAACTTCTCCAAATTCTCCTTCAATTAATTGAAAAGTCGGAGTGTGTCATTGGATAATTCACCAAGCTAACGAAGTGAGAGAAAGTCTCAGTTTTGACTCTACAATTTTCGTTTAGTCGGTCCGGATGATTATTCTCCTCTAGAGGTCACAATTTTCAACGCATATTGACAAAACCTGGAACCCATGTTATGTTTTTTATTTTTGGATTTGTATATCCTCGAAGACTTTTGATTGGGGAGTATTTCCCTTAAAAAAGAGGGGATTTGATGTAGCGCTGTTTATCAACCGATTTTAATAGGTATTTGGCAAGGTTGTTTAGTTTCTAAGTACTAACAAGATTTGCAAGTATAAGCGATATCGGTCAAGAGCGAGTTGAGATATAAAAGCCGCTGGTAAAAGATAATTCATAATTTATTGGTAAGTACTTCAAAATTAAGCAATTGTAGTACTTTTCATCCTTATGTTGTTTTTAAACTTTCGTGATTTGAACACATTATTATTATATACTACGGGACTAATCGCGTACTAAAATAACGAGATGAATAAATAAATACCTCCTCATCCCCATAATTTATAGGTACTTAAAAATTAAGCAATTAATAATGTGTTCATAAATAAATAAACACCTCCTCATCGGTATTTATTTATTTATGAACACATTATTAATAACGACTAAATAAATAATTAATAAAATAATAATTACGAGAGATGAGGAGATTTATTTATCTCGTAATTTTAGTGCGCGATTAGTCCCGTAGTATATAATAATGATGTGTTCATCCTACTAATATTATAAACGCGAAAGTTTGTGAGGATGGATGTATGGACGTTTGTTACTCTTTCACGCAAAAACTACTAAACGGATTGAGATGAAACTTTGCAATAATATAGCTTATATTATATCAGAATAACACATAGGCATAATAATATAATAATATAATAATATTGCGTCAAAAATCAAAATACCATGCGGGCGAAGCCGCGGGTAAAAACTAGTAAATAAATAAATATCTCCTCATGGGGATATTTATTTATCTCGTAATTTTTGTGGGCGATGAGTCCCGTAGTATATAATAATGATGTTTTCAGCCTTAATTAATATGAGATTCTTTTTTTGCATTTTAATAGACATTACATAAATAATCTAATTTATATGATACATTTTGCACATTTTACTTAAAATCTAATCATTTTTTTATTTCAAATACTTCATAATAAATTGGATTAATAAAAGCTAGTAAAAGCTTTTATTAATCCAATTTAATAAAAGCTTAGGCTAAGTTGAGCTCAGTGTTATATCTCAAACGAATAAAAATTGTAATTACGAGTATTACCCTCTTCGTTAGTCAGTTGGGTAAAAACTGCTAGGTATTTCCTTTTAGTAGAAAATTAAGTGTGTGAGTGAGAGAGTGAGAGTGTCGTCACGTTATAAGAGCTTAATGGATTTGAGTTAATGGAATAGGGAGCTTTGGATTGACACAGGGGCTACTTTTTGTCGCAAAAATAATCTTACTTATAAAGGGCGTTTCTTACAAATTAATAGTAGATTGTATCATAAAGGAGCAAAATAATATTTTTACGGCGAGGGCGCTTTTTTGAATCCAGAGCGAAGTGAAGGATTCTTTAGTAGAATCCTGAACGTAGCGAGGGATTCAAAGTACGTCGCCCGAGCCAAAAATATATTTTGCGCCCGAGTGGTACACTCTACTGGTATCTAATAATAAAACAAATAAAAACTTAAGTATATTTACATTCATTTTCTTGGCGCTGAACACTAACATTACAAATACTATCAAATTTAAAGATCATTCCGTTGCACTTATTTGTTCTAAATTCAAAAAGTGCGCGGCAAAGATAATTCCGGCGCACTTATAAAGTTCCTTATAGAAAACACCAACTTTGGGCACACTTAGTGGCGAACCAAGTAGTCCTTTTCGAATCGATGTGATGAAAATATCATAAATTATTATGTATCTACGTACAACGATTAATCAGGTAATTTTTCCGCCAACTCTTGGGATAACTGGCGCTACGTTTGTTGGAACGTGATCTCCATTCGAGAACTTTGCAGCCCCATCAGCCATCAATTCTCCGCTCTATGAGCTGCCTTTTGACGTGGTACCAGCCTTTTTAATAGTACACTGCAGGACTTAGGCTTACCCACGAAATGTGATTGGGCCATATCCACCACACTGGCCCAGTGCGGGTTGGTGGATTCACATACGTCATCGAATTCCTTCTACGGACGTGTGCAGGTTGCTTCACGATGTTTTCCTTCACCGAAAAGCCAGTGGTGTGAAATTCCGTACATAAATTCCAAAGTACTACCTAATTGGTACGAGACCGGGAATTTGAACCCACGACCTCACGATTGTAGGGCGGGTGTCATTACCTCTTGACCACCATGGCAACGACGATTGACGTAGTAACGTCTTATAAATCTATGATCGCCGGCTGCACCAGACATATATAAATATAAAGATAAAGTGTCACGTTCCGCCTAAGCCGAACATGCTATCGAAAGCGCAGAAAAAGCGACAGAGAGGCACGATTTGCCTAAGCGTTCGGCTTGTTTCAGCAAGATTCGAAATTTTTTTTCTTATCAACAAGATTCTACATTTTTTTATATGAAAATATAAAGTAATATTATCGTCCGAAAACGACTTTATCTATAGACGATCAATTTTTTACTTGCTAGATAATCTAATTTCTGTATTATTATATGCTACGGGACTAATCGCGCACTAAATTTACGAGATAAATAAATACCTCCTCATCCCGACGTTTCGGCCGAGTTGCATCGACCGTGGTCACGGGTAGACTCCGAGCATAGTCGTCTCCTTAGCACGTTGGTCTACTTAGAGCTTAATGATAAGGCTCGTAATAACAGTATAGCATTAAGTTATAGTTTATTCTATTTTATCAGCTGTTACATGAACAAACTCCAATATAAAAGAAAAAGTAATAAAAAAAAGGAAAAAAAAAATATTCGTACACAAAATTATATTTAGGTAAATGGGTATTTCGTTCCTTGGAACAAGATTATCAATACATAAATACTTGAAGTTACTTATTGTAACATTTTCAATTATCTTCAAAGAGGAATTTTCAGTTAAGTGGTTGGCAACGAAAACAAGCTTCGGAACTTTTTGTAGAAATACTTTTTATATATGAAATAAAATCTCCTGGTAAATTATTAAGTAACAGAATATAATATTCCTTTATCATTATTTGTATATAGTTGATACCGATATGTTGATTTAATATGTTTAAACATGTCTGTTTATAAACATACAATTACTTTAGAAAATTACTATTATGATCACATGGGTAGGGTTAGGTTATTTAGGTTATTTCGTGGCATTAAAAATACATTTAGATTTTATAATATCCTTAGAACGACTGAACGTATGCATAAATGGTCGCAATACTGAGTAAAATCACAAAGGGGCATTGAAAATCTATGCTCTTGCGAATGGTAGAGCTATACTCGTATCATAGATCCTCTGCCAACATTTGAAATGATAGAACGTTTCAAAATTGGTCTTCTACAGGATTATTTTTTTTGCAAAAATTAGCATGACCGACTTCACCCGTGTACAGAATTCGCGAATATTTTGCACGAATCGATGTAACATTTTTCACAATATTGTTTATGAAAAATTGCTCAGCCTATTTTGATAAAACTTAAATGGCTGATGCCGATTTCGAAGTTTACTCTTTCCAATAAAAAAAGAATTATTGAAATCGGACTACTATGTAGAAAGTTATGCGTGGTTATACATAAAAAAATATGTACTATATATACGCGTCGAATTGTATACCTCCTCCGGTGGTTCGTCGGTCAAAAACTAAATTTCAATTCGCCTACAATTGTTGTTTAAAACGCACTAAAACTAAGGTCAGTTCGGCTTGCTCACTTATTAACTATTAAGCAATAGGTCGACGTGTCAAAAGTAGTGAATGATCAATTTTATTTTTAAAATTCTTTCTTCTAGTCTTTTTATACTTTAACTAGCTGCCCGTCCCGGCTTTGCCCGGGTATGATTGGCTATACATATACTTAACACGTAATGTAGGTATGCGCCACACACATGCTAGACATACCGGATGAACCATTATTATGAGTTAAAACCTACCCAAATCGCGAGAGTTTCAGTAGTCTTAAACTTTTCGAAGTTATGAAAAAAAGATAGTAGGTATTGGCATATCTAAATAAAAGTGAGTTCGTATGTGTCGGGTGGCTGTACATAATATATAGCCCTGATTTCAGAAAATGACAATGATGAGAATGAAAGCGACGTTCAAATATTAGAGACCCACATTCTACCCATGTAAGTTAGTTTCTTGATCTTGTCTTCACTCGAGAACTTTGAAAAACATTGGACATCAATTCTACGTCTACGAATTGTGTGCCCTACCTAAGGCCTCTTCAACTTGCTAACCCAAAGAGCTGTGATGGAAGGAATCAAAGCGCTGGCATCCAACGTGTTCCGGACGTCACGACCAGATCTTAGATTCACGTGAAGACCTTCGCTACACTTGCCAATACATTGTCTAGATTCGAGAACTTTAAGGTCCCATCGACAATTCGTTTCACATACTATGTGTAGGGGCGTAGCTAACGCAGTATCAGCCGTGTCAATAATACGGGGCTCCCGGGCTACAGGGGCCTTAACGTGTGTAAGCAAAACCTAGTAAAATGATATCCACAATGTCACTTAATCTCGTGCTTCCCGAAAAAAAATCATCTCTTTTTTCCCGGGTTAAACATTCTTCCAAAAGTTGTCCTAAGAGGCAGAAATTTTATAACAACTGAAATCGTCTTCAGCTAGACTTACTTAGCTGATATAGGTATTCTATTCATTATCAATTATCAATTTCCTGAAAAAAAGTCAAGAAAAGTGTATATTTCATTTGAATTGTTTGGCTAGCTCAATTTCTAGGAGGAAGTGACAACTTATAAATAACCGTCTTACCACAAAGGTTTTACGCAGGCTTTAGCCTGCGTACACAAACAGTACAAATTGTACGGCTAAACAGTGTTTAAAGCGTGTTTAAATCTATTGCGGTAAGGCGGTATATATTTATTTCAATTTAATGCAAGCATTTTTGTTTCTTTTGTGAGAAATGAGTGATTTGGACTCCCCAACTACCCTGTTTGATTCAGGGCTCCTCCAAGGCACGCTACGCCACTGCATACCTATTTACTACCAATAAAACATAAATCGACACACTAATGGCGGAGATAAATAACTTTGGTGGTCTAGTGGTAGTAACGCCTGTCCTACAATCATGATGTGGTGGGTTCAAATCCCGATCCTGTATCAATGAGTTTCTTTGGAACTTATGTACGGAATTTCAAATCATTGGCTTTTCGGCGAAGGAAAATATTGTGTGGCAATCTGCACCAACCCACACTGAGCCCTGGCACTGGTGGTGGATATGGCCCAAGCACCCTTCTCAATTCTCAATGACCCGTTTCCTCGAATCTCGACGTTATGTCACCTAATAAGTGCCTTTAACCGAACACTTTGGCATCGCGCGGCGGTGTAGTCGGCTTGGAATCGCCTTACGACTAACTAAAAAGCCTGCCCACTACGTAGCTTGGGCAGGATTTTGGCTCGGACACTTTTTTTCACGATTGTGACTCTATAGATATTTGCTCGAAGTGAATTTTGTTTTATGTACATTGTACAAAGTACATGAATTGCCAAGCGGGGAGAGAACGAAACGGAACTTTTATAATACTTACATTTTTGAACTCGTAATATCTTTGTAATAAAATGTCTGAATTAAATAATTTAAAAAGTTGCATAAAGCTATTGAAACAGTCTTGAATATGAAATAATTTATTTTGATAAGGATTAATACCAAGATACAAATTAAGATCCTTTTCCTGCGACGGTATTTCAATTAATTTTTAAGAATAAAAGAACAGTTATTACGGCTTCACTATAATAGTTAGATATATGCTGTCGCGACATTTTTTGTAAATTATGGTGTGTTCTATAAAGTCGTAGTACATTATTTTATTCTATCATCAATAGTTTTCGCAGCGCACGCGATGTAAAGAATATTTTAGGCATTTTTTTACACCTTGGGTAACATTATTACAGTTTTAATAGGGATCCTTATTTTTTTCTTGCAATTAAAATACTTAGCCTATGTTACTCAGTGATAATGTAACTTTCTAATGAAAAAAGAATTATTAAAATCGGTCAAGTACTTTTTGAGTTTAATCATTACATACAAAAATACAAAAATACAAATCTTTCCTATATATATATATATATATAAATATAAATAATAAAAATAAAAATATTATAATATTATTAGTGTAGATGTAGATAGTGTAGATTAAAGAGACTGAACTCGAGTGCATGGATAGTCACCACGAATAAGTGTCGATCACGTTGGGCGATCTTTCTCAAGTTGAGGCGAGTGCTAGTGCATAGAGCCGTCGCGCAATGCACTGGGAAAGGTGATTGTTATATAAACTATATAAACTATAAAAATATCTGATAACCACTTGAGTTTCCATCGTAAAATTTCTAAGTCTAACACAAAGCTGTCAAAATTAAATAAACGTTCTAAATTAAACCTAAATCACAAAATTATGAAACAAAACAGACACAAATAAGAAGATACGGCTAAAACACAAGCTAAAAGCACAAACGCTGATCCATTACACGGAAATCTAAGAAGCAATATTAATTCAGCGGTGAATAGTGCGTCTCATAATCATAACCCAAATAAACAGATTTCCGCCTCCAATGTAGATAAAACGGTTTCAGTGAGTGAGCGAACAGGAAATATTAAATTTACAGATTCAAGGCGATGTTACACTTAGTCGACAAGTCAATAAACGTGTAATTGGATAAATAAGATATGAATGCTTCAGGATAATGATTCATTTCACGATATTTGGAAATCATATTTGCTCTATACAATATATACTCACTTATCTTAGAATGATATTTATAGATAAAACTGTTCCGGTAACTAAGAACTCACTGATTCACACTAATGTCTCACCGTCTTACCACAAAACATTTAAACACGCTTTGAACACTGTTTTATCATGCAATTTTTACTGTTAAACACTGTCTAAGGCATGCGTAAAACTTTTGTGGTAAGAACCTATTTATTTTTTGTGGTATACCTATTTTATTTAGTTAAAATGTTTTAAGTAAGTTAGGGGGACATTAAAGTGAGCTGATTCAACGCGATGTTCCATTTAGTCAATTAGTAATTAAACGTGTAATTGTAAATTAGTGAATCAGATATGAATGCTGCTAAATTTGCATATGTAATTACGAAAGTTGTGTTTATTTTCAAATACACACGTTAGTATGAAAAGAATTAATGGTTCATTTGTAACACTGAACTGAAGGTAGACCTTTCAGAAATTACTACATCTTTATCATTTAGTGTTAGTTAAATATTTGACAGCTGTGCGCCGTAAAAAACTGTGGTGGCCTAGAGGTAGAACGCTTGCCTTACAAGCGTGAAGAATGGGTTCAAACCCGGTCCCGCACTAACGAGTGTTTGAAAAATAACTACCGCTTTACTTTATTGTTTCACACACACAAAACAGAATAATTATTTTCCGCTGTCTATCCACATGTATGCTTAAATCTTTAAAACTACGCAACGGATTTTTTTTAATAGATAGAGTAATTCAAGAGAATTTTTTATATATACACATATAATACACTTGTGCGAAGCTGGGGCGCATCGCTAGAACGCAAATATTATGCACGGATCGATGTAGCATTTTTCACATTTTTGTTGATTTATCAAAAATGGCTCAGTCGATTTCAATAAAATTTAAATGAGATCAATTTCAAAGTATACTCTTTCCAATAAAAAATAATTATTGAAATCAGACTACTATAAAAAAAAGTTATGCGTGATTATACATATAAAATATATATGTATATACGCGTCGAATTGTATACCTCCTCCGGTAGTTCGTCGGTCAAAAATAGAGAAAAATGGATGCTAAAACATGTGAAGCAACCGGCGGCCTCACTGAAAAAGATTTCTTCCAGGCTTCCACTATAGGATTTTCGGAAATATGAATATGACCTTAGAAGAAATTCCATGGCGTATGTAAAACCATCAATGTCAACTTAGGCCAGTGTGGTGGCAACATGGTTTGATCCACAAAATGGGTAGACGCATGTTTAGCAGTAAACTTTAAAGGACAGTAGGTACAAACAAACAAACAAACAACAACACTTTATTAGACAACCACATTACATAAAAAACAGATTAAAAGGACAAAAACAAAACAATAGGTATCTAATTGGCGGCCTTATCGCTTTAAGCGATTTCTTCCAGGCAACCAAGCACGGACAGAAAAAAAATACATTTGACAAAAAAAACGTGGCCATAACGGCAAGAAAATTTAAATAGCATAGAAACAAACACTCAACAAAACAAAAAAAAAATAATAATACTAGACAATACCTAACAAATATACAACTAAATTAAATTTAAAGAAATATATCTCTACACACATTCATAACATATAAACTACATATACACATAATATAAAAAATAAATAAACCTACATATACAGTAATACACATGATACTTAAATAAATACTAAATTAATACCTATTTTGCACACAAACAACAAAAAAAAGAAAAACTAAGATGACAAATAATGCAGTTTGACTTTACTTTTAAAAACATTTAGCGATGGGGCACGTCGTAAATAATAATCATTATCGCATACGAGCGTGTATCGATCGTAGCAATAGTTACTGTAATCCTTTGAAATAAAATCCTACAAAGTGTAAGGATCGAAATAAAACGCGCAATAAGAACCGTTACTTTCAAATCGACTTAACATAAACATTTTATTGGCTTTTTACTAGTAGGGAGTGTAAACCCAGCTTTGTATGAGTCTATTATTGTTCTCTGCTACAACGCAGCATCTTACTATGAGCCTCATTAGTGAGCTCCAAGTAGCCCAACGAGCTATGAAAATGACTATGCTCAGAGTCTTTCTGCGAGATCGAATGAGAAATGAGGTCCGTAGACGAACTAAAGTTGTACCGACATAGGCCACTAAATTAGCAAGTTAAAATGGCAGGGCACATCCATCATCACTACCATCAACTGGACATAGGCCTCCCCTGTGGGTCTCCAATAAGACCGGTTGGAAACGGCTTGCATCCAGCGAGATCTTGCGGTCTTGATGAGGTCATCTGTCAAAATCGTGGGTGACCGATGGACGTCCTACGCTGCGATTGCTGGTACGTGGTCTCCACTCAAGAAACTGATGCTCGATGGAGTCGTAATGACCACGTAACGGCAAGAACAGCGTAAAACTACAATTTAGTAAAGATCACAAGGATACACTGGATGCAAACCGCTTCCAACAGTTCTTATAAGAAATCTATAAGGGAGGTCTATGACCAACAGTGGATGTCCTATGTCAGAAACAAAGGATCAAGTGTAAACCAAGCTTTATACGAGTCTATTATTGTACTATGCTATAACGATGCATAGTTACATGCGATGATAGAGTTTGAACGGTATCTTTGAATGTATGAATGTAAACATGAAATCATCAATAAAATTCTAAATTCAGTGTATGAGCTTCCAATTTAATAGTGTTTTGTGAATCACTTTTTTCTGAAGATTAGGTATTTCTTCAGGCAATACCTAATATTTAGTACTTACGTACCTACATACGAAGCTATTTGATTCAAAGCTTTTGTTCGTACGGCCAGAGAGCGGTACAGTCTATCGTCTTTACAGTTTTCTATATCGTATAGTCTAAACTCTAAAGCTTTTCAAATTCAGAAAAAGTAGGTACATATTTAATAAGTTTGAGTACTTCAACTTTGATCGCAAAGTCGCTTACCATCAAGCGAGTTAAATAAATAAATAAATCTTTGGGGGCATCTTTTTTTAATTTTTTTATTGACACTTACACACGGTCTCTGACCCCTAAGCAAATCTTTTGATATGGCTGCTAGAGGCTGATACTACATAATTATACATATTTTTAACTTTAACTTTTTATAGATAGTAACTAAATAACACCCAGACACAGAGCAAACACCTATGTTCATCACATAAATACTTGCATTGGGTGGGGATCGAACCCACGCTTCTTTGACCCAGAAGTTAGGGTCATTAACCACTGAGCCACCGAGGTAGTATGTTGATCAAGCGCGACTTATACCTACCTTGACAAAAAAAAACTGAGGCTCACTTAAACTGAAAGATTTGAAAATATATGTATATACCAATTTTTAACTTAAATAAAATGATTCCTTAACTCATTCATAAGTTAAGGCTAACTAAGTCTGAACTCTGTACAGAAAGTCCTAAAAACATTTTCTTCCTAAAACTTGAATCACAATGTAAAGTAAAAATACAAAAGTACAGAAAACATAAATACCGAGAACTTTTTTATTCCCACAGCTTTGAAGACTATTTTAAACCTTAAAATATGTCCTTGTGGAGCTCTCGAGAGCTTGCCCTCTACAAACGAATTTGTATTCAAAGTAAAGGAACCACTGTTGTAACCCCGAAATAAAAGCGATATTCAAACGTTGAATTTCTTAGTTCTCTAATTTGGCCGTCAGTTATCATGATTTTGGTTTCCAAGTAAACTTGGCTGTCCCCAGCAGAATTGTTCTTGAATTATTATTCTAGTTTGTTGAAAAAGTTTTATTTAAAAATACAAGCATTTTGATAAGTCTTGAAATTAATGGTCCGAATCGGGAAAGTTTTCCAACTTGTCAGATGCTTTATTTATTGTGAAAACAGGTGGTTTAGGTTATATTATTCTAGGTCCTACAAAGTTGAATTTTGCTTGTAACTAATAAATTGATTTTATTAGAAATCTGTCTGTTGTTTTAGGGGCAATTTGGGATACGTGAGGATACTAGAGGATTTAATCCTCTAGTAACTCTTTATTATTTTTAGGGTTCCGTACCTCAAACGGAAAAAACGGAACCCTTATAGGATCACTTTGTTGTCCGTCTGTCCGTCTGTGTTTATGTCAAGACTCTTTATCTCGGGAACGCGTAAATATATCGAGTTGAAATTAACTGTATACGTATACCTATTATCTATTGCAGTTGTGTAAAAGAAAAACTTCTCAGTTATCGTTTAAAAAAGTTAGAGCCGTTTATGTCGTAAAAAACGGCATATTTCGACATTCACAAAAATCAAAACTTAGAGGGTACTTCCCGTTGACATAGAACTATGAAATTTGGCGAGAAGCATTGTCTTAGAGTACACATATAGGAATAAATCTGAAAACTGTACATTTTTATTTAAATCACAAAAAAATACAGCCTCAAAATTCACAAAATATGGGTTCAAAATTCAAAGTGAGTAAATCGTAGGTATCATGTAAGGTATTATATAAAAGAACTTCATTAGGACATGCCACAACAGGTTTTTTAATTATTTTAACAACGTGTTTGTACGGAACCCTCAATGTGCAAGCCTGACTCGCACTTGTCAGGTTTTTTCATTTTATTAATAACATTTTGGGTAATGTAAGTTCGTATAGGCTAGCTAGGGGGGCTAGCTCTGGTGTCAGAGTTTTTAGGTCGCCTGAAGGCCTCTAATAGCTCAACGGTTAAAACAGCCGGGACCTACAATTTAACGTCATCCAAGACACGGTAGCGCTCAGTTGGGAAATGCTACCCGCGGTCACCCATCCAAATACTGACCGTGCGGAACGTCGCTTCATTTCGGTGATCGATCAAACACCTAGTCAAAATACGCTATGAGCGCTTTAAAACTTTTGGGTAATCCAACCGCAACTTAACCGGGTAGTTTACCCCGCGTCCCTGTACCGGGCAGGCGAGGACTAAGTTAAGGGGGCGCCTAATGCCAAAACCAAGGGAAAGGTGTATTTTTAAAGACGTGGTGTAAAGGTAACGAACATAAATATCCTTATTCAAAAATATTGTAGGAAAGGAAAAAACCTATAGTAGTAAAGTAATCGCATAGAATTTTGGAAAATAATATAGTTACTTTAGAAAAAAATAAAAACTTCGCATCATATTTTAATAATATGTGTTTTTTATTTGAAATAAAAAACACATTTTATTTCAAATGCTCGAAATTATCAGCGACAACACTTTGACAACACTACATTATTTTTGACAAATTACGTAGCCAGACTAATGTTCTAGTCAATCAATAAATTAGTTTTTTTATTACATGCTTAAATTTTGAATAAATAAATAAAATCCCACCTAAAAATGTAAGTTGGAACTCGAAGCCAACATCATCATAAACTGTGTCTTGCGATTTTCGACTCTAAACCAAGCAGTATAGATGATAGCGGGCGATGCAAGAAGCGAGGGTGAAATCTGATATTTTCATGGCATTAGGCGCACTCTTCAGCGGTCGGATTATAGTCACCAACTCGACATAAGGGACTAGACACGTAGTCACTTGCACTTTTAAGTTTCACCACTTGCACGGTAGCATAATTTTGCACCACGTCATAATTCTATTAACATCGATAATTAATGTAAACGAAATACCTCACCATAACTTTATCTTATTTTCATCTTGTTTTCACCCCTGAATAAAATTAAGTCGCAATGAGTGAGGTGGTGAAACTCAAAATGTGCACCAATTACTATTGTTTCGTCATCTCGACACACTAAAAATTCTTCTCGTAGCTATATATTCCGATAGGATGTGGATCTTAAATGAAATCGCTTTTGTGTTTTCGCCAACTGGACACACTATTTTATTAATGGTACAACCAAGTTTTAATCGCCTGGACAATATACTGTTCAAGACTTTTAATAGTTCACTGCGGAAAATAAACGAATGGCGATTGAGGCATTTCTAGTTCATGGCATCATTCATGCTCTGGCATATCAAGCTGACCCAGGACGTCTCTAGCTAGATAATTAGCTAAGTGCGAGTCGAACTCGCCCTCAAAGGGTTCCGTACTGTAATTCAGTACAGTACGGAACCCTTTGAGGGCGAGTTCCCTCAAATATTTATTTCATTTTAATTTAATAATTAATTATTGAAGTAAACTTACAATTTTATATTCTGTGAATATTTCAAGCGTCTAGTTATTAATTTTGAGTAAGAAACGGCTAAAATCAGGTTTGTTGTATGGGTATTGCTCATTTTTTTTTTTTGTTTTTAGTATTTGTTGTTACAGCGGCAGCTACAAATACAGTTTCTGTGAAAATGTCAACTGTCTAGCTATCACGGTTAATGAGATACAGCCTGGTGACAGACAGATAGACGGACAGACGGATGGACAGCGGAGTCTTAGTAATAGGGTTCCTTTTTTACTCTTTGGGTACGGAACCCTAATAAAAACTTTAACTAACTAAATATTCATAGTCATAATCTATTCATAAATGGTTCACCATAATTAAAACAAAATATAAAAGATTCCTAGAGAATAATATATCTGTTAAAATTACGACTAGCTTCCAACCACAATTACAATAATAATAATTCTTGTTGTAGGTACCTCAGTGAAGCCACGGTAGTTAGTCTAGTAATATAATTAACTCCAAAAGAGCGTTTATAAGAATTACAAGTTAGTAGACAGTGAGAAAAAAATGGACAACTTTTCCACAAAAAATATTATTCGCACAAGGTTCGAAAAGGCTTCCTTGGCCAAAATTTCGTTTACTCTTAGTGAAATATCCTTAGCAACAGTATGAACACTATGAGTAAGTAAGTTCATTATGGCCGAATGGCTAGCCCTGGTGTCAGAGCTTTTAAAAAGCTGCCTGAAGGCCTCCGACATGGATGCAATAAAAATGTGAATACTATTAATAATTATAGCCCCTAATATAGCCCCGCGGATTGATAAGCAAGTTGTAATGGCATTGGGAAAGGCACATAGTTCAAAGAACGGATGGCCGATGGGGCTGTAAAGCTTTCGAATGGAGATCATACCCAGGCAAGCGCAGCTTAAGACGCTTTTACTATGGGAACAACCCCAGGATGTTAAAAAATAGCATACTTACATTTTGACGAAAGTCGGTATAATAATAATTTAAGTTAAGTGCGAGTTACACTCGCGCACGAAGGGTTCCGTACCATTTGGGAGCCCGCTTGATATGTTATATTTTATATTAATTATTTAAGTATTGTAGAAGTGAATATTCTGTGTATATATATTCTAAGCATCTATCGATTGCCGTAATTAATAACGAGCAAAAAAATTACGTTTTTAGGGTTCCGTACATCAAAAGGAAAAAACGGGACCCTTATAGGATCACTTTGTTGTCCGTCTGTCCGTATGCCCGTCTGTCCGTCTGTATGTATGTCAAGACTCTTTTTCTCGGGAACGCGTAAACATATCGAGTTGAAATTTAAACTGTATACGTATATCGATAAATTCTTGCTGTTCTGGAAAAGACAAACTTCTCAGTTGTCGTTTAAAAAAGTTAGAGTCGTAAAAACTGCATATTTCGATACTCACAAAAATCAAATCTACAGGGTACTTCCCGTTGACATAGAACTATGAAATTTGGCTAGAAGCATTGTCTTAGAGTACACATATAGGAATAAATCTGAAAACTGTAAATTTTTATTTACATCACAAAAAATGGGGCCTCTAAATTCACAAAATATGGGCTCTAAATTTAAAGTGAGTAAATCGTATCATGTAAGATATCATATAAAAGAACTTCATTATCACACGGTAAAACAGGTTTTTAATTATTTTAACAAAGTATTTGTACGGAACCCTCGATGTGCGAGCCTGACTCGCACTTGTCCGGTTTTTTGTATAGGAACCCCCTTTTATAGAGGAAATGAAAACACATCATCTGTGAAAATTTCAACTTTGTAGCTATCACGGTTCATGAGATACAGCCTGATGGCAGACAGACGGACAGACGGACTAACAGCGGAGTCATAGTAATAAGGTCCAGTTTTTTCCCTTTGAGTACGGAACCCTGATAAAACGTGAAAACCGCGTTATAATTTTCATGTAATTTACTGAGTATAAAAACAATAATTGTCCTTACTGTTTGGATAGTATATTCGTCCCACTCCTATTTTCTCAGAGCGCTTCGTGAAATTCTGTTAAGATGTTATGTTTTTTCGCGGATTAAAACAAACTCGATTATGGTACAGCTCCACCGAGCCTCAATTTTGTCCAAAAATGTTATGTCTATGCTAAATGTCTGTTTATATTATTACTATATACTACGGGAGTAATCGCGCACTAAAATTACGAGATTAATAAATACCTCAACATCCCGACGTTTCGGCCGAGTTGCATTGACCGTGGTCACGGGTAGACTGTGCAACTCGGCCGAAACGTCGGGATGATGAAGTAACTATTTATGTCGTAATTTTAGTGCGCGATTAGTCCCATAGTATATAATAATAATGTCTGTTTATAGTCGTAGTCTCCTTGTATTCATAAGGATGAATAATGTTTTGTAACTTAACGTTTGATTCTCGAAAATACTTAAGAGGATCGTGAACCGACCAGCCTTTTCGCGTTGTCAGTAGAACTTCGATAAAATTTTCGGTACATTTTTGATAAAATTCACGTTCCCCGAGAAAACTTTTTTCACCTCTTAAATTTTAATTCAATATTGTAGTTTTTGGTACCAATCGCTTGATACTTTTCATCCAAGGTTTTGCGTGAAAATATGACTATTTAGAGGCTTATAACAGACTGTAAGTCATTTAAAAAACTGTAATAACTAATAAGACAAGGATTTGAAGTGCTGATTACATGAAAAAATAAGATATAAATGTATGTAGATCTATCAATCTACATAAATCTCTATCTCTCTAGATATCTCTAACTACATCTATCTTTATCTCTATATATCTATGTGGATAGATTTATATCTACATTATTAAAGCTCTCGTCACACAGAAGCGGGAAGTGTGGAAAAGCGATCGCGATCCGGGACGGGAATTTTTTGTAATATACGATTTGTATGCAACCTGACACATCACAAGCGGGCGCACGCGCTTTGCACTGGACCGCTTTCTCGCGGCTCTCGCCTCTGTGTGACCCGAGTTTAAGATATCCTAGCGCGGAGTTTGACTAGGCGTTTATCAACGATCACCGAAATTAAGCAACGTTTAGCATGGTCGATCTTTGGATAAAATATGACCGCGAGTGACAGCTGAACGCTACCATAGCTCGGATGACACATTAAATTGCAAGCCCCGGTGTTTTATCCGTTTAACCAAGTCAGAGCCCTTCGAACGGAAAAAAATCTCAGACGACTACTCTGCCTACATGAAGTTATTTTTTTTATTGATAAGATTCAAATTCCTTTAGCAAATTTGGTTTTGTAACTCTACAATTTAGAATGTCACTTGAAATGTTCTAGCTTTAGTAAACCTAAAACCAACAACACAGTTTCAACTAGCTCCAGAATTCGGAACACCCA
This sequence comes from Hypomecis punctinalis, assembly GCA_949316475.1. Lineage (NCBI taxonomy): Eukaryota > Metazoa > Arthropoda > Insecta > Lepidoptera > Geometridae > Hypomecis > Hypomecis punctinalis. The sequence continues at coordinate 22,735,880 of OX438809.1, read as the reverse complement.
CTCAGATGCAGTAGTTGAAACTTGTCGAACCGTCCGCGTCGAGAGGTTTTGTATTGTGCGGGTCGTTACAGTTTAGCATTTGGACACTGTTTTAGTCTTATGTGCTTCTATTTCGTCAAAAACTCTTTTGAATTAATATTAATAATATTATATATAAATATATAATACAATTACGAGGCACGTTGTTTGTCCGCGATGGATACCTAAACTATTTAACCGATTTTAACCAAATTTTGCACTCTATTTGCAGTTTGATACAATTGATAAATTGAGGAATAGGTTAATTTATATCTCAATTTATAAACGCATTTGTTTAAAATATGCCCGCACCGAGGCGAAGCCAGACTGAGCAGCTAGTTGTATATAGGGTTCTCCAAAACTTGTATAATCCTCCGAAAATAAGTGATTTATAACATCATTATGAATAACTTTTACAATCAAACCCACCCGAGAAATGAAAAGAACTGCTTAATTTATCGAATCCGAGTTGTAATTTTGTATGGAATTATGCGTTGGCCAATAGTAAAAGTTAATGACAATAAAGTCTTAATCACCTTCTTTTGGCTTAGTACAGGATAAGCAGATAACCTTGTATAACAGGCAGTTGAAATGAAACTGTGGCATATAAGATTTGAAAATAACACTTCGGTCAGTAAAGATTTCAACTACTATAGAATAATTACAATTGTGGCATAAATACGTCGTCGTCCTCTTTTCAACCATAACTGCTGTATACACAGTATACAGGCTTTCAATATAGATCTCCAAGAAGACCTGTTGGAAACATCCTGGCCTTCATTCAGCGCAATTCTGTAATATAATTAGAGTCATTTTTGTGTCCGAAAGTTGGGCGGACTTCCTGTTTTGTAAATGGTTTCTAATCGATACATTTTTGATCACATCAGTCCTCCGCTGTGTTCTGCCTACTGCTAATTCAACTTGCTAATCCACCGGACTATGTCAATGACCCTTACTAAATTAATATCTACCTATTATAAATCCGAAAGCGTATTTATCGGTTTGTTCCAAATAGTTATATATCGGATTCACTTCGGAGAGTGCGCTCAGGAGTTGCACAATCTGGTCCCACCTGCCCCTTTCTTCTATCGTACAGCTACGAGTAGGCAGACGCGACCAAAGCGCCACCTTTTTATGGTGGACATTCCACGCGTTAGAACTAAGCGTTTCGAGTCCTCATTCCTCATACGAACAGCCAGAATTTGGAACGATTTGCCTGGGTCTGTCTTCCCGCTAAAGTACAACGTGTGTGTCTTCAAATCCTGAGTAAATAGGTATCTTCTAGGTAAGCGTGCTACACCCTAGACCGCATATCTGCTCAACATCAGGCAGTATGTAGTCAAACGCAAACCTACAAGGAATAAATAAAAAAAAAGTTTGTTCCCATGGGATAGGATAACACACAAATCAAAATATTACGCACGCGTAGCTGCACTCAAAAGCTGGTACAAGCTGTAAAGAAAAAACAAGCGTCTTAGTGGATTACCACCACTAAAGGTTATCCCGAGCAATATTTTACCCAGGATGATTATAAAGCTTTATTTATACTTCGCCAAGTAATCATGTTCTTATTGGCCGAGGCCGTTATGAAACTGCTTGAACACGAAGTAACGAAGGCTAATTTGCTGAATACATAAAATATGATTTGTTATTTCGCCGACGCCGTCACGGCTGCTTAATTTCCAGGCTTGGAGAACATTCTTTGAGAAGCGTGGGTTAAATACCTGCAAGCGAAAGCATGGAACAAGCTATACAGAGGCGTTACCGATCTAAAGCCGGGTACAGACTGTTGTAACGTACATGAAGAAGGTACGGGTATCACAGTCATTGACAGTCCGCAAACGCTATAAGTTGGTTAAAATGATAAACACTTCACAAATTCGACGCAAAGTTAGGACTGCGAATTAGGTCAGTTGGGAGAGCATCGGACTAGTGATCGAAGACGCAGGTTCGAGTCCTGCATTCGCGACGAATTTTTGAAATGTTTATCACAAAAATAATTCTTTGAGAGAAACCTAGTTACCTAGAAACCTAGTTAAACCTAGTTGGATGCACATTAGATTATACAGATACACATAACTCGTCCACACAGGCGCTCCGCGCACACCGCGCGCCCTGTTGTGTTCGGCGAAGAAACCGACAAAATGGCGGATTGCGTCTTGAAATGCTCTATTCGTGCGCGTAGGCAAGGCGTCCATAAAATAGGAATCCTGTTACGTTGTATATGATGCATTGCGACGATGTGAACAATTTCTTTCATTGCGTGTTACATTGCATGTTACCTTACAGCAGTCTGTAGCGGCTTGCGACGCTGACGTTATCACGTTACGTTCATAAACCGTCTTTACAGACAACCAATTTTTTAAATATAACTGGGTGACATAACGAGCTATACAAGTACTCTCACCTGCCTATGACAGTTCTGCACCATCCTGAATTTTGTACCTGCTATATCAGTGAAGACAGTGGCGTAGAACCACGAGACGCGGAAGTTGCTCTACCGACAAGCGCTTTGCTACGATAATGATATCTATTTACTTTGCCTTGTTATTAAATTTCTTAATATCAGTGAAAATCTCTGCGTGACACAGCACTGGTCTCATCACAGACATGAAGACGACGTATCTTCTCATAAGTATCTATGTATTCCATCGTGTTAACATACAGAGTGTAATTTTATAACATACCTGTGTATTACATCAAGATACAGCACAGAGGTTATGTTATAGGGAATTTTCCAATGCATATTTTTGAAGAGCTGAGGTTATTTTAATTACGTTAATTGATTACTTTCTTCTACTTTGTTTGTCAGCCAATTTGAGAGTATTGTTTGGAGCGTATAGAGAAAAATCGTAAAACAGTCCCATATTTTTTTATTAGTTTTGTAAGAATTTCAGAAAGTTAATGTAAACTGCAGCGTTTACAAAAATCGATTAGCATATTTAGAAATTAGCAATTTTTTTGCTGTTTTTAAATTGAAGCTATTAAAAAAAAACAACGTATTTATTTATTAACTAGGAATTACAGTTTCCATCAAGTTTTTGCATAATTACTGTTTGAACTAAAATCTACATCAAACAGATAAAACCTAGTAGACTGGCGATTCCTTTTATATGCTTAAATCGTCCTGGTTTCACATTTTTAAACGAGATACAGGAATTTGGAGCTCTCTGCTCAAGCATTCCTATCTGCATTTTATTTTTCAGAGAAAATGTCTCGAAATGTAGAGAGAACAAGTATCTTCTAGTTACGGGAACATGCTTTGCGTTTTAAACTCCAGAAATACTTAGAGTTGTTGTCTATGTGCGAGTCGAGGAATGAGTAGCGAAAAAAAAAAATTGTCTGTTTTGAGTCTTCACTAAAACGCCTGTCACACTGACTGTGACTTCCAAAATGAGGGAGGTTCTATGTTCGTCTGTAAGTATTTTTTTGGGTATGTTCATCGATATTTTTGCTAATTGTCAACCGATTTGATTATTTTTTATTGAAAGTAATAAGTACTAGTCTATAAATTACTTTATTAAAACCATAGATTATGTGGTCTGAATAAAAACATTTTTTTATTTGATTTGATTTAATTTAATTTGAAAGAGTGTACTCCCGAAATTTATCCCGAACTTTATCGAATTCAGCTAAGCCGTTTTTGAAAACTGAACAATAATGTAAAAATTCTCTACGTCGATCCGAGCGAACTATGCGAATTTTGTACTCGGCTGAAGTCGGTTGTTTTTTGCAAAAAAAATTTTAGTCAATCTTATTGTAGCCAGGAGACACTTCCAACTGCTTTCAAACAGGATAGGAGGGTTAGCTAATTTTACAGAATAAAATGTATTTCTACAAACTTTAAACATGGTAGGTATGACATTTTTAAAATTCCTGCGAAGTCTGCCAAAAATCTTACACAGTTTTAATCAGTTTTTCTTTGGTGTCAGTACCCTATTAACAAATAAAATATTCGATCTTGTACACAAACAAATATTTCAATCTCCATGAAAACCAAACAAAGGTAACGAAGGTAAATCTCAAAGAAAACGCTAACCGAATCGGGAACATAAAAGGGGATCCCCATTCACGTGAAATTACGATAATACTTCATACAAATCCAACAATGCTTTGTAACGGGTCCGATTCTTTGTTGTAAATTAAATAAAATGAATGGTACATTTATGTAGGTATTTTTGACCCGGGTTGGCAAATTTTGTTAAGCTCTGTGGGGTTACCATGGTGTGATTTTTGTTTTGTTAAGTATGATTTTGTCTGGTGGGCGTGACGCGTAACCAAAATGCTGGGGTTTATTTGGCTCAACGTAAGCTTTTCCATTCAGCGAGGTAAGGGCATTTAGATTTATTTTTAGACTAAAACTACTATTTTCTGTAATAATTAATATAATGAATGGTACATTTGTTTAGGTACTTTTGACCGGGGTTGGTTCATTTTGTTAAGCTCAGAGGTACTATGTTATGAGTTTTGTTCCCCAGGTGTGATTTGTACTATGTACAAGTTATTTCCTTTTCTTACTTACTCGTATGGTAACGCTAGAGTCGACACGTAACCAAAATTCTGGTGTTTATTTGGCTCAACGTAAATATAATGGATAGGGGTACTGTACTGTACTGTGCCAGCCTTTTTAATAGTCCACTGCAGGACGTAGGCCTACCCACGAAGGGTGTTTAGGCCATATCCACTACGCTGGCCCAGTGCGGGTTGGTGGATTCACATACGCCATCGAATTTCTTCTACGGACGTATGCAGGTTGCCTCACGATGTTTCCCTTCACCGAAAAGCCAGTGTTGTGAAATTCCGTACACTTTACATTTTTACACTATCATAGCACGAAAAAAAGTTGATGAATGAACAATATTTATGATAATTTTAGGAATCTAAAAATTATGATACTTTATTATAATTCTTTTATTACCTGGGTAGGCGAAAACATTTTAAATTACATAAATTAACAATTGCTAATATTTGCAACTCTGATGAATAGGTACATGAAAGTTAGTCTAGTAATTAGTACAATATATTATTCTCTCTGTTTATTTTTTTCCATGTACAACTCACGAATCCTGTTTATTACACTTAATGACTTAGCTTATACTTTTTTGGGCAAAAGTGCCTTTATTAAATACAATAAGATGCAATACTACTTTACATGCTAAAACTACCTACACTACTACTACATAGAAAGCAATACATAATACATATAACATATACTTATATAACCTTTTATAATTAAAATAATCACAAAATTAAAGTAATAACATGAGTTCAACTTTAATTAAATGGAATTTTTGACAATAATCTTCCTTGGTAACTATCAAAAAGGCATATTTATATCTTAGTATCGTTAACTATAAATGATGAAGTCACAGTTAAGTACTACAAGAGAAAAATCTTTAGTTTTTTGCAAGGGCCCGAGCTACTTTCAATGTCATCTTTAAAACCTTTTCTTGTTGGCGAGATCTTGATTTTTTAAAAGATGATTGAGTAATCATATCTTCAGTGGCGTGAGACTCTTTTGTAAGTTTATTATTGAATCTTTTTAAATACAAAAATACCCTCATCGTCAGAATCTGAACAATCTCTGGTGAATTTTGGAGCAATATTTTTTTCATCTATTGACGAAGTCTCAATCCAGAAGCAGTCGTCATCGAGGTCTTGATGGGCTATATTCGAAGCTTTTCCAGTATGAATTTTATTATTTATATGGTGTTATGACCATATGAATCAGGCCAGATGAATCAGTATTTTGCTGTAATACATGCATAACTCATCATACATACTGACTTCAGTATTGTCATTTTTCCACTTGAATCTATAACCCAAAAGCATTACACGAAATGACAGATTGAAGTTGTAAAACCGTAAAATAAATTTTATAAAGTAGGCATTGTAGTCATAATGCCACCTGAACTAAGCACAGATGAATCAGACATTTATCTTTGTACCTCCGGGATCCAAGCGCACCAGTCGCATATCCACCTTCTGGCTCGTCTGTTGCACGACTGGCTTCCCTCCGGGAAGTCAGACTCTCATCATCATCACCCGACCAAGCATGATCAAGAGCAGCATACGCCACATTAATCAGTATAAACATACTAAGGTACATAACTAATATATCTATATTTTTTTGTATAAGAGCAATTAATTTCCTTTGATATAATTATAATTTATAACGATTTACTAAAGGGAAAATGCGATATCGACCAATTTCTTTCGAAAAATGGCAAGCGGGTGCGGTATATAAATCTAAAGAACAAACTTCAAATATTTTAAATTTATACTTAGACTGCAATTATTTGAAAAATATTACTTGCCCCAGGTAGAATTAAAGTTAAACTGTATAGAAAAAAAATTACACACCGTTTTATTCGTTGGTTTCAGAAATAAACCCATAGAAGTCCAAAATTTTGTCTTCGAAGAAGTACCCATAGCCATTCAGCGTGGTAATGGTATTTATAGATTATTTTTAGACTTTCAAGTAGGCATATGTGGAAAATCCAATTACTTTCTGAAGTAGTAGTATCTGTAGTTTTAGTGTATTTGTACGTGTGTACGTGTTACGTTCCTTTCAATCCAAGTGTGAAAGTATAAAACATAGTTTTGTATTGTGGTTAAATAGGGCATACACAGTGGGTCCGAGTGGGAATGTGGCCTGATCGCCTTTCTTCATTAAACCTATGTTCAGCAATGGACTATTAAAAGACCTGAGAGAGTACCTACCGGGAAATAAAGACACTTACTCAGATTATAATAAAATATCACATAAATATCCCTTATTTCAATGTTGAGTATATCTTACTTTACGAATACAAGTCACGTAAAACATTAAAAATTCGGCTTAGAGTTTATGATAGGCCCCCGGGCATTGGAACTTGAGTTGAAGTTTGTGGTGTATCGAGTTGCTTGCGGATGTGGCGGCCGTGGTTACTTAACTTTCCTGAAGGGTATTTATAAGGTAAAGAAGATAAGGAGAGAGTGAATGGGCAAGTATTATGAAAGCTTTGGCAATACTTAAAACAAGTAAATATAACTTCGAGCTAATATCTACAGAGTCTAAGTAAGTAGTAAAAAATGTCCGAGCGCCTTCATATATACCAACTTAGATATTTACGTTAAATAATTCACAATAACCAGTTTTCACGAATTTCGAGGTTATGTCACTTAATTAGTGCTTGTAACCGAGCACTTTTGCATCGCATGGCGTTGTAACCGGCTTGCAATCGCCTAGGACTAACAAAAAAGCCTGCCCACTACGTATCTTAGGCAGGGTTTTGGGTCGGACACTTTTTTTGCATGATTGGGACTCTATATATATTTGCTCGAAGAAGTATAACAATAAAAATTCATAGGGTCGTTTTTAACCTTTCACGATTTCATTATGAACGATTTTAGCAAATTTTTCTTCTTTGTTTGCCTGAATACACGATTGATGCAACTCGGTCGAAACGTCGAGTTAATGTGGTATTTTTTTTATCTCGAATCTTCGTAAGCGATTAGTCCCGTAGTATAAAAAGAATCAAAAACTGCAAAACCAAAATTGATTGAACTATGGGTATTTTTATTTTCCTTATACCTAAGACAGCACGAGGTATGGATAAAAACATGGCCCATTTTATAGCTATCATAAACTGTTTAAACCAATTAATTATACCTATTTTTATTTATTTATATTACAACAACGTTTGACGGGTTAACCCGTCAAACGTTGTTTTGGCATAATAATATCAAAATTTAACCAATAAAAAAATTGCTTTTATAAATTGAGATATAAAAGATCTCAGTCAATAGTCAAAACCATTTATTTCCGTAGGAACACATATGAGAACACTTGGACTTGGATCTCTCAAGTTGAATCAAACAGTGTACAAAATTTGGTCAAAATCGGTTCAGCAGTTGAGGAGTTCATCACGGACAAACAAATTGACACGAAATTTTTATAAATAAAAATAAAGCTTATGTTTTTCATTTCTTTTGTTGAGATAGCCTACACGATATGTTTGACGAATATATTCCAAAAGTAAAAAATACAATAGTGTTTCGCAAGTGAGCATAAGTCCTCTGCAAGACGTAGGCCTACCCACGAAGGGTGACGCACTGGGACAGCGTGGTGGACATAAATATGTTGCCAATAAATTAAATTGTTAATTGCGAATATCTTCTCATAACATCCCATTTACATACACATTCCATTGTCAAACCAATGCAGTAATAAGTTCCAATTTAAATTAATTTCAATGAAATAAAACAAAATAACAATTTCGTCCAAAAATAATAGCACGGAAATACCTATGAAAATTTCATGAAAACACGCATTTTCCTTTCGCGTGCAAGGCTTACCACAGAAATTAAAAACCATTTTAATTATTAACGGCCGTATTTAAAACCACTATTTCAACCCATGCGTGACGATTGGTATATTATTAAGCCTGGAAATTATGCCACACAACCTACTTGCCGCGTCAAATTTACCGCAGTGTGGTTTAGAGGTCACGATCACGGCACGACACGATCGTAAAAGTATATAATTATTTATACATATTTATGATAACTGAGGAAAAGTACTTCGATTAAATATTCAGTATGTGATTTGGATGACCTCGTAATAACATGCTTTGAAGTAGGTAAATGCGGAAGAGTAGACAATTATGGAGTAGTATAGAATTTATAACATTAAATTGCTAATTTAATACTAGTTTTTATTTATTGAAATTGATGAAAAAATATTTTTACTGCCAAATTCTTCTGAGTTTCTGACTTGACGACTTTTTCTGTTAGATTGTAGTCTTTGAACCAAAAATCGGAAATTTTTTCACTTCAAACAGTGTATTGACATTTACAACACAATAAAACATTTTCGCGATATTATTTTCTGTTTTACCAAGGAAGGCCAATTATTTATTAACTGAAGTAGGTGGGAAATATGACAAATCAATTAATACTTACATAGCGAAATATAGTAAGTTATAATATTCAGACCTTGAGAGCTTTATTTTTAGTGTATTTCTGCTCTATTAAATTAAGTAGACTTGATAATTTCTTCTTTAACTGATTAAGATAGCAAATATATAAATATCCATATTTTTAATTACATATAGTAAAAATATGAATATGAATATTTATTATCCTATCCTACTAATATTATAAACGTGAAAGTTTGTGAGGATGGATGGATGTATGGATGTTTGTTACTCTTTCACGCAAAAACTACTGAACGGATTGAGATGAAACTTTGCAATAATATAGCTTATATGTCAGAATAACACATAGGCTATAAATTATAATGATATATTGCGTATGCGGTCGAAGCCGCGGGTAAAAAATAGTATTATTATATTTAATTTTGCAATAACGTAACGTGGTAAAAAGGGTGTTTTTTAAGACAACAATCAGAGCTAGCATAGTTAGTAGATTTGCTGTCTGACATAAAAACGACGTGGCACTACTTACTTACTACTAGCGTAGTAGATAAGGCCCAATCACCCTTCACGGGTAGGCCTACGTCCTGCGGTGGACTATTAAAAAGGCTGGTGCAGTTCAGTACTAACAGTACCAAAGTACCTAACCAAAGTTGTTACGCGGCCATGACCTCATCCCATCGTGTCTGACAGCCTAAAAGCTCACGCGCGCGTTTTACGCGCGAATAAAGTAACGTAATAAAATACACATTTCCGTGGGTGTTTGTGATTAATTGCTGAAGTTTATGAATGTTGACGGGGCCGCGACACCGAGTTGTACTAATTTCACGCAGTATGGTAAAATGCGCTAATCAGGATATGAGGGGTTAAGGTTAAGGGATGTCGCTGTATAATGACAACAAGTTCAATTATGGAGGGGCCATCGTAATATAATTTAGTATTTAATAGCAACGTATAAAGTTCTCTATCAAATGCCTAGAGTGAAAAAGAAACAGAGATATTCTAATTAAGTATTATAATTACGATGGCGCCTTTATAATTGGGCCTGATGTCTTAGTGATGAAAACAAGCTACGTTTCACAAAATAAATCGTATTAAGTATGTATTGTACTAACCTTATTTATTATTTATAGTCCACTGCAGGACATAAGCCTATCTACGAAAGGTGATTGGGCCATGTCCACCATGCTGATCCAGTGCGGATTGGTAGATTTACGCCATCGTATTCTTTCTACGTACACAGGTTTCCTCGCGATGTTTTCCTTCACCGTAAAGCCGGTAGTGTGTGATTCCGTACATAAATTCCAAGGAACTCATTGGTACGTGACAGGGATTTGAACCCATGATCTCACGATTCTAGGACGGGTGCCACTACTACTAGACTACCACGTCATGACTTCTACACTTTTTTTTTTAAATATTTTGAACTAAACATTGCTTGCGTGCCCCGAGCATTCATGCTCTCATCGAAGGTTCCTTCTTGCAGTGGCATCATGTGTTAGGTCGTTCTCTTCCATCAAATATGGTCAAGGAGAGCGATGGCTGGCACATGCGCCACACTCGTGATCGGGCGCTGCTTGCGGGTCGCCGGTTTGCTCGCGGCATTTACGCAATACACTGAAACTACTAACTTAGGGTAAGATATAAACTAGAGAAGGGGTTGTACATTTGATTCAATCGTAAATTAAATTATCAAATGGTATAGACCCTGGAGTCCGTAGAATAGTAAAAGATAACAAGCTACGTTTGAAAACTCCTCCTGATTTCTGATCGACCTTGTAGAGAAACTCCAGGCAGAGCCCTCATAGCACGTTACGCTACTTTGACCTTACACATAAGGCCTCTAATAAAAGACCACGTTTCTGTCAGTAGTCAGTTGTTACGATTTGGCTTAGTAAGAGCAGCAAGTCAGTAATTGTTATTTTTACCGACTTCCAAAAGAAAGAGGTACTATATTCGTCTGTATGTATTTTTTGTGTATATTGATATTTTCGCCAATAGGCTATTTGACAACATTGAAAATATTCTATTAATTTTGGTAATCCATACAGATAATAGCCTGAAAAATACATATTTCACTTTATTTAAACTATAATATGTCTTTTTTCGCAAATCGAACGAAATAAAATACGATATTTTTTTGATATTTTATCTGTGACGTAAACGCTCTAAGAAGGGCGGCTACTCTGGTGACGTCACGTGCTGGTAAACGAGAATTTCTCGATTGACTGTTGTTTGTGTAATTTGTGTTTTGTGATTTCGGAGTAATATTATTGGATCTGTGAATTACTTTTGAAGTATTTTTTGTTAATTTTTAGATGTGAACTTGCGTATTTTCCAGTATTAGCTTACGTTAATTACTAGTGAGTGACGTCAAAGACCAGCGCCATTACAGAATGTCGTTTTTCGTGGGATCTTGAATATCTATTCTTTAACACTGATTTTCAATGTTAATACAGTAGATCTCTCGGAAATATAAATGTAGTGCTTAGTATGTACTAAAGAATAATTTAAAACGATTTCCAAAACTAGTCAAATACCCTATTGTGAGGCGAGTTAAAAACTATTTTTGATTCGATTGTGTAAGTATACACCCAAGGTGAAAGGTTCAGTAAAATTTTATCGAAATCGGCTGAGATGTTTTTGATAAATCAACAATAATGTGCAGGGATGTCACATCGATTCGTGCAAACTTGTCAAATTCTGCGCATAATGGAAGTCAGTGGTGCCATTTCTTTCGAAAAATAAGTAGTAAGTCTCAGAGCAAATAAAACAATCCAGGGAGAACGTTGTTGAACAGTCAAGTGAAGCCGGTTTTTTATACATGTGTGAGTGCGTCGCTGTTGCGCCGCCATAGTTCGACTGACAAGCCAAGGCGTAGTTTCCTTGTACGTTGATGTGTGTGTAATTGTCTGTACACGGCGAGGCGTAGTTTTGGTCGGCCTCACTTGTTTGTTCACAACACTCTGTCTTTATTTTTTTATTTGGTCTGAGTAGTAAGTGTGAATCTCAACCAAATAAAAAAATAATGTGAATGTATATTTTATTACATTGCTGACGTCATAAATTTTCCATTAGCAACTTGTAATTAAAACGTAACAAAGAAATATCAGCGTGACCAAACTTGGCGTGCTCTTTGAAACTCTTGAAAAACCAATTTCCGCGATCTTTGCTCCATCGACTTTACTTTCATAAACTTTGTATCGTTATGTTTTTGTATCTAAAACGTAGATGTATGTATCATCATTACTTCAGCCGTATAGTTGTATACCTACATAACAAGATTGCTAACATAGAAGCAGCTTGTATGGACTCAAGCGTACTCTTTTTGTATCGTTCGATCGAGCAAACGAAGAGAAGACCTTCGTTTTAACACGGCAAATTTTCTTTCGTCTGTCTAGCCGTTGGTTTTTATCTACAAGTTGCATTTTTCAACGAATATCAACGAAACTTGGTACACTGAACTAGTGCTAGAGATATTACTTACATAAGTGTTTTAAGACGAGGCATCAAGCCGAGAAACACGAAAACGAGTACTTATGAATGCGCGATCTGAGAGGACGATTGATATTGATTCAAATTTAAAAAGTATCATAGATAAGGAAAAATCTTGAAAAATTTAATGAACCAAACAAAACTTTGAAAAGTGACCGGCTTTATTTAAAAAAAAACTTACCACCAAAAAAAAGTTTAATATTTCGAATGCTCAGAATTATCAGCGACAACAACCCATTATTTTTTACGAATAAAATAGCTAGATCATTTTTCTATTTTACAGAGCGAGAAGTAATTTTTTTTAATGTGTACATTATGAGTAATTATTTAAAATCTCACTGCCGCCTGCCGCTCTGTAGAGCGCAACCGCGTATAATTTGTCCGAGTGAAGGGTACACGACTTTTGAGAAATAATAGTTCATCAATGCGTCACCTTAAACTAGTTGCTCTGAACAATATATCTCGCGACACCTCTCTTTAACTGAATCTTTACAAGCCAAAACCCTACTCGTTCTTGAACGAGTTCATAATCGACAGTTCATACTCGCCAATATTGTTAGAATTTTAATACTAAACAATATTGCCAAATGGTATCGAAATCGGCTGATAAGTAGCGCGATAGCAAGTTTCCCCCTTTTTGAGAGAAAGACCCATTCAAAAATTGGTGACTACAAAAAAATCCATTCCAAAAATCCATCCAGAACCTAGTATGTGTACCTATATACCACATTTTAATAGGGGTTCGTTGAAAAATGCGATCTGTAGTAGAAAATCAGCATCCGTATCCGTAGGAAAGTAAAATCATTGAGTTGAAGCCGAGACCTTCGCTTCGCTTCGGTTAACAACACATAGAGACCGACATAGCCCAGCGGATTGTCAAGTTGTAGGCAGTGGGTAAGGCAAATATCATGGAGGACTGATGTTTATTGGGGTTGAAAAGTTCTCGAGTGGAGACCACGTACCGCAGCGTAGGACCTCCACCCACACAGTGGACAGATGGCTTCATAAAAACAGTAGACCATTACGACAACCCTGACTAAAATGCCAGTTCAAAATGGCCTCATGAAAATTAGGTCACTTTATAGTTTAAGTGTGTCATATTGAGTGAGTGAGTGATGTGTGACTTTCCCTACTGTCATCACTGTGTCTCCCCATATACATCGCATGGTAATTATTTTCGTTGGTCTGTGGAAATTTCTGCTGATAATATGTGTGTAACTTTGAGAAAGTTCCGTTTGAGTTGAAAGGTTGCGTGATTTTCATTACGCTGCTTGGGGACCAGATGATTTTGTTACTCCAAGTTGTTGTCGTGACATTGATTGATATTTTGTTTGAATGTGATATAAATTATATTATTTTCATCACATCTATTCGATATGGACTACTTGGTTCGCCTTAAAGTGCGCCCAAAGTTGGTGTTTTCTATAAGGAACTTTATGAGTGCGCCGGAATTATCTTTGCCGCGCACTTTTTGAATTTGGAGCAAATAAGTGCGACGGAATAATCTTTGAATTTAGAAGTATTTGTAATGTTAGTGTTCAGCGCCAAGAAAATGAATGTAAATATACTAAAGTTTTTATTTGTTTTATTATTAGATACCATTTAATTTCAATTTAGTTGTTACTCCACGTTTTATTAAATAATAGTAAATATGAGGCGCCTTTTATTTTCTCATTGAGGCGATGAAAAGTAGAGTGTACCACTCGGTCGCAAAATATATTTTTGGCTCTTGCGACGTACTTTGAATCCCTCGCTACGTTCAGGATTCTACTAGAATCCCTTACTTCGCTCTGAATTCAAAAAAGCGCCCTCAGCGTAAAAATATTATTTTGCTCCCTTATGATACAATCTACTATTTCAACATATTTAGTCACCTATAAAAAGTTCATTGCTGACATACTTAGTTTTCTACTGTTTATTTTCATTTGACGATTGTAATTAATTTGTTTCGTGACTATTCAAAAGTACGTCTCTGACATCTATTTGTCGACTAAATAAACTGAAATGAAACTACAGAATTCAAAAATGTTGATTGGGTGGTTCTACACCTCGTCAGAAGACGTCCTACGCTACGCTTGCCGATTTCTATTTCAACGTCCGTCTTACGTTCTATGTGCCATGTCCACTGCTACTTTAACTTGCTATAAAAATGTTATTAGCTAATGTTAACCAAAACTGTTAAGAATAGTTAGAAATGAATAAAACTTTGATAAAAAAGTATTTTTGTGCTCTTTGACTATCGTATACAAAATTAATAGGAATAGAAATTGTTTTTAAATGATAACCTAATATAACAAAAGTTCAAAATTACATAGATATTTGATGGCTTGCGACATTTAAATAAATATTATGTATTTGTATAAATATGACTAAATTATACAACCGGGTCATTAAGTGAGCAAGGGTTCACCATAGGGTAACCATAGGGGTCTTCTAAGCCGATCTTTAGGCAAATTTGCATACCATTTAAACATTACCCTTCATTCGAAGCCACTTTTGTTTAAAAATTGATTAGGTGTAACCAACTTAAACACACAAAAACGAGTGGTTAAAGAAGTTCAAGCTTTACTAGATTTTCGAGACGATTTACTGATATTTTTCAGAGTCTGCAAAGACATATTTAAAATGATTATATCATTAAATTGACTTAAATTTTCAAGTATTTGTTCCTGGAAAATTCAGGAGTACTCCTTGAATTCTGCAAATATAATGCCAGCAGCAGCAAAAATATTCCAATTATACGAATCCAACGCTGAATTCTCTAAAATCTCGTTAAGAAAATACTTAGCGAACTTTTCGTGTAGAGGAAAAATATTTAATTACGAGGCCTATGTTTGCAGGTTTCCCATGTTTCTTAGAATTTTTTTAATTTTGCAGATACTGTAACAGGGAAAATTAAAGGTGAGATTTCTTTGAGAATACTTGGCAACTGGACTCTACTTCTCGAGTATTAGGGAAGTTTGTGATTTTATTTGAAAAGCTTTATTGTTGCTTGCTATTAAGGAATAAAGGTAAAATATACATATATTATCATCATTATCAGCCTTAGAACATCCACTGCGAGACATAGGCTTCTCTCTCTCTGGTGGATTTTCGGTAACACAAGACCGGGTGGAAGCAGCTTGGATCCAGCGTGTCTTTGTCAGGTTGCAGTTTACTTTTTCAATGGACGTACTACGCTACGTAGTCTCCATTCGGGCACTTTACTGCCCCATCAGCTATCCGTTCTACGAACTATGTGCTCTGTCCACTGCCATATCAACTTGCTAATAATTTGCTTCGCTATGTCGGTAACGTCGGTTTGTGTAAGAATATTTTTATATTTTGTGCATTTTTATTCCTGATTTGAACTCCTACTGAGACTCCGATTATAGTAGCTCTCTTTAAAGCATGTTAGGCTCTTTTAGGCTTAGGTACTCAAAGCCCATAGTGACCACGTTTTTGTGCTATATTTGTATTGCAAACAATAATTATACAGGGTTATTCCTAATCAATTAGCATCCTTTTAGAGTCTTATTCAATATATCAAAACTAACAACTTTTGTTCTGTGACTTTTGTTAAAACTAGAAAAAAAGATTATTGTTCTATAGAAAGATATCGTTGACCAGCGACAAAATGTGTGGAACAGCTGATTTTTTTAGTTTTGACAAAAGTCGCAGAACAAATGTTGTTAGTTTTGATGTACAGAATAAGCCTCTAAAAGGATGTTGATTAGGAATAACCCTGTATACAATGTAGATATAGGTACCTATGTCTTCAAATCCCGAGTAAATACTTGTCTTCTAATAGCAATTTGTATTATTTTTAACACCAAAAACGCGTATAAAAGCTCCACCACCATTCTATTTCTCCAAATTCAGGCCAGTCATGAGTAACTGGGCAAGATAACTGCTAATCAATTGAGACCGCTTTGATCTACCCGAGTTCTACAGAACAAAATAAAGCATGGTCTGGCATGAATCACGTCGGGTATACCTAAAGTTATTTTTAACTATTACACGCATTACGTCAATACGCCGACGTAAAGCGTCTAGCAGACAGCTACGGCTGCGGCTACCTGGTGTTCTCCCAATTACAGAAGATGATGTTTAAATGAAGACCTGTTTGCCGCAGTTTTCTTCAGGACTCTTTAATAGAGTCACCGTGGTCTAGGGATAGTAACGACAATGGTACTATGCCAGCCTTTCAATAGTTCACATCAGGACGCAGGCCTACCCATAAAGGGTGATAACGGAATAGTGAAATCAAGGATTCTAATGCTGTACCAATAATTTGGAAATTATAAACAGGACTTTTCAGTTTGATGAAAGAAATCATCAAGAGGCAATGCGCATACGTCTGTCGAAAAAAGTCCATGGCGTATGTGTAAGTGTGTATCCACCAACCCACGATGAGCCAGCGTGATATACTACTCAGTCGCCCTATTTGGGTAGGCCTATGTTCAACAGTGGACTATTATTTATTTATTTATGAAATAATTAAAACGACACCGTAGGTACCACTTACATTAGTTACAAACAATCAATTATAATTATATTATAATGTCGATAGAGTACAGTGATCGTCCATCAGCCTTATTGTGTCCACTGCTGGACATATGCTTACCCTATAATTCTTCAATAAGACCGGTTAGAAGCGGCTTGTATCCATTGCGGTATTCAGTTAATCTAAAGTTATTTATAACCATTACACACGCATTTACGCTAATGCGCCAGCGTAAAACATCATGTCTGCACAACACTGGCTTACGATAAATCCGTTTTTATAGCTTCATATTTTACTCTCGTCTCGGCTCACTAGAGCTGAGGAAATGTCTCCAGAGAAATAGCTTTCAAATCAGAATCATTCATAATCGTATCGAGATAATATAATTTAAAATACAACAATCAGTATACAATGGTACCGACAACAATAGGTTTCTTCTTTCTATAAGAAATAAATTTGGACACAGTTAAAAAAAACCATTTCAATATAAAGATTGAGATCAATTTCACAATTCGAATTAAAAAAAAAACGAATCAAAATTAAGTATATCAAGAAAAAAATATTCACAAAATTATATATGGTTAGAAGATCTTATGAACGTACTAGTTTAAAGTTAAATAGATATAAAATTAAAATAAGTGGGTTTTATTTATAAAAAATGCTTCACATTTTGATGCTGGGATAGGTTTTTATTAATTGTTAAAAGTAATCAAATCTCTTTTATTAAGTTGAGAATATGTGGTTTATGTATTATAAATAAGTATTTTTTTAACTCAATTATTTTTCGTTTTATGAAGCAGAAATGAAAAAATTATACACATGTAAGCTAGAAGAGCAATATCGGTGAATCTAAGAACTTTCAGAGTTACATCTCTGCTGGTTTAATACTCAATGTTATCGCCAAGCGATTGCTATGCCTTAAATGGCTCTATTTTTAAAATGGTATGTGTCGAGCATTTCATCAGAATTTTGTGAAGAAAAAAATATATTTTATAACCTACATTAATCTACAGTCTGCTCGATAAAGATCTGGAAGAGGTACGTGGATGATGTTTTCTGCATAATGAAAGCAGAAAAACAGACAGTCGATCAGTTTGTAGAACATCTTAACTCGATCCATCCTAACATTAAGTTTACGTATGAACTGGAGGTGGAGAAAACTTTGCCATTCCTTGACGTCAAAGTGATGGTAAGATCCGATGGTTCTTTGGCACACACAGTATATAGGAAGCCCACACACACGGACAGATACCTACACGCAACTTCACACCATCACCCGCGCCACTTGCAGTCGGTGCCCAAAGCGTTACTTGACAGAGCGGATGCCCTCTGTGACACCAAACATGTGGCGGCTGAGAAAGCACATGTTCGAGAAGTCTTAAAAAGAAATGGCTATAGTGTGACCAAGCGGGAACTAGGAAGGCGCAGATATCGTAAGAGCAGCTTTGACGTTGAGAGGCAGCCGGCTTTTATTCCTTATATTAAAGGAGTGACGGATAAGGTGGGGACTTTGCTAAAGGACTACTCCATCAAAACAGTGTATACTCCCTTATCCAAACTATTGAGCCAAGTTAGAACGCCGAAAGATGTCATTCCGTTTCAGACTCCTGGTGTGTACAAGGTGGATTGCAGCTGCGGTAGTTCCTATATAGGTCAAACGAAGCGTACTATTGCTGAACGGATCAAAGAACATATCGCAGCAGTCAAAAAAACCGCCAGATAGAGAAGTCTGCCATAGCGGAGCATTTGCTTGACGGAGGAACTAGTCATTGGATTGAGCTCCACGACCCGAAAGTATTCTCCACTGATCGACATTATTTCTCAAGAATAGTTCGTGAGGCAGTAGAAATTAAAAAACACCGTAATTTCAACCGAGAGGATGGTAAAACGACAAATGTAAACTGCGTGGTGTAGGCATTAAGACCTTTACAGATACTGTCAGTGTAGTGTGTCGTGGTGACAATTTCAATTTGAGTGATACGGCGTCGCATTTAGTCAGCCCGTGACCACGACCAATGCAACTTGGTCGAAACGTCGGGAGAAAGAGAAAAAGAGGTATTTATTAATATTTATATCTCATGTTTTATTGCGCGATAAGTCCCGTTTTAATATATTAGTATAATGTGCTCAAATCGCGAAAGTTTGAAAATAACATATTTTATAACCATCGAATATTCAGGCATATTGTTATGTTGTGAACAGATTTATTATAACATGGATTCAATGAAATATATTTGCTTATATTCGATAGTAAATATTTTAAAATTATTTTGAAGTATTCATTCTAAATTCTGAAGCATTTTATTAGACTCTCTAGTTTCAATATTGGATTGTACTATATGTCCTGTACTTTTCCCTCATTCCGATATGTTTGAAGGCAATCGTCGAATTTGATCATGAGAAACGTGGCATTTGACGTTCCTTGTCTAAAATCCGACAACAGGCACCGAAATCTATATATTGCATGTTTCTTTCTAACTCATGCTATATTAATTCTGTGCATCTCTGTCAGATTTTCTCGATCAACCACATTATCCATATGGTATCTCTGTGATTATCTTATTACATTACAATCCACAAAATGCTTCCTCTGACAAACACCTGTGATTTTCCAATTTTCCTCATATTTCCGTGACATAAAGTAAATAAACGAACGTCTCACGTAATGAGCGTTTTACGTCGAGATAAGAATAACGGTCCCGTATTTTTATACGAAAAACGTAAACGGAACGTAAACGTATACGTTAATGGTTTAAAAACGAACGAGGCAAACCTTAAGGACACCGATATCTAAACAAAGTTATAAAACGTACAGGGTTTATTTTATACAGGTTTACTTTTAATAATGTCTCTTAAATCTCTATTTAATCGAACCATCAGCCATAGGACATCCACTGCTTGAAGTAGGCCTATCATATAATGAGACTTGAATCCAGCGTAATCCTGCTGTCCTGATGAGGTCATCTGTTATCTTGTGGGTGGACGTCCTATGCTACACTTGCCGGTACGTGGTCTCATTTTTTAACTCCATCGTTCATCATGGCTGATGGACGACGGATGAGCGACCTATTATATAGGCCTCTCCACAGCTCGTTGTGCTACTTGGAGCTTATTAATAAAACCCATTAACCGCGACTAGTAACTAGTCGTGTCAAGCCGTGGTGGTCTAATGGTAGTAACACCCGACCTGCAATCGTGAGGTCGTGGGTTCAAATCCCGATCCCGTACCAATGAGTTTCTTAGGAACTTATGTACAGAATTTCACATCATTGGCTTTTCGGTGAAGGAAAACATCGTGAGGCAACCTGCATACGTCCGTAGAAGAAATTCGATGGTGTATGTGAATCCACCAACCCGCACTGGGCCAGCGTGGTGGATATGGCCCAATCACCCTTCGTGGGTAGGCCTACGTCCTGCAGTGGACTATTAAAAAAGTCTGGTACAGTACAGTACAGTAACTAGTAAAAAAATAAGCTAAAAAAATAAACTACTTAGTTGCTTTGCATTTAGTCAACGCCAGAAAAAAAAAAACAAAATAAATGCATGTGTGCAGTAACTGCTTAACGCTGCCAAATCCTGGGGCCAAATGAGCTCTGTCCTGGTATTAAACGTTTATGGCCCGCGAACGTTTAGACTGGAGACTCGTTTCTTGGCTTAGATAAATAAATATAAATAAATAAATATTTTTGGGACATCTTACACACGGCCTCTGACCCCAAACTAAGCAAAGCTTGTGATATGGCTGCCAGAGACTGATATACTACATATTATACTAATTTCTTAAATACATACTTATATAGATAGTAACCAAATAACACCCAGACACAGAGCAAACACTTTGTTCATCACATAAATATTTGCCCTGGGTGGGGATCGAACCCACGCCTCTTTGATCCAGAAGTTAGGGTCAATAACCACTGGGCCACCGAGGCAGTCAAGAGTCAGGCAGTCGAAGATAATTTAATTATATATATTTGACAATAATTAAATTGAGTGGAAAATGATATAAGCTTGCATTAGGCGAAAAGTGCAATTATCATCATTCCATTTGTAGTAGATGCCTACACTAAAGACATTCGGCGTGAAAATAAAAAAAAAGGAATTTAATTGTAAGTATTCTTTTCATTTTATTATGGAAATTAACGTGGTTTTCACACATTTTATACTATATATAACGGGATAGACTAACGTGTACGATACGCGCTGAAGCCCGCAGTGCATTGTGAGACGGCTCCGCGTGCTAGCACTCGCCAACTTGAGAAAAGTCGCCGAACGCGACCGAAACTAAAGTCGTTGTTATGACTTTCCGTACACGTGAGTTTAGTCCCGTTATATATATATAGTATAAAATATTATTTTAATAAAAGAATCAGCATATTTATTTGCGATTTTGTAAAAAAAAATGTCTTTTTGTACGTGAGACATAGGTGTTGTAAGTTTGAATTGTAGACCCTTCACATTTAATCCGCGCATGGCCCTATGTACCAATGCAATACAATACCAATGCAATACCAATGATGCAGTCTTCTTCAGTGGAGTGAGGTCTCTCCTCCTCAATGAAACAATTTATACCATGAAAGATTTTTTAGACAATAAAATATATTAATCCTGCACCTATTTTTCTGTTTCTATATACTTGTAACGCTATTTCTGACATGTTATAGCTGAAATGTTTTTTCAGTTATTTTTGACGATGCTATTGCAGATATTTTAGAGTACTATTACGTTATTTTTGAAATGTAACTGCTATTGTGTTTTTTAGTTGTTTTAAACTGTTATTTTTGACGATGCTATTGCAGATATTTCTAATACAGTATTTCTGACATTTTAATTTTTTTTTATAACATTGTATTTTTATGTAATGTACCGAATTTTAATTAATTTATTGTAGTATTATGGCTAATAATTCAATTCAATTGTTATTTTGACGATTCGTAGGGTGTTGCTCTTTGTATATTTTTGTATACGAATGTATGTAATTATCCCTATTGAAAATAAATTATTATCTATCTATCTATAATAATGACGAATAATAAAATCGACGAATGATACATTTCTATAGATTTTCTATTTTTTTATTTCAAATAGGTTTGCGTTTGACACTGCCTGATGTTAAGCAGATATGCGGTCTAGGATGTAGCACGCTCGCGGATTTCCAACAGAACTAATAGTCAAACCAACTGTCTTGTGTACAAGACTTCATTGCCCGAAAATAAGTATTGCTCTTTTAAAGTGTTTCTCTTTTGCAATTGAGCAATGGATTGATTTCATTTTTGGCATGAACATAGTTTGAACAACGGAAAGCATTGAAGTATAATACACGAGAACTGAAGATTGTTGTCTATGACGATGTCAGCCAACTGCCGGCGTACGCCGGCGAAGCGCGCCGACCGGCCTTAGTCGCGATTAAACAAAATGGTTGAATATATCAGACGTCAAAATATTATTTAAAAAATTAAAAATGGGGAAATGTGTAGTCAAAACCTTTTAATCCCGTTCTCAATTTCTTCATAAAGCTTCTGGAATTTATTTCCACAAGTAAATACGGTTTACACTATTCGTATTAATTGAAACTATCACATATAATATCATGATTTTAAAAGTAAATAATTTTACAGTTGGTGATGCCAGGTGAAACATGATTTTGTTTCCCCATAGTTATGGGAGATTTCGACTAATCGATAATTACTTTTTTGATACTATAGGATATCCGCAGACAAAATACGTAAAGATAACGATAAATAATGGATAAAAGCCATTAGAATATTACGAAAAGAAACTGACTGGATAATAATAGTAAATAGTGAAATAGTAAAATTACAATACATTACAATATAACTTTAATAAATACTAAAAATACAAGAGTACAAAGATAATAACAAATCCGGTACCTAGATTAATGGGCGGCATTAACGTCTACAGCGTTTTTAAATAATACTAATAATCATTACTATTTTTATAATTATTGATAGTTATGAATCAAGCAGCAGAATCAGGCTTAAATAGGTTGTATATTTATATAGGTTTTAATTATTAGTTTAATCAAATAGCTTGACGGCAACAGGTATCTATGTCCGGAGATTGAAGTACAGGTATAGTATACAATTTTCAAAGAAGTTTTACGTGATACAGAGATACTGAAAAAGCGCGCGCTGCGTGGTATAGGTATGTATGAGTGACACAGACTGCACGCGGGCCGTGCGGGGTGCGTGGTAACTAGTGGTAAGAGCTTACGAACTCGGCCGCGGGTGGCGGTGTGGCTATGCTAGCTGTTAGTCTGCTATATTTATTATTGTTTATTATAATTGTTTACTCCAACGGTTCCAGAATAAAAAAACATCACTGCAATTTTCAAAACAATATATTGTAGATTCTTCATGCAATGCTTTCGAATTTTCTTAAGGAATATCCTGTCCTACAATATGACACGTTTTTGATAATTAGGTATTATTATGGCGATAATTATTTTAATTATCAAGAACGAATAAATATTGGTCGGATAAATGAATAAAATATTCTTTGTATTATAACTTTATTCATAATTACATCATATTATATTTGATTTTGATTAATGACTCAAATTCATAATGTTATTACTAAAATGTTGATTATTAAAAATATCGGTTTGTATCACTGACATTGAGAAGATATCGTAACATTTTGGGGAAATTTCAATCTAATGAACTGGCACCCTAAGTAGGCATTGTCCGATTAAATTTAAAAATATTGCTATTTCTGTCATTTTCAACGTCTTACCGTACTTCAGCAACTAGTGTGACAGGGATAGAGATATGATTCTTTGATTACCTACCAACGATATTCGGGCGGTTAATGTGTCGCCATGCCTAGCAACGCAATTGTTTGAGTCTGCTTATCTAGACATTAAACATCATTGACGGAAAGTGACATTTTATCCCAGAAAAACAATATACTCCCATGAGATGCATTGAGCACAAAAAATAAAAATACCACGCGGGCGAAGCCACCAGCAGAGTCTAGTGCTAAAATCTACCATAAATATTAATAACTAGTTTTACCCGCGGCTTCGCCCGCATGATATTTTGATTTTTAACGCAATATCATTATATTTTATAGCCTATGTGTTATTCTGATGTATAAGCTATATTATTGCAAAGTTTTATCTCAACCCGTTCAGTAGTTTTTGCGTGAAAGAGTAACAAACATCCATACATCCATCCATCCATCCATCCTCACAAACTTTCGCGTTTATAATATTAGTAGGATAATAATAAATAATAATAAAATGTGTTGGTTTCGGCCCCATCAATGCCCTTTAAAGATCCGGAACAACCCGTGAGTTGTAAAACAAATAAATGGAATAATAATAATAATCGTTTAATAATGCTTTACGCATTATTCCAAACTATTGAACGTTTCGTTTCGAATTAAACGAAAAAATCGTTTAATTCGTTTGGAATAATGTTTTACCTAACATTGGCCACGCAAGTAATGCTGACAATAGCGTCGAGGAGAAATGTGTGTCTCTAAGTAGGTAGGGTACCAATACCAAGGGTAAGGTACACAATAACATTTTCAATACCTTAGACCACTTTTATTATTGCAATGTACATAATATACGGTAATTCAAGTCGTATTACTTGAAATACGGCAGAATACTTACTGATATACGCCAAATTTAGATAGTCGTAGCACCTACATCTCCCTAGGATTTGTGATTCTGTCGAGCCAATACGGCAATACTGTACTGTACCACCAGCCTGTTTTTATTACTTAGTCCACTGTAGGACGTAGGCCACACGAAGGGTGATTGGTCCATATATCCACCATGCGGGCCCAGTGCGGGTTGGTGGATTCACATACGCCATCGAATTTCTTCTATGGACGTATGCAGGTTGCCTCACGATTTTTTCCTTCACCGAAAAGCCAGTGGTGTGAAATTCCGTAGATAAATTCCAAAGAATTCATTGGTATGGGACCGGAGATTTGAACCCACGACCTCACGATTGTAAGGCGGGTGTCACTACCTCTTGACCACCACGGCTATTCAATCCAAATCGTAATACGGCAATATTTCCCCCAAATTGGCCCAAATACGGCAATTTGAATGCCTGAGATACGGCAGCCCAGATATGTTTGATAATAATACTGCCCCAGACCTAGATCTCAGAATCAAACCAATAAACACGAAATGTTGATTTATAAAGACAAACACCGACATAATCGTAACAGCATCAAGTTGTCTAACGTGGGAGGACAAACATTATGGTTTGTAGCTAACGGGCACAGTTTGGTAAATAATGTGGTCTTTAAAGTTGTTATAGGCCCTAAGTTTGGTCTAGAGATACAAGAATTAGTAATGATGTAACTAAATTATATAATAGTTCGAAGTATTGGACAAATATATCAAAACTGTTTATTTATTACTCATTTACCTGAGTTATCTTCTTATTTGGCATTTGCAAGTTATTTATATCATCATCCATCCATCAGCCAAAGGACGTCCACTGCTGGACATAGGCCTCCCCTATGGATCTCCAATAAGACCGGTTGATAGCGGCTTGCATCCAGCGCGATCCTGCGGTCTCAATGAGGTCATCTGTCCACCTTGTGGGTGGACGTCCTACGCTGCGCTTGCCGGTACGCGGTCTCCACTGGAGAACTTTTCGACTCCATCGGTCATCAGTCCTCCGCGCTATGTACTTGCTAATCCGTTGGGCTATGTCGGTAACTTTGGTTCTTCTACGGATCTCCTCATTCCTGATTCGATCCCGCAGAGAGACTCCGAGCATAGCCCTCTCCATAGCTCGTTGGGCTACTTGGAGCTTACTAATAAGGCCCATAGTGAGAGACCACGTTTCTGTACCATTTATGTATTATTAACTTATTAGGTATATTATTAACAACACATGTTTTTCTCAGTGGCTAACAATTGGAATAAAACTTTGATAGGTATGTTTTCAATTGAATTTTTCATAGGATAGCAATATTACGAGTCGTATGTTGTATTTAACAGCTAAGCGAGTTTTATATCTATATTTGTGACATAGCGCAATAACGTGCTAATTATGGCATGAAGTAAAGTTCTAATTACAAAGAACCTATTGTGTTTTACGCGGCTCTATCAGCCGCGTAGCCAGGACTACCAAATTTTCATTGATATTATTAAAAATCTATGCAGGAGATTTTTTATCAAAAATGGAAAAAAAAAAACACAAAAAGAATGACTTGAGAACCTCATCTTTTTCCAAGACGTATGAAAATAGTTTCAACGGAAACAATGCCTACTCATCATGTCACTCACGTAAAATACCCCCCACATCTACAATAGGTATAGCTATTGCCTTGCCCACAATGACGCCGTCATCACGAAAAAGCTCATCTACTAGCAGTTGAAGATTTGTGGAACCACACACCCTTTTCCGCAATCTGCTGTACACCTGCTGAATAGACGATGAGCTTCCGGCGGGTCACAATGTAGGGCACGAGGAAATGGGGCAAACTTTAAAGGAATAGCGCTAGTTAGATAAAAGTGACCAATAGAAGACATTAAAACTACGAAAGTTAACATTAACTTACTTAACTTTAACAGATTTTATAACATTTTTACTATACTCTAAAAGTAAACTATTCTCTTGAATGTCACAATATAGAACACAAAAAATAAACAAGGATAAAAAAGGGTGCTTATTTGGTATGAGCGAGATTAACTTAATTATACCAATATTTTAAGTACACGCTTTTGTACAAGTATTTAGAAAAATATCTGTTATTCAATTTAATTTCTAAATAGACAATAAGTTGTCCTTAGTTTTTTGGCATTTAAACAATATGTAATGCACAAAGAAATAGGGAAAAACAGAATAGTTCTAGCTTTTGATGCTGATGACAATTGAGAGTGCATTAAAGTTAAGTAGCAGTCGAAATTATTTGACTTACCACCAGACCAGTATTTGAAATATAGGTACTTTCTGAACTAGATTTTAACTGAATAGACTATGTGTTTCTGGCTGGTCACAGTGTAGGGTACGAAGAAATGGGACAAACATTAAATAAATTGACCTAGTTAGATTGTAATAATAATGTCCAATAAAATAACTAGGTGTTATAGTTACGTAAATTAGCTAAAACTTAGTTAACTGTTTTTTTAACTTACTAGTACATTAAGTATTCTTTTGAAACTATTTTTTAAAAAATAGTCATTAGTTATACACTTGCTGAATACACAACAAGCTTCCGGCATGGCATAATGTTGGGGCACGGAGAAACGGGACAAAGTTTAAAGGAATAGTGTTAATTTGATGGAAGTGACCAATAGTGAATATTAAATTTCTCAAAAAAAAAAGAGTTTGTTCAAACTTAACTCGACCTGTGTTATGTTAATGTTATTCTTCTTTAGTCTTTTTTTCATTTAACTTTTATTTTTGGGCTAGATTAAAAAGAAAATATTTCTGTACACTTACTATATAAAAGAGTTGATCTAAACTGTGGCAATTCACAAGCAGGGCTTAAGGAAATATGTCTAAGTTCAAAGAAATGGTACTAGAGAGCTTTGAAAATAGTGAGTGTTTTTTTTGACTTTGAAAATAAGTTTAAATTGGTGCGGTTAACAATAATTTAGGAAACTCAAGTATTTATTCTTATACGTATTAAAGTGTCGTAGCAAAACTTTTAACAACTTACTGCTAAGCTTATGTTCACCTTAGAAGAGTGAGTAGGTCAAGTTATATCCATCACGCAACTAAAAACGCTCACGTTATAATCTCACGATTATAACGCCAGCGTTCTTCTACCATGCTACCATAAGCTCAAAGCACAAACCAACTTGTAATTTCATTACAAAGCAAGTAAATCTCAGAAATTTATGTCCCGGTATGCGTACAAGTCACGAAAAATAAATGTAACACAAATCAGCTAAAAAATTCAGGGTCAAAAATTACGTGTACCGCAAACTTTCGCACAAACGGTATATTAAAAAGGTCGGGGGTTGTACGTTGCCCTAAGTCTACCTGATTTAGGACAAATTTACACATGCCCTACACATGTTTTTAAGATCGGGGTTACACACACGTTATTTTTTCAAGGCTGATAAGGGCTTTGTATGTATTATGTGAGTTTGTGTGGCCGTAGATAGTGGCTTACAGATACAACCCTTAAAACGAGCGAATACAATTTGAAGCGTTTGTTTTTTGTTTGAAAAAAGATGTTAACGAGATGGGTCTCAAGTAAGTTATAATTCAATTAATGGTTAGATAGTGTATAGTACTTTGTTGTTAACATCAGAGACGTAAGAAAAATCGAAAGGAAAATAGGTACTTAAACTCAATTGACCTTAAAAAAATTGTCTGCATATTGCCCAGTAATAAGGCACTATTACGAAACTAAACCACTCGTTTTGTCTAAAACACAATAGGATCGTTTTGTGATTCATAGTAATGAAGCCGTGGTGGTCTAGAGGTAGTGATATTCGCGTTACAATCGTGAGGTCGTGTGTTTAAATCCCGGTCCCGTACCAATGAATTCTTCGGAATTTACGAGTTTGTACGAAATTTCACACCACTGGCTTTTCGGTGAAGGAAAACATCGTGAAGCAACCTGCATATGTCCGTAAAAGAAATTCGATGGCGTATGTAAATCCACCAACCCGGACTGGGCCAGCGTGGTGTTGTCAGCGTGGTGTGGTGGTGTCAATCACCCTTCTTGGATAGGCCTACGTCCTGCAATGGACTATTAAAAGGCTGATACATTACAGTACATTGTTGAATCGTAAAATCACCACGTATAGTACGTGCCACCAAAGATGAGACTTGAGAAACCACTTTGGTTTGTAATAAATAATTATATAAATTCTGGATAATACAAATAGTTTAAAAAACGTTTAATAGATATACAAATTCTGGATAGTTAGTTTGTACACGACTGTACCTGCGCAAAATCCCCCATCACTGACACTCGTCAAGTCTCATCTTTGCGCTATGGTGGCACGCATTATACTTACTGACAATTTTGAATTCAAACATATAACACCTTCGTACCACAAAAGTTTTACACACGCTTTAGACAATGTTTAACAGTACGAATTGTATGATTAAACCGTGTTAAAAACGTGTTCAAATCAGTTGTGGCAGTAATTGTTTATTCAATTCATCTGCCACGAATTCATAATACACGATTATCAATTCAATGAATAGCTCAAAGCAAGCGTTCTAGATCAACTGTTATGCTAGTACCTTCGAGCAAATATCTGTAAAGTCACAATCGTGCAAAAAAAGTGTCCGAGCCAAAACCCTGCCCAAGTTACGTAGTGGGCAGACTTTTTAGTTAGTTGCAAGGCGATTGCAAGCCGACTACAACGTCGCGCGATTCCAAAGCGCTCGGTTACTAGCACTATTTACAGACATGCCACACGGGCGTTGACGCCGCGTAATTGCACCGCGGCGTCACCGCCGCTGCACCGCCGCGGTGCAGCGGCGGTGCTGAGCGTCGTCGCGGCGTCACCGCGGCGACCAGTGTTGCCGGTAGCTATTTAGACATTAAATCTAGAGTATTCGAGTATTCTATAAATTTTTAGCGGGAAAAAAGGTTTTGAATTCATCAATCCGTTCAATCTTAAACTGAAGATGAGAAAAATCTCTCGTACACGTTAAAAATCAGAACGTGTAATTTGTCACGACGAATGTCACAGTAACAGCTTTCCAAGTGACAGCTGTCAAACTTCAAAGTGATTATCTCGGTCATTATCAATTCTAGACTACTGTTCTTCTTCTTCTTCTTAGTTTTGGCGTCGCATTATTGTGCATTTGCCAGTGTCAAGTATTAAGTTTTAATAATTTTTGATAATATTTTATCAAAATAGTCACTGTCGTAGTCTCATCATAGTCCAGTAAAGTCGCAGTCAAGTCCAATCATAGTCCAAGTCATACCTCAGTAAAGCAGTGGAGACTTTACTAGAGGCGTCTATGTAGTTTTGGTAACAACACGGAACAACATGATACGTCACATTATATCACTTGCCTACACTCATGCGCGTAAATCAGCTCATAATCAACGAAATACCACCATTTTTCACTAATTATCACGGATAAAAACACAAGTTTAACAAAATAATACAATGAGGCTACATGATTTTTCCGCGTTCCCGCCAAAACTCCCTAGACTACTGTTGTTTTCACAAAAGTGATAGAACTCAACGAGATCTACATTTTGGATGACAGCTGTCAAACTTAAAAGTGATTTATCTCGGTTATTATCGATTTTAGACTATTGCTCTCTTCACAAAAGTAATAGAACTCGACGAAATCTACATTTCGGATGACAGCTATCAAACTTAAAAGTGATTTATCTCGGTAATTATCGATTCTAGACTACTGCTCTCTTCACAAAAGTAATAGAGCTCGACGAGATCTATATTTCGGATGACAGGTGTCAAACTTAAAAGTGATTTATCTCGGTTATTATTGATTCTAGACCATTGATGACTTCACGAAAGTAATAAAGCTTGACGAAATCTACATTTCGGATGACAGCTGTCAAACTTAAAAGTGATTTATCTCGGTTATTATCGATTCTAGACTATTGCTCTCTTCACAAAAGTAATTGAACTCGACGAAATCTACATTTCGGATGACAGCTGTCAAACTTAAAAGTGATTTATCTCGGTAATTATCGATTCTAGACTACTGCTCTCTTCACAAAAGTAAAAGAGCTCGACAAGATCTATATTTCAGATGACAGGTGTCAAACTTAAAAGTGATTTATCTCGGTTATTATTGATTCTAGACCATTGATGACTTCACGAAAGTAATAAAGCTTGACGAAATCTACATTTCGGATGACAGCTGTCAAACTTAAAAGTGATTTATCTCGGTAATTATTGATTCTAGACTACTGCTCTCTTGACAAAAGTATTAGAGCTCGACGAGATCTATATTTCGAATGACAGCTGTCAAACTTAAAAGTGATTTACCTCGGTAATTATTGATTCTAGACTACTGCTCTCTTCACAAAAAAAATAAAGCTCGACGAGATCTACATTTCGGATTACTTTGAAGTTTGACAGCTGTCATCCGAAATGTAGGTTTCGTTGACCTCTATCACTTTTGTGAAGACAGCAGTAGTCTAGAATCGATAATAACCGAGATAAATCACGTTGAAGTTTGACAGCTGTCATCCGAAATATAGATCTCGTTGACCTTTATCACTTTTGTGAAGACAGCAGTAGTCTAGAATCCATAATTACCGAGATAAATCACTTTTAAGTTTGACAGCTATCATCCGAAATGTAGATTTCGTTGACCTCTATCACTTTTGTGAAGACAGCAGTAGTCTAGAATCGATAATAACCGAGATAAATCATGTTGAAGTTTGACAGCTGTCATCCGAAATATAGATCTCGTTGACCTCTATCACTTTTATGAAGACAGCAGTAGTGTAGAATCGATAATAACCTAGATAAATCACTTTGAAGTTTGACAGCTGTCATCCGAAATTTAGATCTAGTTGAGCTCTATCACTTTTGTGAAGAGAGCAGTAGTCTAAAATTGTTAATAACCTAGATAAATCACTTTTGAGTTTGACAGCTGTCATAAGAAATGTAGATCTCGTTGAGCTCTATCACTTTTGTGAAGACAGCAGTAGTCTAGAATCGATAATAATCGAGATAAACTCACTTTTAAGTTCGACAGCTGTCATCTGAAATGTAGATCTCGTTGAGTTCTATTACTTTTGTGAAGAGAGCAGTAGTCTAGAATCGATAATTACCGAGATAAATCACTTTTAAGTTTGACAGCTGTCACTTGGACAGCTGTTACTGTGCCACTCGTCGTGACAAATCACACAAGTCCATAATCGATGGGCTTATGAGATATTTTTCATGTCACTTTGCACAAATCAATGCATCTATTGCCACATTATTTCTCTAATATATCAAACGAAGAACAAAACACTTTCTTTCTGCGGTTGGCTCACACAAAATCAGACTGTATATGAGAGATTTTACTTATCTTCAGCCGGTTATCCCTAAAACCTTTTTTTCCGCTAACTGCCTAGATGTCATCAGTGTCTAAGGCAACACTGGGCGCCGCGGTGTCGCCGCGACGACGCTCAGCACCGCCGCTGCACCGCGGCGGTGCAGCGCGGTGACGCCGCGGTGCAATTACGCGGCGTCAACGCCCGTGTGGCATGTGCCTTAGGTGACATAACGTTGAGATTCGAGAAAACGGGTCATTGTGAATTATTTAATGAAAATACCTAATTTGGTATTTATGATGGCGCTCGGACATTTATTTACTACTTTCACTTAGGGACTGTGGCTCTGTAGATATTTTATTATTATATACTACGGGACTAATCACGCACTAAAATTATAAGATAAATAAATACCTCATTATACCGACGTTTCGGCCGAGTTCCATCGACCGTGGTCACGGGTAGACTCAATCAGTCTGTCAGTAGTAATAATTATGTGTTCAAATCGCGAAAGTTTAAAAACAACATCTGTAGATATTGGCTCGAAGGCTATAACATATTATATTGAATTCTGATCGGGGTCTAACCAACTTTGTGATCGTAAAGCAAGTCTAAGCCCTTGAGCGGTCGTGTCATATGCAGCTATGATCGTACACGCTAGAGTTGGCCAAGCTTTGTTGTATGCATTCATGCATCAATTCAAAACTATTACCCGGAATCTACGAGTATATCCCTACTCGGAACTTTGACGGTCTTGGTAGCGTCATAACAACGTTTAAGTTTTATACATTAAAAATAAATCTTTAGGTGCCTCGGGATATTTTTTTCAATCTCTTGAATCCGTGTGCTAAAATGAATCTTCGTATAAATAAATATTTGGGGACATCTTACACATGGTATCTGACGCCAAACTAAGCAAAGCTTGTGGTATGGCTACCAGAGACTGATAAACTACTTATAGGTGGATATTTTTAAATACATACTTTTATAGATAGTAACTAAATAGCACCCAAACACAGAGCAAATATCTATGTTCAACACATAAATACTTGCCCTGGTTGCGGGATCAAACTCACACCTATTTGACCCAGTAGTTAGGGGCACTAACCACTGAGCCACCGAGGCAGTCATATATACAGTATCAAATACCTATAGAGTAAAGGAACGTTTGCCTTCTAGGTAAACGTGCTACACCCTATACCGACATTTAGATTCTTGGTGACCGTAAACATTATCACTAGGGGACCTTCAAAAAGAGTCTTGGGCGATTCGTCCCGCGGGCCCAACCGCTTGCGGGGCGAAACGCCACAGTACTCGTTTAAATCACGGAACTATAATATTGCAAAAAAACGCCTGTCTGAAATTAGTACTACTTTCAATATATCTAATTATTATTATTACATTTATTAGGTAAACAGTGGTTAAAATTTTAAAAAACGGGTTGCTCTCCTGGAGTGCCGACAGAAGTAAAAACTTGAAAATTAACGTAATTTCTTTTTTGATATTTTGGAATGGTTAGAGAATAATTTCGCTCGAATTGCTTTATTTATCAGTATAATAGTACCTACTATAATTTATGTGGTAAAATACAATATATATCACACACGCACACTCGCGCAAGCCCCTGCGCCGCTTAGCGAAACAGCAAAAGCAGGCATACGTTTTCGCCGCGCGGTAGAAAGAAAGGGGGGATAGAACGCCGCGCCGGTGGTCTCCTCTCCTTCCGTCTTACATATTTTCGATCATTTACGTGTAATTTAAAAAAAAACCCATCACAAAAAGTGCATAACGCCACTACATAAGTTTTCACTTAATAATCAAAATTATATTAAATATTATTCTCATTAAGAAACCAACGCACGTTGAATAGGTCGTCGTATTCTGGCTTCGCAGCCTGTGAATACGTCCCAGCCTTCCCGGGGCTTACGTAGCCTTACCGCCGGCACCTAAGTAAATATAATTCATGTGGACTCGTATGGTGCTATTACAGATTAGGGATCGGTGAAAGCAGAACTTATGGTTTTTGTGTAAAATTCACGAATTACCTGGCTTTAGCCCGCGTAAATCGAAGGGCGAATCGCCCAAGACTCTTTTTGAAGGTCCCCATTCGGCCCGCTCCAAACAACACGGGGCGAAAGGGGACCTTCACGGGCCCAACCGCTTGCGGGGCGAAACGCCGCAATACTCGCGAGTTGCTCCTAGTGAGATTTTGACATACGTGATATCTCACAGGATCCTTTTATTTTTCGGGATAAAAGTAGCTTAATAATAACATTAGCATTATAATAACAAAATTATTAAATTATATTTGTTTTTTTTTATTTCATAATAAAATTATAATAACGTAGCTCAATAACAACTGAAAGAGTTAACAAACCAGCAAACATATTTTTTTACTCTTTTGCGTAGCAACAGAGTGAGAGGTTGATTTTTTTCCATGGATATACAGGATTGCTAGTAATCAATGAGCATTTTTAGGGGCTTATTCTGTACATCAAAACTAACAACTTTTGTTCAACAACTTATCAAAAATAAAAAAAAATGTTGTTCCATAAAGCGTTCACCCTCGACAAAATGTATGGAACAGATGATTATTTTTTCGAGTTTTGACATAAGTTGCAGAACAAAAGTTGTTAGTTTTGATGTACAAAATAAGCCCCTAAAAGGATGCTAATTGATTAGGAATAACCCTGTATAGTTTAAAGGTCGGAGAGAGTCGTATACTACGTTTTATCCCCAAAAAATAAAAGGTATCGATACAAATAGCATAAAAACCGAATTATCAAGAGGGAAAAGCCGCGGGCAAAAGCTAGTATTATAATAAAAACTATTTTAAAGGCATTGTTATGGGCAATGGCCCATAACTTTTAAAAGTTGGACTTATCTCTCTGATACAGTCTCATCTACACTGTTTCCGTTAGAAGGCGCGAGCAGCGCTTGAGGTGCGAAATTGAAATAAAGTTGCCATGCTCGACTTGATTGTTTACTTTATTCCCTGTATTATTCAGTAATGCCAACTGTAATTCTCTCCGTCTGCTGTATGATAAATAACTGAGAATATGTGAAAAAAAAACCTAACGTTTTGTCTACATGGACTTAAATCTGTAACATTGTAAAGTGAGTTTAAAAATTGTGAGAAATAGCATATTCCAACTGTATAAATGGAGAATAAAGGAGGAGTTGTCATCATTGGTTTTAGTTATAGCTATTTGACAGTTCAAAGTTATAGTCTTCCAAGCTTTACGATTTTTACTGAACAAAAATTATTGCATACCCCGTAGAAACTGTTACAATGATTACGAAGTGTTCTTTAGTTGGTAGGAAAACTCTAGGATGTCATTCTATTCGTCATTATGACCATCATTTACCTTGGGACCAATTCTGTAATAATGCAACAAATCATCTAGAAATCTTAATAAAAACTTAATTTTATTGATACTCAAGGCTCTATGCATATAATTATGCATGATGCGCAACCAAGCATATTTTTACTAGCTGACCCGGCGAACTTTGTTTCACGCAATATCTTTATAAATTATAGCCTATGTATTATTCTGATGTACAAGCATTACTATTGCAAAGTTTCATCACGATCGGCTCAGTAGTTTTTGCGTGAAAGAGGAAAAAACATCCATTAATACAAACTTTCGCGTTAATAATATTAGTAGGAAAGGTGGTGTTCTATTGATGTCCTAGTCTCTTAGTGAGCTACAAGCTCTTCGTATCTACGTCAAAGACAGCGTAACAGCTCTATTATAAAAACAGCGGATTTATCGCAACTATCAGAAGTGCCATTAGCTAACTAACATTAACAACTGACAAACCCCAAAGAAAACAAATATGACTAACACTTTGTTTATCGCCCGCTACGCAAAACACCTTGTCTTCCGTTTAAAGGCGCCAGCCTTCATTAATCACCTATCTAGACTAGACTACAATCATAGACATCTACAGAGAGACATTTTCTTTATTGTTGATTTTGTCAATCAACTACTCATCGCTTTTTGCTTTAGCGGCCATAACTAAGTATTGTTCACGAGGTACGCAAACGCCTAAAAACCAAATGAATGGTCGCGCGAAATTCAATATTAAGGGTTTTTTTTACAATTTACGGATAAACCACTCGTTTAAGTTTACAAAACTCTTTTAGAGACCATAAATAGGTTTTGCTTACGAGGTACCTATTCACCTAAAAACCAAATTAGGGTACTTCTTCTATGACAAAATTTTGGACATCTATGGGTTTATTTCTGAAACTTAACGAACAAAACGGCGTGTAATTTTTTTTTCTATACTGATTAGCTTTAACTCTACTGATACAAGTGATATTTTTCAAATAATTGCAGTCTAAGTATAAATTAAAATTTATTTGAAGTTGGTTCTTCTGATTCATATACTGCGTACGCTTGCCATATTTCGAAAGATAATGGTCGATATCGCATTTTCCCTTTGGTAAATCACTATCCTACTAATATTATAAACGCGAAAGTTTCTGAGGATGGATGGATGGATGTATGGATGTTTGTTACTCTTTCACGCAAAAACTACTGAACGGATTGAGATGAAACTTTGCAATAATATAGCTTATATATCAAAATAACACACAGGCTATAAATTATAATGATGTTGCGTCAAAAATCAAAATATCATGCGGGCGAAGCCGCGGGTATAAACTAGTGAATTATAATTATATCAAAAGGAAATGAATTGCTCATTTACAAAAAAAATGTGTATTAGTTATAACTACCTTAGGATGTTTATAAATAGGCAAATAAAATTGAAATATATGTTTTTAATTACCTTTTTTACATATTATGAACATGTGCGACAGAGCTGAAAGTGAAATAAAATTTTGGGCAGATGAATCAGTCGAAGAATGGAATTTTGAAGAAATACCCATTAGTGGTCGCGCGAAATTTAATTGTTATGGGTTTTTTGCCATTTACAGATAAACTACTCATTTTAAGTTTACCAACTCATTTAACGGCCATGAATGGGTATTGTTCACGAGGTACACCTAAAAACCAAATTAGTGGTCAAACTATGCACGAATTTGCTTCAACTGATTTTCACTTCAGTTTTTAGCTGATACACTTTTGCGCATCGACTGACCACTATTTTGGTTTTTATGTATACCTCGCTAACACTTAACCTTCCTATACTCGCGCGTTGGTCTGTGAGACCGACGAAATATTATTTCGCATTTATTTTATATTCAAACAATGCACCGTCTTTGAGCTTTTTGCTAGCTGCCTCATTTGTTGATAGCTTTACTTCAGTACGCTGAGCGAGTTTGTGCAAGTACGGCGTGTGGGTGTATTTGGCGCCAATCGGTCCGTGAGACCGACGCGAGTATAAGTGCAACAAAAAATGTGTATGAAATGTTTGTATTGATTATACATTAATTGGCATTTTATGGTCTAAAATCTTGATAGCTACATCTCGAGTCTCAACTAATAAGGTACTAAGATGATTTTTACTGAGTACAGATTTTAGTCAGTTTTTTCTACACTTGAACAAAAGTTTGATATTTTTGAAGGCTGTCACGCGAAGTCTGATAGACATTACAATAATAAATTAATAGTACGATTAACTAAGTTTATTTTGTAGTTAAATTATATGGCTACAGGAAAAAAATATACCTATGTAGCTTATACTGCTAATAATAAAAAAAAATGGGACCCAAAGTTACGGTCTGTGACACCGTGCGCGAGTATAGGTGTTACAAAAATTGGCGCGAGTATAGGAAGGTTAATATAACTTAATGGCCGCTTTATGAGTTTTTGTAAACTTAATTTGAGCAGTTTATCTGTACTTGAATGTCATAAAACTCAAAAACAAAATTAAATCGAACCATAATAGAATTAAACCTTAATCGTGTAAGACTTAGTGTGTAGCATAAAACAACTCTTGTTCCACTTAAATCTCTAATTTCGATCCCCAAAAGATCCAAAACACTCGTTGTTCTACCATGCACGATGCCTCAGGGGTTACTTAAATTCCTTTTGATGATTTTACCTTTTCTACAAGTAAAGGTAGCATTACGAGAGATAGAAACAACAAATAATAAAAACACTTTATTAAATAATTACATTACATAAAAATAGATTAAAAGTACAAAAACAAAACAAATAGGTTTCTTACTGGCGGCCTAGGTATTTCTTATAGGCAACCAGCCGAGCTAGTATGCGCGCCACGAATTATTTCGTTCGTAGTGTCAGAACGAGACAAAGATATGGCAAAGTATATATCTGTCACTTTTTCACACGTCGAAATGAGTTCTTTTCGTGGCTATTTGTGGTCGCATGCTTGCCTTGCAAGATTTCGAGAGAAATTCGATGGCGTATGTGAATCCACCAAGTCGCACTGGACCAGCAAGGTGGATATGGTCCAATCACCCTTTATGGGTAAGCCTACGTCTTGCAGTGGATTACTAAAAAGACTGGTAGTTTGTACTGTACTAGCCTTTTGACGTGATGACGTCTCATAAATCGATGAAAGCCCGCGCTGGCTACACGCACGAAAAAATATCATGTTTCGCCATAGCCGAGCGAGAACGCCGAACAAGAGATAAATAGACACGATCGGCCTAACTGTTTGGGTTGTTTCAGTTGTTGATTCAACGGTCGATACAATTTAAATGGGACCAATTTCCAAGAAGTATCTATCCATCCATCAGCCAAAGGACGTCCACTGCTGGACATAGGCCTCCCCTATGGATCTCTAATAAGACCGGTTGATAGCGGCCTGCATCCAGCGCGATCCTGCGGTCTTAATGAGGTCATCTGTCTACCTTGTGGGTGGACGTCCTACGCTGCGCTTGCCGGTACGTGGTCTCCACTCGAGAACTTTTCGACTCCACCGATCATTAGTCCTCCGCGCTATGTGCCCTGCCCATTGCCATTTCAACTTGCTAATCCGTTGGGCTATGTCGAAAATTTTCGACCAGTGTGTGTTGTCAGTGATGACTTATGGCAAAGAAACGTGGTCTCTCACTATGGGCCTTATTTGTGAGCTCCAAGTAGTCCA
Source organism: Hypomecis punctinalis (assembly GCA_949316475.1). Lineage (NCBI taxonomy): Eukaryota > Metazoa > Arthropoda > Insecta > Lepidoptera > Geometridae > Hypomecis > Hypomecis punctinalis. The sequence continues at coordinate 22,696,988 of OX438809.1, read as the reverse complement.
ACGAGCTTTGGAGAGGGCTATGCTCGGAGTCTCTCTGCGGGATCGAATCAGGAATGAGGAGATCCGTAGAAGAACCAAAGTTACCAAGTAGTCTATTATTTCCAATAAAAAAATCATTATCGAAATTGGACTACTATGAAAAAAGTTATGCGTGGTTATACATAAAAAAAATATACGCGTCGTTTTGACTACCTCCTCCGTTTCGTCGGTCAAAAAATTAAAATAGTGTACACAATCATTAGAATTTAAAGTGGCGAAAAATTACACTAGCATGGTTGCAACTGTTGCATCTATCATAGATATCAAATTGAAGTTACTAAAAATACTAAATACTGACCATAAAACAATGTAAATTTCACGATGCACACATCTGTATGTAATAATAAAAAAGCTTAAAGCCCTTGAACACATTTAGTAATGGAACTGGTCGTGGAGGGTTCTCATTGAACCGGAGTGCGCAGTAAGCAGGAGCTCTTCACCTACATGTGACGATTATTATCAAAAAAAAAAACCGGACAAGTGCGAGTCAGGCTCGTACATCGAGGGTTCCGTACAAACACGTTGTTAAAATAATTAAAAACCTGTTTTAGCATGTGCTAATGAAGTTCTTTTATATGATACCTTACATGATACGATTTACTCACTTTGAATTTTGAACCAATATATTGTGAATTTTGAGGCCCTATTTTTTATGACTTAAATAAAAATTTACAGTTTTCAGATTTAGTCCTATGTGTGTACTCTAAGACAATGCTTCTCGCCAAATTTCATAGTTCTATGTCAACGGGAAGTACCCTGTAGGTTTTGATTTATGTGAGTGCAAAATATGCGGTTTTACGACATAAACGGCTCTAACTTTTTTAAACGATAACTGAGAAGTTTTTCTTTTACACTACTGCAAGAGATCATAGATATACATATACAGTTTAAATTTCAACTCGATATTTACGCGTTCCCGAGATAAAGAGTCTTGACATACACACAGACGGACAGACGGATAGACGGACAGACGGACAACAAAGTGATCCTATAAGGGTTCCGTTTTTTCCTTTTAAGGTACGGAACCCTAAAAAAAAATCTTATAACATTATCACGTAAAATTGTCATCCGTAAACCGACTTTACAAACAACTAATTCTTGTAGTAGTCCGCTACAGAACAAAACGACGCGGCGACGTCCTATCCTCGCGATATCTATGACTACAATCTACTTCAATTCTTGGCAAATCGCCACCTGACGGCTATTCCGGACGTTGACCTCTTTAGCCTCACTCCAATCACTCTAACTGTGAAAACAATAAGTTTTTATAACGATCTAAAGACAAAAGCCGACTAATTGAGCCCGAATTGTACTCGGTTTTGGAAAGATCCTTCTTGGAACACGCCTGAAAAATATGAAATTATTTTTATAAGAAATACTGGCGGCTTCCAGAATAAAAAGAAATCTTTGATATTCCGCAACCGTTCCGCTTTTTCAATAGAAAACAATATTTACTAAAGTGTAGTACATAATGCTAAAACCGTCTATATGAATAAAGTTTTGAGGCCAACCCTGAAGTTGCCAAAAACAATCAATTGACAATATGTACAGTCATTTCATAAAATCATTTGCTAAGTTGTTATTAACTTACTTGTAATATTTAAAAACGGTTCATTTATTTGACAATTTTAAGCCCCATCGTAAAAGTTATTCATTATCTATTTAGTTAGGTTGTGAAAATTAAAAAAATCTCGTCCAGTGAAAAGGCCACTGATGACACTTAGCACTTTGACGTGAAGACAGATGTTTCGGATTTCATTTTGACAGACTTTTATTATCGGTACAACCCTTAGATTATAGAAGGTTCAACCCGAATTTAAAAAAAAATATTTTAGCAATTTCGAGCAAATTGCTCTAAGTTTTCAAGGGAAACTTTTTTTAATGGGATCTAGACACGCGGAAGTGTGTCCGACCAAGACAAAGAAACAGCTGGCGATGCCACGTGTGTAATATTACACGAACCATTTGGAGCCACTTTTGACCCCTTTATGACTCGAAAACGATTTAACCTAAATATATTATTAAATTTATTTAGCTAGCCTAGAATACAAAATTTGGTTAATTTTACTTCAACAGTTATTTATATACACATATTAACGTTTAAAAACCGAGGTTTCATTGATTGATTCACTGACTCACTGACTTATAGATCAAAACCTAACCCACTTCCAGATGATCTAGAAACTTGATATTTGGCATCAAGGTAGACTATTACGCATATACAAAGGAAAAAATCTAAAAATTTGAGTTTTACCCCCAACCCCCTAATACTGGGGGATGAAAGCTTGTACGAGACTTTCACTAATTTTCATGCTAGAAGTCTAAAAAATGATAATATATGAAGGCTATATGTTATAAATAATAAAACACGTACTTCAGAATTCTTAAGAAATCACCCCCCCAATCCTTAAAACTGGGGAATAAAAGTTAGTATAAGACTTATAAGTTTTGAAGCTCTTCTTCTTGATTGTTGCGCTCTTGACAGAACGGTCGTGGTCATCTCGCAGTATTATTATTGGTAGGTGCAGATGTAATGCTCCTTACGATGTCACAAGTCACATATATTGAATAAGGTGTAGAGTTTGTGGAGTAAGGACTCGTAGAGTTAAGGCAAGTAGAGTTAGAAGCTTGGCTCTACATAAGATCTGTCAACTTTTTGAAAGTGCGAACTGTGGTCTTGGCTATATTTCACATGGAAATGTTTTTGTTGGATATATGTTTTTATTTTAGCCATCTATCCTAACGTCAACCTCATACCTCAAATCAGTCTTGCCTCGAAAACAATAAGTTTTTATAATGACCTGAAGACAATAGCCTTCAAATTGTGCCCGAATTGTGCGGTTCGGGGGGAAGTCCCGAAAAGTGTGGCTTTTTCAATGACTCATTCGGAAATTAAATTAAATTAAATTAAATTATTTTTATTGAGACAAAAACGAGACTACATCACACTTACATTTATCTCACAAACTAATCAAATTATTATTAATAACAAATTACTAATTAAATTAATAAAAATAAACAATCATAATGCAATTAAAATATTAGTCAACCAAATTACTGTTATGTCACAAAGAAATATAATCATGTCAAAATTATTAGTCAATTAATCATATATTATAAAATGTCACATATTACGACAAAACATCAGTCATAAAACTCTACAATTTCCACAGTGCTCGTAGCGCTGTTACCGTGATCCCATTGATCTGTGAGGTTTTCACAGTATGTCTTAATAATAGATGTAATAGTTTTCCAATTGTCAAAAATAATGTCAAAATCGGTATTGGTTGCCAGGAGTGCATTGAGATGGTTGCGAGCGCGTATTAGCGGGGACATTGATCCAGCTGTAGTGCGACAATGTTCTACGTGAAATAGATTGGGCAACCGGCCACGCCGGTTCATCGGGACCCCGGGCCCATCCGGAACAAATAGCACACACAGTAAATTGTGTAGCTCAATAGAGTCTATTGAACTCTTGAGTACCTTAACGCAAGTGGTGAGTTGTTCGATCATCCTTCTCACTTCAAGCGAGTTGTAGCCGAGCTGTCCAAGTAAAAACTTAGTCGGGTACAAGAAGGGATAGTATCCATACTGTTTTTTGTATAGCGACCTTAAGAAAGCTTTTTGAACCTTTTCAAGCAAGCGCGTGTACGTGACATGGTAAGGGTTCCAGACACATGCACTCGACTCCAGCTTGCTCCTGACCAAAGAGCTATAAAGAGTTTTAATAACTTGTGGGTTCTCAAAGTCCTTTGCGTTCCGAAGCACAAACCCAAGGCGACGGTAAGCCTCTTTGGCAAGATCTGACACGTGATCGCGAAAAGTTAAGCCACGATCGAAAGTAACTCCCAGATCTTTAGCAGAGTTTGCTCTATGTATGGCCGTTGCACCCAAGTGATAATCAAAGTGTATTGGATTCTTTTTCCTGTCAAATGTCATAACATTACATTTACTATAATTGAAAAACATCTTATTTTCCACGCTCCATTGATAAATGCTATTGATGTCATCCTGTAAGCGTAAACACTCGCTATGTGTTTTTATTTCAATAAATATTTTAAGGTCATCTGCGTACAGGAGACACTGAGCAGAAGACAACACTTTTGGTAGATCGTGGATCATCATGAGAAAATATAACGGTCCGGTTACTGAGCCCTGACTTACTCCGGATCTAGTGTAGTAAGGTTTCGATTCGTAAATGCCATGTCTCACATACTGACGCCGTCCCCTCATGAGGTCCGCTACGAAACGCAAAAGGCTTGGACTAAAACCAAAGGACGATGATAGCTTGAGCAATAGGATATTATTATCTATTTTGTCGAAAGCTTTCTGGAAATCGAAATATACTACGTCAACTTGGGAACCACGATCCATAGCTTTCGAAATATAGTCCACCAAGCATAACAGATTGTTATTTACAGAGCGTCCTGGCCTAAAACCATGTTGCTCTTCTCCTATATGCTGTTTCACCTGTCTATATATCTCACTGTGCAGTATGTACTCGAAGACCTTAGCAGGCGCACACAAAATTGCGATAGGGCGGTACTCTTCCACTAAGGTCTTTTTACTGCTCTTTGGGATGGGTGTCACCCTAGACAACTTCCACTGATCGGGATACCTTCCATTTTTAAGGGCGAGATTCAGAATATGAAACAGCGGAAGGATAAAATGTCTTTTACCCGTTTTAATAACAAAGCCAGGTAAGCCATCGGGACCTGGCGAGCTGCTTGGCTTTAACTTGTTAATTCCGCGTTCAATGTCTGTAGGTGATATTTCCGGTAGGGTTACACAACCACTATGAGCAATGCCTCCCGAACATGAGTTTGAATTAATTGCTGGGAGATCGTCCAAAAAGACGCTCGAAAAATAGTCTGCGAATGCCTGAAAGGAAACGGGGTGGCCATTATCACGTTTTGTTCCCAGAATTGAGGTTTGGTTAAGTTTTTGTTTTAAGAGGAAGGGGATGGAGTTGTATTTGGGGGAATTTTTGGCACAATAGTTCATAGTTTGCTTATTTTAACCATTTTTTACTTTTCTTTATAATGCTGTTTCCAGTAGCTACGTGATTTTATTATATTTTCTGTGGTTTAACTACAAAGTTACGCCGTAGTTAAAAAATACATTACAAGGTCACTATTTTTATCTAAATTAAGACCAAAATAAAACAAAAGGACGTATCAAAATTTTGTTTTGTCTTTTGTTTTCAATAATTATTTTTTGCAAAAAATGTCATGACCGACTTCAACCGTGAATATTTCGCATGGACCGATGTAGAATTGTTTTCATTATTGTTGATTTATCAAAAATGGCTCAGCCGAACTTGATCAAATTTATTTAGACCAATTTCGAAGTACACTCTTTCTAATAAAAAAGAATTATCGAAATCAGGCCACAACGTAAAAAGTTATGCGTGGTTATACATAAAAAAGTAAACGCGTCAAATTGACTAGGCACCTCCTTAGTTTCGTCGGTCAAAATAACGATCAATTGTTCTGAATTTAAATTTCACTCTATCTCAGGATGCATAAAGATTTACTTACGTCACTACGACACCCCTCTAGTGTGCTCCAAAAAAGCACAAAATTATAAACGTTATGTACTTTGGTTTGCTTTTGTAATGAATGTACCTACAATGTACACACCTACGTTTTAGAGATACTGCAACACCTAAACGCCCGTGTCCTTGGTTCCAAAATAGCCAAGTAGCCGCCCTGGCATCTTTGTAAAATGTAGCAGCTTACCGCCCGCCATATATCTAAGTTATGAGGGCCCAGGGACACGAGCTTGCGATCACTACTTTATTTGATTACGTCCCTCCGAGCCCGTTGAAATATCTACCTGAATATGATAACGAGGTTTTATATTTCATTATCCTGTGAATATTTATGAGAGATATTGGTGAAGATAGTTTTCAAAGTCTTTACGCATGTCTTAATTTGAGACACGTGCATTGTATTTTGTGTTTTAACGAAAGATCACGTTGGTTTTATACTCGTATTTCATTATCCTCTGAATATTTATGAGAGGGGTTGGTGGCAATAGTTTGGAAAATGTTTACGCATGTCTTAATTTGAGACACGTGCATTGTATTTTGTGTTTTAACGAAAGATCACGTTGGTTTTATACTCGTATTTCATTATCCTGTGAATATTTATGAGAGAGATTGGTGGCGTTAGTTTGGAAAGTGTTTACGCATGTCTTAATTTGAGATACGTGCATTATATTTTTTGTTTTAACGTATGATCACGCAGGTTTTATACTCTTATGTCATTATCTTGTGAATATTTATGAGAGGGATTGGTGGCAATAGTTCGGAAAGTGTTTACGCATGTTTTAATTTGAGACGCGTGCATTGTATTTTTTGTTTTAACGAAAGATCACGTTAGTTTTATACTCGTATTTCACTATCCTGTGAATATTTATGAGAGGGATTGGTGGCAATAGTATGGAAAGTGTTTACGCATGTCTTAATTTGAGACACGTGCATTGTATTTTGTGTTTTAACGAAAGATCACGCTGGTTTTATACTTTTATGTCATTATCCTGTGAATATTAATTTATGAGAGGGATTGTTGACGATAATTTGGAACGTACTTACGTATGTCTTAATTTGAGACACGCGCATTGTAAGTAATTGGTGTTTTAACGTGATCTTTCACGTTGGTTTTATAATCGTATTTTATTAGCCTGTGAATATTTGTGGGTGGGATTGGTGACCATGACGATAGTTTGGAAAGTCTTTACGTAAGTCTTTATTTAAGACACTTGATGTTTATTATGTAGAGAGCCTTTATCTTATATGTACTAGGCATGCATAAGGCGGTAGACGGAGAAAATCGAAGCTTGGCTACAAAAAATGAAGTTAAAGAACGTTCTGCACGGTTAGTTTTAGGATGGGTGACCATGCACGGATAGCGCTTTCAAGTGGCTCGGATGAGACGTTTCATTGGTTCCGGTTGTATTAAACATTTAGTTAGTTCATATTGGCTAGGTGTTAGAGTTTTTAAGCTGCCTGAAAGCCTCTAACATGGTTAGTTATCTTACCTTATTCTTATCTCCAAGGTTAAAAAAACTTTAAAATAGTCAGGTTATTTAATGACTAATTTTATACCTTAAGTATGATTAATAAAGACGTTCTAGAAACGCTATTAAAAGTCTTATAAACCGATACACAAAGAAAATGCCTAAATATCAAAGACACAACAAAAGCGACTGAAAGCCATTTAAATATCAGATTTTTTATTTACCGCTACGTTGACTCATTCCTATAATGAAAATCCTGTTACTACCTTTACTTCCTTTTATTTTATTACATTTTTCGTTCATTCACAGAGGATTTGATACAATAAGCAAGATTCAAGAAAGGGACGCTTTATAAACTTTTTACAAAATACCCAGACGCGTACAAAAGTTGATAAAGCCCTATTACAGGCGAATAAAGAAGAAAATATGCAGAAAAATGAGTTTTATATCATAAAATAGCTTTTTACCGAAGATTTCTTGATTCGAGTTTGGAGAGTAAGATGCCATTGATACATATCTTTTTGAGTTGGGGCTTCTACGAGGTGTGTCTTTCTGTATGACTTAAAAATCATTGATCGTCATTATCAGATGTAAAACGTCTAGTATTGTTGTAAGTCGCTTCAAGTATAGATTTATATTGGAAGCGACTGGCACCCAACACATTCGGCGATTTTAGTCAACCCTTACTCTTTTCGAAAACTAATCAGTTCTAAGTTTATGCGTTACATGCCCTGCACAGTGCACAGGAATTCTGCCATTCCGTTGGACTATATCAGTTAATTTTGGGCAATGGTGTGCATAATCATATATGTATTATTATGTTTCCCAAACGATTGGGCCAATTTGGAAATGCATTTTTGACCGACGAAACGGAGGAGGTACTCAATTCGACGCGTGTATATTTTTTTTTCCCTGTAAATCCTCGCATAACTTTTTACGTAGTGATCCGATTTCGATAGCTCTTTTTTATTGGAATTAGTATACGTTTAAATTGATCCCATTAAAATTTTATCGAAATCAGTTGAGACATGTTTGATAAATCAACAATAATGTGAACAATGCTACATCGATCCGTGCGATCCTTGCGTTCGTGCTGCAGGCGATAAGGCCACCCATAGTTCTAACAGATTATTGTTTTTTTTTCTTGTTGAAACTTTTTCTATATATATACGGTGTGAAAATAAAGTGATTTTGTATCGTATATTAGCGAATTCTGTACACAGTTAGATACATAGATAGATATTGTTAACACAAAGAGCACAAATAACACAGATAACAAAAACATTAGGGACTATAAAGCGTGTAACAAGAGGCGGCCATATTGCTAAAAGCGGTTAAAGTCGGTCATACTATTTTTTGCAAAAAATAATTATCGTTTGCAAATGAAATGTTTCTTAGTAACTCTCCACTACCAACTGAAAACGTTTCACGTCAATCTTTATTTTAATTTCTTTGCATTTAAATCTACTTAAAACTCTCACAACAGCAAACGCATTCAAATTCAAATTCCAAGAACGCATCTATTTCCAAACTAGTTATTTATGCTCCCTCATAACAATACAGAACAGACACAAGTTCTGCACAACACTGAATTGAAATATCCCACCCGGAAACTAATTTCCAACAACGGCTTATTTACGAGTTACATTTACGGAATCGATGACCATAAAGTCACGGGAGTTCCCATAAGCAATCCGGGGCAGCCCCACTGGCGCAGGGGGTTGGCACGGACGGGTTAAGAACGCACCTTAAGATGCTTCTAACTAGCGATTTATTAACGACAACTTCTTGGATATTACTTCTTGGATTAATCATCATCATCTAATAACCAGCGTTGATATCTATCTGCACTCAGAATTAATGCTGAGAGTAGCCCATTTCGACTTTTTGTATATTTTTTAAATTTATCTGTCGTTTTATCTGTGTTATGTGTCAAATAATTTTTATTTAATTTAAATTCCATCATTTATAGTTTATACCGTAAGATGGTCATTGTTGGATGGTATGGACTTCGTCAATTAATTTTCAATGAGATCAGTATTAAAGAATTGTATTCAACGTGTCAATAGATTTTTTTATACTGATCCTGGTCTGCATTTTCGGTGGATATTCTTCGCTGCAAATACTGGTGTGACAGGTGTGTGGTTTTCATTCGAAATAATAATATCGCGGCCGGGCCGCTGGGAACCCGACCGGTTTCGGAGTAATTAGTACTCCTTCGTCAGGGAATACGCGCGCTCCCGTCGACTGGCGCACGGGCACAGAGGCGATATTATACGTGAGTAAAAACTGGTGTTTTCTTTAGTATAACAAATTCTCACGCGACTTTTAATGAAGTGATGTTGTAAATAGTTTATTATTCATGTTTAATGATATAAACATAATATTAACCGAACCTTTAACCGAACCTATTTAAATAAAATAACGGAATCCTAGTGGATGGCTATGACTGTAAAGCCTTAAAACAAATACACAAGATAAAATCAGTTTATTTGCGAGAACATTGTCTAACGTAGGTCTAATTACATAGATAGTATCAAATATTCTACCTTTGAAGGTGTACAAATTTATTTATTGTTTTATATCATTTATTCAAACTCAAACGTACAAACAACCGGTAAGTTCAGCGTGTTTCTGTACGAACCTACGAGTATGTGTATTTTGCCATCGAAGCTCCCGAACGGATGAATTGATTTTGATTTCGTTTCTTATGTTTAAATAGGGAATTAGTGGAAGTGTTCTTAAAATACCTATTTCATCATAATAAGTTCAACCGTTTTAAATTTATTGGCTCGTTTGTTAGCTGAGATAGCTATTTTTTTTAGTTATTTAATTTTGTTTATTATTTGTTCCTGATTTTATAACCAAAACCTTAGGCAAAACGTTGGTACAGACACCTAAAGGCTGTAATACCCTTAATACAAGAAGGGAAAGCGTGAGAAACCCGGGATGAATATCAGAACCCATGGGATCCACGCCTATAGACGAGGGTTCAACTGCTATTAGCGCTCTACATCTTTATAGAGTTGTGCTGTAAGTTCATTTTACACATGTTTAATATTAGTAGACTATGTGTGTGGCATTTAGAATGCAGTATTACTAGTTGGAGTGTTATTATTGTACTTTGGGCTTAATATTATATGCTTGTTTGAAAAAATATTCCAAACGAGTGCTATGGAGAGGGCTATTATGCTCAAAGTCGCTCTGTAAGATTGAATCAGAAATGAAAAGATCCGCAGACGAACAAAATTACATAGCCCGGCGGATAAGCAAGTGAGCAGGGTATATAGAATCACGGAATAGATGGCCAATGGGGCAGTAAAATTATCGACTGAAGACCAAGTACCGGCAAGCGTAGCATAGGGCGTCCACCCACAATGTGGACGTATGACCTCATCGAGAAAGTAGGATCGCGCTGGATGCAAGCCGCTTCCAATCGATGTTATTGGTTAGGGTTAGGGAGTTCTATGTCAAACAGTGGACGTCCTTAAGCTGATATGATGACAACGACGTCGTTAATATAAAAATTATATGGAAGTACGAGTAAGTTGGTAAAATGATAAACCACTTTCAATGATTCGACGTTTTCGCAGATAGCGTTTTAGCTTAATTTGGACAAAGCATCTGGGCCGGAATCCCAGAAAGATGCAGGTTCAAATCCTGCGAACGCGTCAATTTTTGAAATGTTTATCACAAAAAGAAAGTTTCTATATGGACACACCTGTGAAAATATTTGAAGAAGCACCTAAAAACTTATACCATATTATTTTTCTCTCGTTTCTTGTTCTAATTTATTCCAGGGATCGGTAATAACTTCGTAAATCTTTCAAACTCCAGTATTATCTTATTTTTCTGAGATTTATCTTGTACCTGCGATCTATAGGGATTCTTCGCGTATTAGTTTAAAACTTGTTAAACTACGATAACTCTCACATGCTCGGTAAAGTTTAATTAGAAATACTTTGGGTGAGTGAAAGAAACGGGTATCATACTAATATTGTAAATCCGAAAAGTTTGTTGGTTTGATCTCTTTCACGCAGCAACGGATTGACTTGATTTTTGACATGGATGTAGTTCATGGACCAGAAAGTGACATAGGCTACTTTTTATCCCGAAATAATAAAAGATTCCTGTGGGATAGCACAAAGTACCACGCTGGCGGAACCGCGCGCTAAAGCTAGTCTTAAATAAATTAATATATTTCTAAATGTGAATGAAACGATGAGCATTATTTTAGCCGTGGGACGTATTTGCTCTTTTGTTTTATAAGTACTGAGGCTTTTTAATAATTCATTACTGAATATAGGCCTACCCACAACGAGCGATTGGGCCATAATCAAGACACTGACCTATTGCGGGTTAGGGAATTTACATACGCCATCTAATTTCTTCTAAATATAGAGCGAATCAAATTTAATGGCGTCTGTCATATCAGCTACAAGCTGAATAGTACATCCCCCCTTATGGTCTAACTGACATAACGATAAGCTAGTGCGCAATGATTTGCCTCAAGTTAAAAGACATCAAAAACTTTAATTCGGCCCATATGCAACGTATTCATCTCGCTTTGTGATATTATCCTTCAATGAAAAGCCAGTGGTATGTAGATCCGTACATAAATTCCAAACATTTCTTTGCTACGGGACCGGCTTTGAACCTACCTTATACACTTATAGTTATTTATCATTTTAATTCTGACAATAATTATCCATAATTCATAAAAAATTAAATACAATTGTGTCATTCATTTTAAACATTAATTACAATATTTATTAGTTACAAAATTTATAATTTAGTGCCCATAACAATTAACATGCACTTATTCTGAATGGGGCAATCCAATCGATCAGCAATCATTTGAAGAATACCATTGCGACTGCCTCGCACTCTATATCGTAGGGCCGCGACTTTCTTGCGAATAATCGCATGAAAGTCATTCGTTCGTGCCGCTGCAAACATTTCAGATGCACTACACAAGCGAGGCAACCGCATCAGCATTCTGAAAATATCGTTATAAAGCGAGCGTCCTTTCCAAAGATCAGAAAACCTTCAACCTTGTTTTCTGATCTGCGGTTCTTCCACAAAGACATTGATTCTACATCCTAATTAGATATACGGTACTTGCAAAGTTAATCGGAGGAGCTATAACCGTTATCTAAACGGGCCAAAATTCGCCATACTCTTTCACTTGCAAATGACTAGATAGTCTGAATACATAAAGATAACAATACAGCGCTAAGTTCAATTTTAGTTAAAGGTTTCAAAGTTTTATCTTTGCTGATATTGTTTGATGTTTAAAAAATATCAAATAAAAATTTCGTTCGTTCGTTTAAGCTATAGGAATTCTACACCTGGACATTGGCCTTTCCTTTCAATGATATAATAAATATAAACTGAAATCATTGTTTCCTTTAAATCTTCGTTAAGGGTTTTTGACACGTGCAGCTAAGCAACTTAATCCGGGAGATGGCGCTATTTCTTCGAAACTAATTATTCATTATTTTTTCATTATTTAGCGAGAAATAACAAATTTAAAGTATTTTTGAGAATATTTCCTTTCATTATTTGGGCGTATAAAACACAATTGAAACTTTTGATACATAAACTCCTGAAAAAAGGTCAATGAAAAGATCATTTGAAGCGGCTTGTATTTTGCTGTCATAAGAAAGAAAAAAAACAATACATGCGCGCGAAATATGTGTATATTTCAAACTTTCTAATAACTTCGCACTCGAGCTCAAAATCAAAATGCTTGCATTCAGCTTAGTTTGGGGGTCACTGTATATGTATGTAATATATAACACTGTATGTAATATCTTTCTTTCATTCGTTTCTGGTGCAAAGAATGTCCATCGCCATCCAACGCGGAAATGCAGCAAACGTTATGGGCACCCTTGCACCAGGAACGATGAGGGGCGGATTATTTGATTATTTTTTTAAGTAGGTGTATATATTTTATTTTCTGTTATTATTATTATTCATATTTAACGAACTTTACTCTCTAAGCCTTGTACATATATATATATATATATATATATATGTAAATAAATTATTCTTCTTGTAATATCTTTATTTAGAATACAAAATCTAGGTAACTTTATCATTTAGAATACAAAATCTAGGTAACTAAGGTGTAAAATATATTGTTAGATGTAATTATGTAGGTATTCTAAAGTTGTAATAATCGTATTTAAGAATTATTGTTTTATATAAGTCTTTGAAATAACAATTGTTATTGCAAGGAGAAATTCATAAAATGTTGTACCTATTATAAAAGATTTAAATTATGAGGTCATCTGTTTTCATTGTGGGTGGTCGTCTTATTCTGCCGGTACGTGGTCTCCACTCGAGGATTGTTTCATCCCAGTGGTCATCAGTCCTGATTTCTAATACGAAATCATATATAAAACGTAACACCGATCACAATATATGTTTCACAGGCCAATTCCTGAATGGTTCTAGCCCAAGAGCGGAGAACAAACAACATATATCTCAAGGAATGAGATCGGTCCGTTAGGTCCCAACTTGGCGAAAACAACGGAATTCAAGGAAAACTTCAAAACAGCCAAATACCTATACAAATGGCGACAATTGATAGTTGGAAGTTGGTGCTGATTTTTGTACTTTCTGAGAACAAACACGTGCTTTCTTGTGGTTTAATCTGTTGTTGATTCGTCGGTAGTGTTTTTTGCGCTGACATCGTGATAGCCTGGTTTTTCTTAGGTAGAAGCTAAATGGGCAAAATAAGTGCGCTTTTTGACCGACGAACCACCGGAGGAGGTAGGTATACAATTCGACGCGTATATTTTATGTATAACCACGCATAACATTTTTCATAGTAGTCCGATTTCAATAATTCTTTTTTTATTGGAAAGAGTATACTTCAAAATTGGTCCCATTGAAGCCATTTTGCCAATCAACAATCATGTGAAAAATGTTACATCTATCCGTGCATAATATTTGCGTTCTAGCGAAGCGCCCCGGCTTTGCATAGGTGTATTAATACATATCAACAGTTCTCTTGAATTACTCTATCTATTAAAATAAACTGCATCAAAATCCGACGCGTAGTTTTAAAGATATAAGCATACATGGGGACGGACAGGGAAAAGCGACTTTGTTTTATACTATGTAATGATTCTGTACACGGATGAAGTCGGTCATGCTATTTTTTGCAAAAAATAATTATTAGGTAATAATTATTTCATTTTTACTAAAAAATGTCGGACACGTTTAATCAATCGCCATAAGAAAAAGATAATGCGTATCAAAGTACGGGAAACAGAGCTTGTGCCATCACGCTTCTGTAAAAAATATATTTAGGCAATTTAATGGGCTCTATCATTATAATAGGCCCAATTATGAAGGCGCCATCGTAATTATAATGGCTAGTTAGAATATTTCTGTTTCTTTTTCACATTAAGCGTACAATAGAGAGAGAACAATTTTTACGACGCTATTAAATTTACGATTTCATAATTGAGACTTATGTTTTGTTTAATTGGCAAAACTATACTGTATAGTATGTATGTATGTACAAAGTGAACAGCAGAGCTATCAGACAAAAGACTAAAATCATAGACGCTCTCCGTGCAGCTGCTAAACTTAAATGGAAATGGGCCGGACGTACTGCAAGAGTAAAAGTTGTCTTTTACTCCGAGGAGTGAAAAAATACTACACTGGATACCGAGAGACCAAAAAAGATGTCAAGGGCGACCACATAGAAGATGGAAAGGCCCAAAACAGGAGCCAATGGCAAGAGTTGGAGGAGGCCTACATCTAAAACTGGATGATCCCAGAAGAAAAACCTGACATGTCTAAATTTTGCTATGACTCAACAACTAACTAATTAATTAATAATAGAATAATAATAACAATATTTTTTTCTCTTTTTTGACATGTAATTAGTTATAATATTGAAATTTTATTGTAACCTATTTTTTGACATGTAATTAACTAATTTTGTAATATGAGAAATAAAGGCTATTTTTATTTATTTATTTTATTTTATGTATGTTTAGTTTAAGGTTTAATTTTTGTCAATCTAACTTGTGCACTAATTTTAATGTTTTAAGGCACCTAGATTTTTTTGGAAATCTAAATTATTGACTAACTAACATTTGCCTGCGGGTTTTCTTGCGTGGTATTTTTTATGTTATATGTTTTAGCTTTTATGTTATACCATGGGAAAAAATAGTTTTATGAGATTAATTAGTTTTTACCCGCGGCTTCGCCTGCATGATATTATGATTTTTGACGCAATATTATTATAATTTATAGCCTATGTGTTATTCTGATATATAAGCTATATCATCGCAAAGTTTCATCTCAATCCGTTTAGTAGTTTTTGCGTGAAAGAGTAACAAACATCCATCCATCCATCCATCCTCACAAACTTTCGCGTTTATAATATTAGTAGGATTAGCCTATATCAATTCCCGTCTTTCTATGTTAATACCGAAATGAAAATCAAGTCAATACGTTGCTTCGTTGCTGCATGAAAGAGTAATAAACTAATAAATCAACGAAAACCATGTCGGATATTAGTAAAGATTATTTTTAGGCACTGTTAGTCTAGCCGACTCTAGCCTGTCGTATAATTTCGCTTTCACACAAATCACAAAATGTATCACTTCAAAACTTTCGTATATTTTAATTTCCTCTAAAACCATCATAAAGTAAGTAGTTCTATGTAATTTAAATTGTACTAGTTAGTTAATTTATCAGTCTCTTTGGACTCTACTAAGTCCACATTTTCGTACCCTTTAAGTATAAAAGATTCCCACGAAACACAAAGAGTAATCAAGTGTAATCTCATTTATTCTTTGTATTCTATACAATATTCGTGAGCAAGGTTCAACCCTTTCCAAGAAATACCAGATCAAAGGGAAATACTCGGTCAAGCGTTGCATCGTACTTTTCGCTTGTTCTGAACGCTTTTGCTATCTCTTATATCTTTGGATTTATTTTCTGATTGTTCAGCTTTCGAATACTTTGGGTAGTTTCTTTTGATTTTGGGTGATAGGGGTTTCTGATTGATAGCGTGGGGAAGTATCCAATGATGCAGTAAAATAAACGTCTGTAACTTTTATTATGATAACTGTGTAGTTTCATTTTTAACGCATGGTTAGACTAGTTGGATACGGCCGTGGAAGAAATTCGATAGCGTATGTGAATCCAGATACCTACATAGGGCTATTGTAGTGGAAGTGGCCCAATTACCCTTAGTTTACAGAGTTACTGGTAAATAATCAATTAACACCCTTTTAAGGACTTATTCTGTACATCAAAATTTAACTGTTGTTCAACGAGTTTTATCAAATCTCAAAAAAGCTGTTACGTAGAAAAATGTCGTTCAGCCTCGACAAAATATTTGAAACAGCTGTTTCTTTTTTGTTTTGACAAAAGTCGCAGAACAAAAGTTGTTAGTATTGATGTAGGTGCAGAATAAGCCCCTATGATGCTAATTGATAACTGTATACAGGGTTACGTATACAGTAGTGGACTATTAAAGTCGGTTTAAATCAACATTGTGTCTATGTATTAGAACAATTTTGATGCGATCTTTACCATCGGTGCGTCTTGAAATTTTCATCCGCCGGTATTACAAGTTATTTTGCAAGATAATAAGCATTTGGCATGCAAAGTTCTATGAAACATCAGCATACATTTTTTATAATTTCACAAAATTAAAGTGAAGGAAAAAGTTCTAGTAAATTTATTTAATTTTATTATAGTTAGCATGATGAGTGCCACTGGCAAACCCTCTGTGGAAAGACCTTTAATCAAATCTTTTAATTCTGACGGTCCCGTACTATGATATACCTACCACTCCTACCAGTCACCTTCAATGATTGGATGTCAATCTCATGGAATCGTGCTGATTCCATGGAAATACTCGAATAAAATTCACGAACGTCCGAGAAAGATAGAGCAAACCATAAAGACCATAAATTCATTCAATTTTAGTCTTAGTAGTGTTACCTAAAACAACAATCATTAGAAGGCAGGCTAGCCACGAAATGGCCTGATAACTTTAGGCATTATAGTTAGGTAGTTAGTCTTCAAAGACTGAGCTTAATGCTAAAGTAATACTGTAGAATACATTAATTATACCTAATACAGAAGCAACACTAAACCGAAAAGTGGTATTTCTTACCATCATTATGAACAAGTTTTGACAACTGGGGCCAACTCAAAATTCGAGATAAAAAATAAGATGCTTCATACTAAATTACACAAATTTATATTTTTATCCGACTAAATGTAATGTTATAACTATTTTTTTCCCAGTCCGAGTTTAACCCATAGCCAGTTGTTCATATTGATGATTTAAACCGCCCTTTTTTGGTTCAAGTTTTATTCGGAACGGATGTATTCCGAATAAAAATGTAACTGCTTTTAATGACACAGAGTTATAATGTGGACCCACCTTCATCTCAGATTTACAGTTTGTTTATCAACTGTTATGCTATATGAACGTATGTTTTTGCAGTATTTTCAAACAAAAATCATTAAGAGCTAGCCAAACCACATCACAACCCAAAAACTTTTAACATTAACGCTAGACAGACTGAGCTGAGACTCTAAAAGCTTTGTTTTCAAATAAATCGGAATGGAATTTCGGATAGGATCGGGAGAGTAAGCCTTGATCTTGTAACTACTTTCAATAATTCTCACTAAAAATATGTTGTGAGATGTTATTGAATTTGCCAAGTAAACAAAAACGGTCAAGTGCCTTTATTAACTGGAAAAAACACAGCTACAACTAAGGCAATTGCAAATTCGAAAAGTCAGTATTCTGAAGATTATTTGGGATTTATAAATACTTAGAATTCAAAAAGATCACAGTGTAGCCAGCACCTGTAAGCAATCTAATCAAAAATTGATCCAGCAAAGCCAGTATTAGTAAAACTGTTTGAACGGCAAAATTAGAACCTAGATGCCCCAAGACTAATAGAACTTTGATCCTAAAAGCTATCAAAGCCCATCCATTCAAAAACCTGCCCAAAAGGTTCGAATCTTTTCAGCACTGCCATATGAAAATCAGTTTAAAATGCCCACTAAATAGACGTTTAATGGCATGCTAGCTGCAATTAAGTCGTTGGCCAGACCCAGGCGAAATTGACCGATACAACTACAAAGAAGTGAGCAGTATGGCATTTTTGTACAATTTTGAATACGGTTCTTTTTGTACGTAAATGGACATGGATTTTTAAGCGTCTATAAATGTGAAATAGTCACAAAAAAAGTCTTTTGGCTTCGCCGATGCGATGATTTATGTAACTGTTTTTTTTCCGTGTTAGTAAAGGATGTCATTATAGCCCGGGATGTAAGCGCAAAAAAATGCAAGTAAAAGCTGTTTTTTTAGTATTACTTGGTAATGGTGTACAACATTACCCGGGAGTCGTTAGATAGGCTTTAAAGTATCACCACTTTAAAGCCTGATTGATAGGCCCTGTTAGATGTTTCAATTTGATGACTGTCGTTTTTATATTATTTTTCTATTCGTACACCAATTTTCAGGTTTTAGAAGAAATTGCAATGCACTCATTTCTAGGGTTCCGTACCTCAAACGGAAAAAACGGAACCCTTATAGGATCACTTTGTTGTCCGTCTGTCCGCCTGTCTGTCTGTCCGTCTGTGTGTATGTCAAGACTCTTTATCTCGGGAACGCGTATAGATATCGAGTTGAAATTTAAACCGTATAGGTATATCTATGGTTTCTTGCAGTTGTGTAAAAGAAAAACTTCTAAGTTATCGTTTAAAAAAATTAGAGCCGTTTATGTCGTATAAAACGGCATATTTCGACACTCACAAAAATCAAAACCTACAAGGACATAGAACTATAAATACTTCCCGTTGACATAGAACTATAAAATTTGGCGAGAAGCATTGTCTCAGAATACACATATAGTAATAAATCTAAAAACTGTAAACTTTCATTTAAATCACAAAAAATAGGGCCTCAAAATTCATAAAATATGGGTTCAAAATTCAAAGTGAGCAAATAGTATCATGTAAAGTATCATATAAAAAAACTTCATTAGCACATGCTAAAACAGGTTTTTAATTATTTTAACAATGTGTAATTTTCGATGTATGACGAGAAAAGTGAAAAAAAAAAAAATTTTGTCGATGGTTATAACATAGAGATTTCAACAACGTACTTCCCAATTTTGTGAAATTTTCTCGATTTGTACGGAACCCTCGATGTGCGAGCCTGACTAGCACTTGTACGGTTTTTTTTTAATTCAAACTGGTATCCCCGCCAAGTTCTAGGACCCCAACAGACTGACTCCGTAGTATTGTTGTACACCACCATGATAATAGGTATATTACCCATAATTCTGCTTATGGAAAGTACTTGCATTTTTTGCGCTTACCTCCCGGGATATTCCTTGCGTTGTTTTCACTGCGTTACTGTTTATAGGATGTCTGTGGATTCGCATCCAGCCGCCCAAATTAATTGGTTGATTGGATCACGTAGAGGTGGATCGCACTTAAGGCAAATTAGTAGGATCAGATAAAAGTTGGTTCGACTGTCTGTCTCCATTTGTTTGAGCTTGTGGGCGGAATTAACAAGATTTGTTGAAATGCGGACTTGAGCACTAAAATTTGTAATATTTTACTTGGTTAACGCTCTGGACGTTATAGATAGTCGTCTCTAGGCTATCTTGCAACTTTTCTGGTTGTTATGAAACTAGGAATAGTATCTTCTCGTAATTAGAAGTTATTATTGCCGCAGGATGTGTAATAGTATTTTACGATTAATACCACTTTGGCATGAGTAGCAGACAATATAATTATATTGATTTAACATTATGGTGTTCGTACCTATGTTTTGCCTGTAATGGCGTACAACTGAAATTAAAAGTTAATTAATTTTAATTTATACCAATGGGGCAAAAATTACTCGTATGGACTGTTATTAAATGGTATTCATGCATTTTCTCCCAAATTTAACCGAATATGGCAAAATTTAGATTACCAAAAAAAAATACTCTTTAACCAATGAAGTACTAGGATTACAAGGCTACACTGTCATTTGTCATACGTTCGTAAAATAAATACTATGGCGTATCTAAATCCACCAACTCGCACTGGGCCAGCGTGGTGGATATGGCCCAATCACCCTCGTGGGTAGGCCTACGTCCTGCAGTTGACTAATAAAAGATTGACAGTATAGTAACGTCATTTGTGAAAATTTAGCCAGAAGCAGCAAGCTTTCTTTTCTTGAAGAAGGTACCTTACTGCTTCTAGCTATTTTTTTATAAAAACAACAAGTTTTATAAACGAACCATAAATAACGAACGAAATGAAAATACGTTCCAATTTAAAACGTTTTACCACTTACACAAACTAGAGTTAAAATTCAGTGAGCACAAGCTGGCTAAGCTAGAATAAACACTAAACGTTGTTCTAATTAAGCTTAAAACTGTAGTAAAGGGCGGAACGGGCTGTAGATAGGGCGGGATACGTCGGCGTCGTGTGGACGAGTGCCAAGAGCCTCTGGCACTGGTACGTAGTTAGCGATTCGAGCGATGGCTTCTACGGGCGGAGTTAGGTTTTATAATGCCTAGAAGCAAGTTACATCTTCTCATTTGTGATCAAAAAAATCTAGTGCAGAGGCTTTCCCAACGTAAAAGAAAACTTTAACTAAGGCAAATATTCCATGGGTAGAAGTTAATTATTTTGATACGAAGAAAAGCAAATTGCCAAAACAGACACTCAGATATCTAAGTATGTTAAATATATCAAGTAAAGTAAGTAAATTCGTATAGGCCGGGTGGCTAGCCCTGATATCTGAGTTTTTAAACCACCTGAATTCCTCTAATATGGCTGTACACGGGGGTACAAATAAAAGGTTTGATCACCAATATACAGTGATTTATTGGCACTGAACCGACGATACATAAACAATTTTTCAAGCGAGGCACCCCAGATGGCGAGAAGCAAACAACATCGCGATTTAATTTTACCACTAGCGCCATCTAGGGAGTGTAACGTGTAAAATGTGACGTGCAATTTACGTGAACAATGGCTATGAGGTTAAAATTGCGCTCAGTTGGAACTTCCACCTACGCCGCAGTCACCTATCCGAAGAGTAACTGAGAAAGTAAAAAATCTTTACTATGATAAATATAGCTTTATAATATCTACTTTTCTAACCAAGATATTTAAAAATGTAACCACAAAATAAGAGATCGTAAGCCCAAGGCCTCACCTTTTGTATTCACTTTCCTAATTTACATTTTCCTTTTCATAATAATTGCTGTCTTCAAGTGAACGAGGAAAACTGAATAAAGTGAATTTCACTTAATGTTTTGGGAAGAAAATTGTGAAAAAGGAAATCTCGTTACAAGCTTTTCATGCAGATGTAAGATTATTATTTTACGTTAAGATCATTTTTAGTACTTTTCTAGCTACAAATGACTTAAGTGTTATTGTATTGATTACGTCAAAATTAACCGGCTCATACGACAATACCTTACTCTAGTATTCTTGTCTTAATTTTTAAATCTTTTTTAGCCATTTTTTCCTGTCCATTACAACGTTTAAACTAAACTGAATGACTGTCTCGCCGCTACTTCAAAAATTTGGTGTAAACAGCCACTCGGCCGTGTCACTGTCTCGGCCCAGAAACGTTTTACTGTCTAGCCGCTGTATTCGGTAGGTGTAATTGGGCTTTAAACACTAACATGTTCCAAATTCAAAAAGTGCGCGGCTAAGATAATTGCGGCGCACTTATATATAGGATTAAAAACTCATTACTGCCCGCTAAACATTTCTTATAGAAAAGACCACCTTTGGGCGCAAACCAAGTCTCATTTTAGAACAGATGGGATGAAAACTTGCTTTGTTACTTTTTGTAACGAAGCTTTTATTATTTTATATTAAAAGAATCTGAACTGATCGTAATTCGTTTTCTCAACTCCAAAAATTATCACACGCTTTCGCCATTAATCGTCATGTCGTTTTTAAACAAAGCAAAATTACTTAAACGGTTGGTTAACAAACGTCTTTAGTATCTAAAGTAGCATTGATTCAAAGGACACAAAGAAAAAATCAGATCATTAATTTCAAACAAAAATTAATTATAATGTTACCTACAACTTTTCATATTCATCTTTAAAAAATTATTCAAAGCTTAGTAACGAAAAGTTCTCACTGATAAAAGCCCGGCCTCTAAAATCCCACTACAAAATGTCGACAGTATCTCAATTAACACGTAATTGAATTCACTAATGAGTTCCCTAGACCTCGATTAAAAAACCGGGAGTTAATTTACTGGAGCGCTGTCGATATAACCTCTATGGTGGTGCAAGGTAGAGAAATGAGCGATATAAAATAATGTTTCTTTGTTTAAATTATCGCGTTTTTAAAATTTAAAAAAATAAATCTTTAGAAATACATTTTAATTCTTACTAATATTATAAATTCGAAAAGTTGTTTGTTGGTATGTCCCTCTTTCGCTCAGCAACGGAGCAACGGATGGAATTGATTTTTACCATGGACATAGTTTAAAATATAGAAAACGACATAGGCTTTTAAAAAAAAAAAAATCCCATGGGATAGCACAGAAAATAAAATATTACACAGGTAAAGCCGCGGGCAATAGCTAATGTAAACTATTACTAAGACGGAGCTCACACTGTCAAAAAGTTATTAGATACTAGCGACTTCCGGCTTCGCACAGGTTTATCACACACAGTAAGAGTTAGAGTGATTCAAGAGATTCCTCTTGAATCACTCTAACTCTTACGCAGGTGATGCCGCGGGCAAGAGCTAGTGTAAACTATTGCTAAGACGGAGCTCACACTGTCAAAAAGTTATTAGATACTAGCGACTTCCGGCTTCGCACAGGTTTATCACGCATAAACATAAAACAAGAGTTACAGTGATTCAAGAGGAATCTCTTGAATCACTCTAACTCTTACGCAGGTGAAACCGCGGGCAATAGCTAGTGTAAACTATTGCTAAGACGGAGCTCACACTGTCAAAAAGTTATTAGATACTAGCGACTTCCGGCTTCGCACAGGTTTATCACACATAAACATAAAACAAGAGTTAGAGTGATTCAAGAGGAATCTCTTGAATCACTCTAACTCTTACGCAGGTGAAGCCGCGGGCAAGAGCTAGTGTAAACTATTGCTAAGACGGAGCTCACACTGTCAAAAAGTTATTAGATACTAGCGACTTCCGGCTTCGCACAGGTTTATCACACATAAACATAAAACAAGAGTTAGAGTGATTCAAGAGGAATCTCTTGAATCACTCTAACTCTTACGCAGGTGAAACCGCGGGCAATAGCTAGTGTAAACTATTGCTAAGACGGAGCTCACACTGTCAAAAAGTTATTAGATACTAGCGACTTCCGGCTTCGCACAGGTTTATCACACATAAACATAAAACAAGAGTTAGAGTGATTCAAGAGGAATCTCTTGAATCACTCTAACTCTTACGCAGGTGAAGCCGCGGGCAAGAGCTAGTGTAAACTATTGCTAAGACGGAGCTCACACTGTCAAAAAGTTATTAGATACTAGCGACTTCCGGCTTCGCACAGGTTTATCACGCATAAACATAAAACAAGAGTTAGAGTGATTCAAGAGGAATCTCTTGAATCACTCTAACTCTTACGCAGGTAAAGCCGCGGGCAAGAGCTAATGTAAACTATTACTAAGACAAAGCTCACACTGTCAAAAAGTTATTAGATACTAGCGACTTCCGGCTTCGCACAGGTTTATCACGCATAAACATAAAACAAGAGTTACAGTGATTCAAGAGGAATCTCTTGAATCACTCTAACTCTTACGCAGGTGAAACCGCGGGCAATAGCTAGTGTAAACTATTGCTAAGACGGAGCTCACACTGTCAAAAAGTTATTAGATACTAGCGACTTCCGGCTTCGCACAGGTTTATCACACATAAACATAAAACAAGAGTTAGAGTGATTCAAGAGGAATCTCTTGAATCACTCTAACTCTTACGCAGGTGAAGCCGCGGGCAAGAGCTAGTGTAAACTATTGCTAAGACGGAGCTCACACTGTCAAAAAGTTATTAGATACTAGCGACTTCCGGCTTCGCACAGGTTTATCACGCATAAACATAAAACAAGAGTTAGTGATTCAAGAGGAATCTCTTGAATCACTCTAACTCTTACGCAGGTGAAGCCGCGGGCAAGAGCTAGTGTAAACTATTGGTAAGACGGAGCTCACACTGTCAAAAAGTTATTAGATACTAGCGACTTCCGGCTTCGCACAGGTTTATCACGCATAAACATAAAACTAGAGTTAGAGTGATTCAAGAGGAATCTCTTGAATCACTCTAACTCTTACGCAGGTGAAGCCGCGGGCAAGAGCTAGTGTAAACTATTGCTAAGACGGAGCTCACACTGTCAAAAAGTTATTAGATACTAGTGACTTCCGGCTTCGCACAGGTGTATCACGCATAAACATAAAACAAGAGTTTGAGTGATGAGGATTTTATCGAGAAGATCACTCTAACTATATCTGTTAAAAAGACCGCATCAAAATCTGTTGCGTAGTTTTAAAGATATAAGCATACGCATATACAGCATCGGGACAGACAGGCAGGGAAATGACTTTGTTTTATACTAAGTAGTGATAATATAAAACTAAGCTTATTAACACGCCTTAACTTTACAAGCTTTTGTTTCACAAACTCTACACCGTAGTCAAAAAAATATGTAGCTGGACTGTTTGGTTACTACAAGCTACAATAATTTGTATACGCCTTCTATGCCACATATATGTATTATGCCATACGACTTGGCGTTGTTCTAATTTTGGTAAAAAAGGAAACAAATGAAATTAAATTGTGTAACATTTTGTAGAAAAATGGCAACATAGATCTGCACAAACAAACGAACTTCCTCTCACCCCAAACGCATATATCGTCTACGCTCCGTCGCGTGTAAAAATAATGAACCTTATGCTCATGTGACAGTGACAGTACAGACAAACTTATTGATGACTACCTTTTTGCTCGCGGCTCCGCCCGCGTGGATTGACTTTTGTGCTATCCCACAGGAACCTTTAATTTTTTCAGGATAAAAAGTAGCCTTTCACTTTCCGGCTCTTGAACTATATTCATGCCAAAAATCAAGTCAATCCGTAGCTCCGTTGCTACGTAAAAGAGGAACAAACCAACAAACTTTTCGGATTTATAATATTAGTATGATTAAATAAAAATCTTGTTATATGTGGGTATTTCAGCCTGAAACAAAGTATTTTGTTTCATAAAACATTAAGCGTAAAATTTTATATTTTACAGCTGAATTTGAATTGTAGAGTGAAAATCGCTCCGCTTATAAAATCGTTCCATCCCCGATACGTCAGCTATGCCCTACATCTTGATTTAATTAAGATCATGCCGGATACCTACGGTAGTTCAAAGATTATTAACTTGAGATAACTTACACGACGCCGTGGGAGTAGTTTACTAATCATAACTTACTTACTTACTTACTAGCTGTAGTTCCATGTATGCAGAGACTCAGTCCATTGCTCTTATCATCATCATACCAGCCGCCGAATGTCCACTGCTGGACATATAGATCTCTTATAGATCCTTACTTAATCCTTATACTTTAATATTACTTGTCACTACATAGTATAATTTTTTAAATAGATAGTGATATTTTTTTTTTATTATTGGAAAATTACAAACCACAGACTCCAGGGTCTGTGCCTTTTGTAAACAAAAATATTCAATTATTCGACTTTACTGTACAAAAAGAGAGTTTAAATTTTAACCTAAGTTAGTAGTTTCGGTGCATTGCGTGAATGCCAAGAGCAAACCGGCGACCCGCAAGCAGCACCCGATCACGAGTGTGACGCATGTGCCAGCCATCGCTCTCCTCGACCCTATTTTAGGGAAGAGAACGACCCGACACACGACGCCGCCGCAAGAAGGAGCCATCGATGGCGAGAATGAATGCTCAAGGCATGCATGGATAGAGTGATTCAAGAGGGAGGTTTATATGTATAATACACATGTGGAAAGCCGGGGCGAGTCGCTAGTTATTATAAATCCAAATTGGTTTTTACCTATCCCACGTAGCAACGGAGCAACGGTCTTGTCTTGATTTTGGCATGGACATAGTTTGAAAGAAGGAAAGTGACAAAGGCTACATTTTATCCCAGAAAAATTTGATGTTCCCGGATAGCACGGAAATTCAAATACCACGCGGGTGAAGCCGCGGGCTAAAGCTAGTAGGTAATATATTAAAATCCGAAAGTGAGTGTGTTGATTTTTTACTCTTTTACGCAGCAACAGAACCACAGATTGTACTGATTTTTGGCATAGACATAGTTTGAAAGACAGAAAATGATATAAGCTACTTTTCATCCCAGGAAAATATAACGTCCATAAGGGATTGCACAAAAGTTAAGCCAGTTAGAAGCCGTCAGGTGGCTTAAAAACTCTGACACCAGGGCTAGCCACCCGGTCTATACAAACTTACTTACTTTAAAGTAAAATATTAACGAGAGCAAAGCCAAGTGCTCTACAGGGAAGTAGGTATTTATTTAGTATTTATTTAGTATTTATTTATTTCTCGCATTACGTACACTGATCTTAATGGCTAGGCACATACTCTGTTAGGGCGTGCAAACATAGGTACTTAAAGGACTTACATCTAAGAAAATGTATCCTTAGATTAAACTTAAAAATACCACATGACCTTACACAATTATTCTTTTAACCACATAACATACGTTAACATGATTTAAATACTTATATCTGATTTATATATGTAATCAAGTGTATTGTCCATATTATTATTAGGTTTTGATCGTTTTATTTAGGGTGGCTATTAGCTACCTAGGTACGTCAGTTTTTAAGCCGCTTGGAGGCCTCTGACATGCATAAACGGTTAAAACAACCGGAACCTACAATTTAACGTGTCACTCGAGCACTCAGTTGTAAATGCCACCCGCGGTCACATCCGAAGACTGACCGTAATGAAGTTGCTTAAATTTGGTGATCGCAGACAAACACCTAGTCATTAAAGTATGACAAAAGTACCACTAGTTTAAATACTAGTTTCATACTTTTTTAATTTTTTTTTTTTAATTTTTTTTTTTTAGTAATGACAATACTACACTAC
Source organism: Hypomecis punctinalis (assembly GCA_949316475.1). Lineage (NCBI taxonomy): Eukaryota > Metazoa > Arthropoda > Insecta > Lepidoptera > Geometridae > Hypomecis > Hypomecis punctinalis. The sequence continues at coordinate 22,669,792 of OX438809.1, read as the reverse complement.
TACTACATAGAAAGCAATTTGATCATCCACAGACCCTTGAATTTTTCAAATTAATTTATGTCAAAACTAACTTAATTGTAACTGCTATTATGTAATTTTTTTCCTAAATTTGCATGATTTATTAATTTGTTTCATGTCTTACCATTCATCTTTTTGCTAAATTGTTAATCTAACTTAATGTTATTTAATCAGCGGAGGGGCTTTGGTATGCCATCATACAGGTTAATCCTAGTTTGGGTACCATGGTCACCTTACCTGAAGCTGTAACGAACGATTTACGTTTTACTGTTTTTTTAAGTGATAAGCAGAAGTGTGTAGCAACTAAATAAATTTATTTATTATTTATTATTAGAGCGCTACACCAACTGTTATGTATCTGTCACACGCAAAGCCACTACTAGTAGTTGAACTTGACACCTCGGAATAAGGTTGACACTACATTTATATCCAAGCCACTATGATTCAACTAAACCCACACATCATCCACACTACACTCAAACCGCATACCCCGGTCACACGTACTGTACCCAATTAGAATCGACATCGCCATGGCCGAAACTGGGGTGAATCTTTTATGGTCTATAAATCTGGGCCAGTAATTGACTTCGGATTTGGGCCGATAGTGCACAGTAAACCCGCGGATTAGGCTGGAACGTGTCTTTATGTTGATCGTGATTAATTAAACTGAACTGCTGGCTGTTTTTACTGATAACTGTGTTTTCAGACATCTTTATCGTAAGCAACCTTCTTTAACTCACTGCTGCTGCAAATTTCTGATGGTTTCGTTAAACTTATTGACTTGGCATTTTTCTGTTATTAATAAATTAATTTTTAGAGTCGAATGCCTCGGTGGCCCAGTTGTTAGTGACTCTGACTACGGAGTGAAAGAGGCGTGGGTTCGATTCCTACCTAGGGCAACTATTTATGTGATGAACATAAGTGTTTGCTCTGCGTCTGGGTGTTATTTAGGTATTATCTATATAAGTATGTATTTAAAAATATGTATAATATTGTTACGAGATGGGTTCTTAGATAATAAGTTAAAACACCGATTAATCATTTTGTACTTTATTGCACACAATCACTTCACAAAAAACACATGACACAACTGGTTCGCACAAACACTTCACACTGGCACTGATATTCACACAAACTAGTCACTTCACAATCACTGGTGTCGCACTTGAACATTGAAATGTTTTAGCTTCGACGGTAAACGAAAAACTTCAACGGACGGAACCTCATGGTTCTATTTATATCTGAATTAATGTTGACTAGAAGGTTCTGGAAATATCGGTGCCATTGTGTTTGACAAAGTAAACAAGATGAAAGTTCGCGACTTCCCTATTATTCTCAAATACGTACACACACAAAAAAAACACCATACAAAAGATCGGGAAACAAAAGGCACCAAAAAAACGCGAAACAAAAGAGCTCCCCAGAAGTGTGATCACGTAAACATCGCAGACAACATCATAGTTACTACATACCTACAACGGGCGTGCGTCTACTGCGTTACAATATGTGGTATATCAGTCCCTGGCATCCATATCACAAGCTTTGCTTAGTTTGGTGTCAGAGACCGTGTGTAAGATGTCCCCTAATATTATATTATTATTCATTTTAGTTTTGTTTGCGTATTTTACATTCAGAAATAAAAGAAAGAGATAGCGCACACTGAAATGCATGAAACTTAAAATGTTTTTACTCTACCGGATTTTTAATAGTCCACTATTGAACAGAGGCCTGCCCACGACAGCGATTTAAAATCATGATAATGATAAATTTGATTTGGTTTTATTCAACTGCAGTTAAGAAATGAACCTAGAAAAGTAATAAAAAAATACGTATTTCAAATTAGAGATAAACATTCTTCTCCAGTTAGGTTTACCCAATAGCTGGTAGGGTAACAAGAACTAAGGCGAATTATATCAAGGATAACTACTTTTTGTGGTTATTTTTGGCATTTTGTCTAACATAGGACATAGGTCTCCCCCGTGAATTTCCTATAAGATCAGCTGTTGGAATCGGCTTGCATCCAGCACGAACTTATGGTCTTGATGAACGTACGCAGCGCTTGCCGGTACGTGGTCTCCACTCGAGAACTTTTCGCCCTCACTGGTCATCAGTCATCCGTGCTATGTTTCCTGCCCACTGCCATTTCAACTTGCCAATCCGCTGGGCTATGACGTAAACTTTCGTACGGATTTCCTCGTTCCTGATTAGATCTAGTAGAGAGACTACGAGCATAGCCCTCTCCATAGCTTGTTCGGCTACTTGGAGGCGACCAAACAAAAACTTAGACTGATCATAAATAACTACTTTTTGCAGTTATTTTTGACATTGTACCCAAACTATTTCTTATTTACTTAGTCTAGCCATTCTTTTGAATTAGCCTCAGAGTTTCATGAAAATTAATGGAAAGAATATTTTACCGCAAAAAATCAGTACAAGATGTTTTCTCTATTTTTGTTCCATTATACCTCATGTCAGATACAGGAAGTATGCCGATTATTTATCCTCCGGCCTTATTTTAGAAGTATCGTGTTTCTATACACGGTTACTACAAAGAAAAAATTAGGAGAGCACAAATGATAGTAGCTATTGTATCTGTTTAATTTTGTTATTCTTGACTCTAGACTAATAATTCGGTGCTTGCTTTAAGATCTAAAGATCTGTTCACGTGAGGTGTTATGTCCAAATTATATAAGTTACCCGTGCGAAACGTTGCACGATAATTTGACAATAGTATGTTTCAATAATTCCCTGGCTAAAAAAGCTTTTTGGCAACACAGTGACAACACAGTATGTGGTAGTTATTTCCTTGTCAAGTTAAAGAAAACAAAAGACAAAATTTAGCGTACATTTTCTTATTTATGTTAGGCTTGTTTGGCCATTTCATAATATTGTTTTTAGAGAAAAAATTGGTTGTTTGTGAATTCGGTTGACGAACGATAATTGAAGAAACCAATGTTGAATCAACAGCTGAAACAAGCCGAACCCTTGGGCCGATTGTGGCCGATTGTTGAATGGTAACCTCTTCCTTGAACGCTCGGCTCGGGCTGAATGTGACATTTTTTCGTGCGCGCAGTCGGCTTTCAAAGTCAAAGTCAAATTCAAAATTTCTTTATCCCGTAGACCCAATGCCTGTATTGGTATTGCCTTGGAATCGTCTAGTTACATTTTTAAAGGTTCAAGTTAATCAAATTTATACTATAAATAAATAAGCACACTTTTTAGATTTTACAAGATCAGCAGGCCAATAGCACTAAAAAATTATAGCTGAACCACAATTGAACTTTAACCGAACTTCAACTTTTTGTCTATTTTCGTATCGCGCTAATGATTTTGACAAAAGTTGAAACGCAACTCAATCAGAGTTGGAACGTAACCGCTGTCAAACGAACGGTTGGTGTATGAAGTTTAACTCAATACCAAATTCTTTAAAGCTGAATCGAAACTTAACTACAGTTGCAGCCGAACTTTAACTGAATTACAGACGGAACGCAGCTGTTAATAATTAGCGCGATTGGCCTGCAGTATCATTCGGTACATAAAATAAAAACATTAGAATACAAATCAAAAATAAAATTGTATCAGTATTATAAAAATAACAATGTCATTGTCAGTATAAAAATTCTTTCATTGCTTTATTCATTCTTCATTTTTCATTGCTTTATAAGACGTTATGACGTCTAAAAAGTAAATGATGACCATAAGATCTTTTGAGACCTTATCCATGATATGCTAACCTTGTCTTTCTTTCTGTGGGTCCCTGTTGTTTTAACCGTTTAACCATGTCAAAGGCCTTCAAGCGGCCTAAAACTCTGACACCAGGGCTAGCCACCCGGCATATACGAACTTAGTGAATGATCCGATAGCGATAGGAAGAGTTATTATTCGTCGATCATTAGATTTCGATTTCAACAGCTTCCAAACGAGAAATACTTCAAAACTAGATCGGTGCAATATACAATCCGACATACATTGTACGTATTTATACACAGACATACAGACATGTGAAAATTATGACACCCCTTTTTACGGATCACGGGTTAAAAAGTAACAATTCATACAAAATCAAGCAAAACTTTCAAATTAAAACTCAGTCAAACCATCCCTTTCCCCAACTTTCTTTCTTCGGAGCCTCATTTTTGCGGGTTAAAAAGACGAAAAACTTTCCCGCAAAGCCCGCAACTAACTCCAAAAATATCTGCGGGCCCACTAATTGCAATTTAATGCTTCAAATGGCACATCCGTCACGGCACAGGGCGGTCATTAATTACCCCGAAATGTATTTCTACAAAAGTTGTAAGCACGTCGGTGTAGGCGCTGTCAGTAACAAAGGTTTAGGCACCTTCGAGAACGACAAGTAAGTTAGTATGGGCCGGGTGGCTAGCCCTGGTGTCAGAGTTTTTAGGCCGCCTGAAGGCCACTGACATGGCCTAATGGTTAAAACAACCAGGACCTACAATTTGACGTGTCATTTGAGCCACGGTAGCGCTCAGTTGGAAAATGCCACCCGCGGTCACCCATCCAAATACTACCCGTGCGGAACGTTGCACGATATGACAATAGTATGTTTCAATAATTCCCTGGCCAAAAAACGTTTTAGCAACACAGTGACAACACAGTATGTGGTAATTATTTCCTTGACAAGTTAAAAAAAAAAAACAAAAGACAAAATTTAGCAGTGGTCAACTCAGACCACAAAAAAAATCTCTTAGGTAAGTGAGTAATCGTAACACTTGCATAAATAAAATGCGATCCATTTTGATTGAAAGTCGTTTGAATTCAAATGTTTTTTACAATCGAATAAAATCCGGAGTTAGTTTTTTATTTTTTGATTACGTCTGTTTTGTGGATCATGAAAAATAGGAACAAACGTCCGTATATTTTCAAAAAACTAAAAAAATATAATTAGTCGGTCAAATAGATTGTCAAAAAATATGAGACACGTATTTTTTCTTTTGTCTATTAAACACAAATCGATGAAGATATAGCCTCTTAAAGTTCCGCGTGACGTCACTAACCACTATGAAATGTACCGGCTAGTGCCGACACGAGCCCCCACTCCTAAACTTTGACAAGGTTTATCTTTGTCACTAATTGTTTGATTGACAAAAGAAAAAATACGTGTCCTATATTTTTAAATATTCTAACTGGCGGACTAATTATAATAATGATTTTCATACCCAGTAAACATCCCTATTGAAGACGTACAAAGATTAGGTACTATTACACTGTGTCATAGGCAAGGATCGTTAGGCGACCTTTCCTTGCAAAAACAAACCGTACCGGTACTAAGCTGCTTTAATAAATGTGGCAGATTTGTACCCCCACTTTCGTAAGTAGGTTAAAGTAGAATCGTATGTCTTTTTTATCTGCTGAGGGCACTTTGCCTTCTACCTGACGTGGTCAAAGGAATAAAGCTTAGTCTAGTGGCTGCAGAAAAGCAAATACTTAAAGTTTTAGACCTCTGACCCAAAAATAAGTGTTATAAGTTTATACGTTTGTCAGGGTTGATTACTGCTTGGCCTGTAAAGTTTATTCAAAAAGAAAAGGGTCGTAAGTGAGGTCGCCCGTGTGCCATTTTACTAAATTATGTTACGTTGACAATACTGCTCTGTTTTTGCTAGTACAACTAAAAGTTAAGTGTTTGATACTTGGTAGACACCAATTCGGTTTTTATCAGTAGACTCGCGTCTACCAAGTAGTCGGTACCTTGGCTGCTGATCAAAATCTTAGTGTTAGTTCACCGTAACGCCGCGATAGTTCTTATTTTGCACGCACTCTACTAATCTGAAAGGGTGCGGAAGACTATCATCATGAACACCTTTTACTGTGAGGCTAACCCAGGATTCTATATTGGAATTACTCTGTTTATGAAGCCTCACTGAAACTACTATACCTACATACTTATATAAACCCCTTTGTACTTTACTGCACGGTAACTACTACTGTAGTTTTCGACTATAAAAAATTCAAAAAAAAAAAATTCAAAATTCATTTAATTCAGGCATTTGCACCCATATTCACAAAACAATAAAATAAAATAAAATCGAATTAAATTATATCAAATGTCACCAGTTACAAACAAACACGAAAATCATAGCCTTCTCTTCGGCACTGGTACGGAAACATGTCTCTCGCAACAGTGCCGGAGGTAAGGACAGTCAAATCTGGACGCAATCATTTCCAGGATGCAGTTGGAGCTGGCCCGCACTCTGCGCACCAAGGACGCGGCTCGCGCACGCATGGAAACATGGCGTGTGTGCGTCCGCAAACATGCCAGAGGCGCTGCAGAAGCGGGGCAGCCCAAACAGCATCCTAAAAGCGTTATTATACAGGACGCGGAGGTCACTGTATCTTCTCTTTGTGTAGTTGGCCCACAGGCTGCATGTGTAGAGAGGCATGCAGTAAGCTCTGAAAAGAGTAATTTTCACCTCAGCTGAGCAACGCGCAAACCTGCGAGCCAACATATTTGCTCTTACCGACAGTGCCCTCCGCTCCCGCTCGACATCTGCATCGTCCTTGAGGTCTTTGGTCACTATGTGTCCCAGATATTTAAATTGAGCCACGAACTCCAATGGCACACCGTTTAGCCAAACTGGAGGTATATCATGAGCGAGCTTTTCATCTGCCTCAAAGACCATACATTGGCTTTTTATCACATTATATTTTAAACCGTGACCAGCAGCATATTCCTCACAGGTCTGTACCAACCTTCTCAACCCACAAATTGATGCGCTCAGCAGCACCATGTCATCTGCGTAGCTGAGATTATTGACACAGATTCCATCAATGTGACATCCGACACGGTGACCGCTGAGCTCAGCAATAAGCCCGTTAATGTACAAGTTAAACAGGGTTGGAGAGGTTAAACCGCCCTGTCTCACTCCGCACTCGAGTCGGTACGAGTCTGACATGGCTCCCGCCCACCGCACACTGTTCATCTGGTTCGCATACCAGTACTGGAGTATACTTATGACTTCCACCGGCATTTTTGTGCCCCTCAACTTCTCCCACAGTTTGTCATACGAGACCAAATCAAATGCTTTGGATAGGTCGAGAAAGCACGCATATACCGGCGTCTTGCGCGTGGTGTAGTATCTGACGGCATTCTTAAGGCACAATATTGCACTTTCCGTGGACAGCCGTGGTCGGAACCCGAACTGATTATCGTGCAAAGATACAAATTTGCTCAACTGTACGTTAAGCATGCCGTCAAAAACCTTAGCTATCACAGTGGCAAGAGAAATAGGCCTATAGTTGTTCTTATCAGAGAGATCCCCGGTTTTGTTTTTTACTACAGGAACAACCACAGTTTTCATGCACTCATCTGGCAGATAAGAGTGACTCACGCATAACGAGAAGAACATGGCCAAGACTCGCGAGATATGTGGCCCGGCGTGCTGGAGATGCTCAATGCTGAGTCCGTCGTGGCCGGGAGATTTGCCTCTCGATATGTTTTTAATAGCTTGCGCAACATCTTTAGCAATAAACCTTGTCCCGACCACTCGGTCGTCCACATCAGCATTGTTCATCTCCACAGACGGACCAAGCGGTGACTTTACAGAAAATTGTTCTTTAAATAGATTTGGTATAGCCACGGGTTCGTTCACCCCCGCGACGCTCACCGGAAGGCCAGGCCGTACGTTTGCTTTACCGGTTTCCCGCCAAAAACCTCGAAAATTGCCTTTCGCATGTTTTTCAGCCAGTGCGTTCATTTTTATTTCTTCTTGATGATTTTGGCACCACTTTAAACGGGATTTAAAGACTTTTCTTGCTTTGCCCATTTGTCGGTACACCAAACCAGATTTGGGCTTGCCGCACATGACCCACTCCCTGAATCTGGCCCTGGCCTCCAGATGAGCGTCGCGGACATGTTTGTTCCATCCCGTCACACGCGAGCCAGTCCCGCGCTCCCCCGTGCTCGCTCGACCCACCGCAGCGGAATCACGAAGAGCGGTAACAATATCAGAGTATAATCCGTCCAAAATACGCTGATGGCCACGGTCTTTACAGACGCGATCTGCACAATTTATAAATTCACAAGGAAAGTCAATCGATTTCAGTTTTTCATGACACTCCCTGGCATACCTAACCACTTGGTCTTGATTACGTTCTCCCCATAGTACATCTTTATTTACATTTGTAATTTTAGGCACAATCTTGGAGGTAAGCACTGTGAGATTACACTCAATAACAAGCGGATAATGGTCAGACCACCGAGTGTCATAATCTACGCTAACATTTACAATAGACTGCATAGCCGAGTGAGTTGCTATACAGTGATCCAACCAGCTGGTGGTCCCGTGCACCTCACTCATGTAAGTGAAAGTATCCGAGTCCACCCCCAGCATATCCGTATCTACACAAACCCATCTTTGGTCAACACATATTTTTATAAGTTCACTGTAAAACAACTCACCAGGACTTGCGTTGTAATCTCCCAATAAGTAAGAACATTCCACAGAGTTGTCCTCTATAATTGCACTCACTGAACTAAGACATTCCGTAAATTCCACCAAATTGTCAGCGGAATTCGTAGGCAAGTAAACACTAACAATAATGAAAGACCTATCGCCTGACGTAACTTTTATCGCACAAATCCGCGTATTTGAGCACTGTACGACCGACACTTGTTTAAATGCACTTTGCCGCCACAATATCGCCACTCCTCCGTACGGTCGTCCACGCAGAAGACCCGCCGACGTATCTACGGCCGATTTCGCAGTATATTCAAAACCGTCACAAATTGTACCCACGAAAGGTATGTCGTGCGGCAACAACCATGTTTCCTGCAGGCACACTACGTCACAGACATTGCATAGTTGCCTGACGTCATCGATAGACCGCTTAATACCCCTGCAGTTATAAGTTGCAAACCGGTACAGCCTATTATCCATTATGCGCTTTACTTAGGCCGGGCACAGCGCGAGCGCCGTTGAACTTTCTACTCTTGAAATTTACGAATTGTCTGAATATAATTCCCGCTGGCCATAAATTCTCGTCTAAATATAATGGAAGATTCGACTCCGATGTTAGAAATTTGTAAGCTTTATAGCCTCTGTCAATTTTCATATTTATTATTTCTAACACTACTTTCTCCTGCGTTTTTCTATGAATATAATTAATAATATCACTCTCGGCCGTATCATTGTGCACATTTGTGATAAATACAGGGATTTTCCGTTCTGCTGCTTTGAATTTACATTCTAAGTCTCTTGCGATTCCCGACTTTCCAACAAAACGGTATTTCATCTGCTTCTTTCGTTGCACCTGCTGCCATCCATCGTCACTACTCGGCGACATTTGAAGTACGCGCTTAGTCTGTTGAGACCCGGGCCGACTTGACGCCGCGCTGTTTCCAGCTTTATGTTCATGCACGTTGCGTTGCTGTGACGTCACTGCTGTCACTGCCCCGCCGCCGCCGCCGCCGCCAGGCGCCCGTCCACTCTCAGAGCCGGGCGCTGCCGCCGACGGGGCTGCACTGATTGCCGTGTTATTACGCCTAGACACAGTGATCCAGCCTTCTTTAGGTTTTTCGTTGTAAGGTTCGACTTGTCTTACTGTATCTATTACGCTGTGGCGCACCGAGGCGCCCGCCTCAGTACCTACTCCGTTATCAATGCACTGCCGCAACTCGCAGCCCTCGCTCGATACAACAGGAGCGGGTGATGTCACTCCAGCTCGCGGCTCATCGGTGCCGGAGCCGTTCGCCAGTTTCGTTACATGTTTATTCCCACCATTATTTAAGGACGGTGACCGCTGGCTCGGTGACTGTGATTTCCACGCAGTTTGTCGATCTACCCTCATTATTTCTCTAAACACTGGCACGGTACTACAGCCCACAACTCGATTCTCATGTATAAACTTTTTAATGATTTTTTTTTTTTTTTTTTTTAGATATAATGACAATACTACACTACTACTACATAGAAAGCAATTGGATCATCCACAGACCCTTGAAGGTCTAAAGATAATCCAAGTGCTCAAGCCCACTGCCAGTTGGCAGCGTGCCCAGCATGCTGGCAGCATTGCCACGCTGAATGGCAATGCTTATACGTTGAGCCAAATAAACACCAGCATTTTGGTCACGCGTCGCGTCCACCAGACGCTCAGAAAGACTTTTGAAAACAAGGTGAGCTCCCGGCCCCCACGGACCCAAAGTCTCAACTCCAAAAGGCTCAAATATGTAACCACTCCCGAGGTTAGCATATTTGCGCCGCTTGTGCTGCTCAGCCGAATTGGCCGCCGCTCCAGCCCTACTCTGAGTCTCAGGAAGATGTGACGGTGCCAAAGTATCGACGCAAGTTGCGTCCCATACTAAGGGCCGTCCACACTTCCATGGGACCAGCGTCATGCCGTCAGGCCTTTTGCCATCACCACGCGCCAACCCACTCGGTTCGAGTACGGCTGCGATATTGGCGGTGACAAAAGCCCTGCGTATGACATCGTTAAGGCTGGCGTGGCGTCCAATCCGACCAGCGCTTCTTGAGCAAGAGAGACCGTGGTGACCGAGCTGGTCAACTGCAGTACCACACTGACAGCGATGGGCTTCACAACACCTTGCACCCAAGCGTAAGCTGACAGCTAGACGAAATGCAGTTGGGTCTAAAAGGTTACCAGTATTGAAAGAGGGCAATGCTTGCAACCAAAGACCGGACTCCCATACAGAGACTGCAAGGATACGAGCGCGATCCGCGACGCTAGGACGCGTGTCTAGAAGAGATTTCCGTGCTAGTTCGCAGATCGGCCGATCCCACAGTCTCTGCGACGATAAAGTCTTTGGAAGCTCGGCATTTGGGCAAGCGACCCTCCAAGCATTCGTTGCCTCATTCAAATGAGCTACATCTACGCCAGAATGGCCTAAAGAAGGTGCGAGGAATTTTTCAATCAAGTTCTGAGTACTATGAATGGAGGACAAGAAAGCTGGTAAAGCAACACTTGAAATTTGGCGGACCCCTAACCCTCCAAGCCTAACAGGCAAGGAGGCTTGTAGCCACGCCCTTTCACTCATGTCAATATTCAAAACCGATACTAGGGACTGCTTTACAACATCGTCTAAGCTCAAAAGGAGCTCATTGTGTTTCCACAATGGACTACATCGTAAAGCGTACATAAATTTTGGAACAAACAGACAACATCTTATAATGGTAAAAGCCATGTGGGCATTAATTTTGAGTAGCCTATCAGAGGCACTCAAAAAATTTTGAATTTTTTCTTGAACGAAAGGCGGAAAAGACTCATCTAATATCGGCGAACCTAGAAGGCGAAGAGAACACTTGTCTACCGATTTGATGTTAGGTGCCAAATCATTAAATTTGTTAAGTATCAAATCTTTATCCAGACATGAGTCGCAAACGAAAAGTTCGCATTTCGAAAAATTTAGCTCCAAACCAATTTGACGAAACTCGTCTATAAGAATTTCCAAATCACGTAGGACTGTGCTCGCATCGCCACCCAAAGTCCCGTCATCCAGATACCAAACGTTGAGTTTAGATTGGAGACGTTGAACAATTGGATGAATGGCCAGGCTGAAAATGGCTGGTCCGAGAGGGTCACCTTGTTGACAGCCAACGGAAGATAGCAAAACATCATTTTTGTAAATTAATTTAGTGGGTTTGCCGTAGCATTGCCAAAGAAAATTGAAAAGATCGGGAATTTTGTCTTTGACCTGTGCCAACAAGGCGTCTCGATTAACCGAATTGAAAGCATTTTTGACATCCACCTTAAGCAACACCTCTCCACAATTTTGACCGAGAAAAGTACGAAGCGAATGAACAGCAGCCTCACATCCACCCCGCGAACCAAAGCCAAGCTGTATTGGTTGAAAAAGGCTACTCAAAAGAGCAACCTTTTTTCCACAACCGGCTTTGGCTGCGAGACGACGATATGTGGTGCCAACAGCAATAGGTCTGATGCCACCATCTTTTTTGACAAGTGCGCATAGGTTAGCGCCATACAAGACTTCGATAACGTCATCATTGACCTGCCCAGATAACATGAGATTTGCCAAACCCGCTAATTCTCTCAAGAGAGACTCAGCCACCTCACCAGAGCTAAAAGATAGAAGATCTTTTAGATGTTGAGGCGAGAGACCATCTAGGCCTCCGGCTGAGCCGCTCCGAAAAGAAGAAACGGCCGCTGCAATCTCCTGAGCTGACACTTCAATGACAACGTCATCAGGGTGTGGTGGCTCAGGCAGGTGGAGACATGCTGCCGGCGGGTGCTTGTCACGGAGTGACTGGACCGTATCGGGTGTGTGGGGGGCAATAGTGTCGCTGGAGAACAGGACTCGTGCGGCGCCTTTGATATCGCCATCACTAATTTTGCTCTCTACTATTTTAATGGTAACCGAATCGTCTGTTTTTTTAGAATTTGGTTTATTCTGCCTTGTTGGCGGAATAATGCATTCAAAATCTAAAGAGTTCTCTTCCAATGCGCTGTACTTTACGCAATTTTCCTTTACCCTAGTGGTAAGAGATTTTTTGTTTGTTGGGTCCGAATGTACGTAAAGCACAACGTAGGGAAAAGTCAAGAGGTGTTCCCAGGCGACTAAAGAATTTTTAGAAATAACATTCCGAATAGCAGCAGATAAACACTGCGCAACCGAAAAACGTGCACCACGCGGGATGCGTTTTAAAACAGGAAGAGAAGTTTTGAGTGAGCTAAGAACCTCCCAAAGCGGTTTGGAAGGAGCAGCAGCGCTCACGGGACTGCTGCTGGCTCCATCAGAGCCTGCAATAGGGGCCGAAAGTGTAATTTGGCTATTTTTATGGCACCGCGTACGGTGAATTTTGAGGCCTTTCTGTCCTTTAAAAAATCGCACTTGGGAACACTCTAGGCACTGAATCATGTCTCCCTGCGACACATTAACGTATTGGGAAACTGCATTTGGCCCGGCCGGGGCGCAAAATGCCATGAATAACAAGAAATATACTACAAATATAAATAAAAATAAACTTAGGTTCTATAAGTGGAGACGCCAGGACGTCAGACCGTGACGTGGGCGGTCTGCGCAGACTCGGATGGCGTTGACATGGAAACAAGAAAACAACAATGAGCCGCGACTGTCAAAAACCTACCGAATATTACAACACAATAGAAAACAATTATTTGACTATCTCTAGCTCTACAAATATTACCTCGAAAGAAAATAAGAAAAAAAGGAAAGATTGGAGTAGAATTTGGCCCGCTAGAGCAGAAAAATCTCATGTAATAATCTCATCAAAAAATGTATAAACTCATGTTCACTCCTCTGTATTCTACCAAATTTTTTTGATAATCTACTTTTGAACATAGAGCTAGCTAAAATTGAGCCAGATCCACAACGCTGGCTCTTGTGCAGGTAAGTGGGCTAACGAATACGCCTTCGTACTTCTTCTATGGACGTATGCTGATTGCCTAAAGATGTTTTCTTTATCGAATAGCTAGTAATATTTTTGCTAGGGGCGCTGTATACCGAAACGAGAAACAAAGTATTATTATTATGTACTACGGGACTAATCGCGCGATAAAATTACAAGATAAATAAATACCTCATCATCCCGACGTTTCAACCGAGTTTCATCGATCGTAATCATGGGTAGACCCACTCTGGTCGCGGAAACGGGTGTCTACCCTAAGTGACTAAGATCGATGCAACTCGGTCGAAACGTCGGGATGATGAGGTGTTTATTTATCTCGTAATTTTAGTTCGCGATTAGTCCCGTAGTATATAATATTAATAATGTACTAAAGAAAACACCGGTTTTACTCACGTATAATATCGCGGACGGGCCGCTGGGAACCCGACCGGTTTCAGAGTAATTAGTACTCCTTCGTCAGGGAATACGCGCGCTCCCATCGACTGGCGCCCGCGCACTGAAGGAGTACTAATTACTCTAAAACCGGTCGGGTTCCCAGCGACCTGGCTGCGATATTATACGTGAGTAAAAACCGGTGTTTTCTTTAGTATATTAATAATGTGTTCAAATCGCGAGAGAAACACTGACTGATAAAATATGCGTAAGGAGCTAATCAAAAACGATGATAGTTTTCGTTTACTATGCAAACTCATACCAACCCTCAGTACTCACCTAAATATTAAGTCTAGAAAACCAAATGACAAAGGCGCTATGCCACTTATTCTCAAACAGGAAAAAAGTAGCAAAAAGTTGACCTTATTTTCAGAATAATAAAATAGTAACACAACCCGCTTGAGAAATCACAGCACGGCTGCCAAGCGAAGTTAGAATGCGCAAAAATTCAGTTTGTTCCGTATTCCGCAATGGAGTTCCGCTTCCGTAAAAGCGGAACTACGTTTAACGTAGCTATTCCTTTAGGTGACGTTTTATAAATTTGTTAGGGACAGAGCGATAAGCAGAGATTGACTTGCAACTTTTACTACTCAATAAAATATTTCACGATAAAGTAAAAATGTTGTTGCCAGATTTTTACGCTCCGACCTAAGATGACAAACAAAAAGCGGTATAAACAATAGAGCCAGAGAACCAATTATTATTTATTTGTGAACCGGTAAATCAAAATTCGAAGCGATTTTAAGCCATTAACTCTCAACCTCTGTCCAACGAAGCGTGGCTTTATCCGTTTGAAATCCGAAAGGAAATGAAATATGGCGCAAAACCTCGGTAAAGTTCTGAACGAATCAATACTTAGGACAGTCTACTTTCAGATAAATTGCAAAAACAGGCAAGCTGAGCCAACTGGATGAATAAAACAATAACTGCACGGAACATTTGCTGCAAGCAAATGACGCAAAAGCACTTCTGTGTCGGGACCGAGTAACCTAAAATTGGTGGGTTATGTACCGTTATAACTTGGTCTATTAGGCTATGATTTTTGTTTTTATAATCCCTAACCCAACTTTTATAGACAAATAATAAAATATATTTACATGTATTTATTACGGATCGATAAAATCGTTTACTGATAAAATCTAAAATTTACACAAAATACAATTCCGAAGTAAGAATTAAGATTTTTTGTTTTATTTATGTAAATATTTCATTGTGAGTTGAAAGTACATAATGAGATTTTTTAAGCCTAAGCCTAAAATAGTTATACATATAAAATAAATATTTATCAGATTAGAAATTAGAAATAGACATTATTTTTTTATCTAATAATAACAAACTATATTCAGTTTCAACTTGTTTAGGTAAATTATAAATAATTGTTTGAAGGTTATTCTACGTTTCATCAATGTATGATTTTGTTTCTTTCGGTTATGTTTCATACGACCACGATAAGTCACGAAAAGAACTCTCTTCGACGAGTGAAAAAGTGACAGATATATACTTTGACATAACGCTATCTCGTTCTGACACGTCGAAAGAAATATTACTTCGTGCGGATCCTAGTCCGGCTACCGGACTAAGTAATGTAGCAAGATGTTATCATAATAAAAACCAATCGCCGTATGCAGTCGAAGCTATAGTCGTTACTAAATATTATTTGATTCTGTGAGTCATTTTCAGTTTTATAAAGTACAAAAATATACGAAAACCATGTTAATTTTCCATAGTCAAAACATATCAACCAACCAATATGAAAATGCATCACGAACCGATTTTTTCGTTCGAAATGTCGTCCATTCAGTCCTTCCAAATAAATGATGCAAAGCACTCGCATGAAACTTTGCCGAATGCAGTAAGTTAAAAGTATTTGGTTTAACAAAAGAGATGAGTGACAGTTTGTTTTTGTTTTATTATTGGTGTTGGAGTTCTTAAAGTTTTGAGCGCCAGTGAAGCAGAAATAGATGTTCAGAACAGTAGTTTTAAACAAAGCTTGCAGTCCGATAAGATAAACTACGATTTGGCAGCCATCATCGACGTTTCATGGAGTAAAGTTTTTAAAGGCTCTGCTTCAGCTCCGAGTTGTGCAGCCGGCGAGTGATGTAAAATTACCTGCTTTTATAAATAACAATAATATGTTGAGGTCTTAAGAGCTGAGGTGGTCTGTAATTTTCCATACAAACGTATTACGCTGTTTTCTTTCTGGAAAAATAATTTTAGAGTTACAATTTCTTGCCATAAAATTAAATTTAATTTTTTAAACTACCCTGTCTTTTCATTTTTTTGATAAATTAATTATCAGGTAAAATATGATCCTTCAAAGTCTCAAAAAAATTCACCATTTTTACCGACATCTTTAAGGACCCACCAGAATAGACTTATTAATTTCTAACTAAATATGAAATGACATAATCATGAACACATATTTTTTGTATATTTTGATATAAAAAAATACTTGATTAATTTAGTTATTGATGAAGAAAACAGCGTAATACGAAACGTTGTCTTGCCAAGATTTTTGTAGGTATAAATTGCTCTGAGCTGCAATTGTCCCTATCGCACGATGCGGAGGTAGGGTTGAGGTGAGGGAGGTTCAAACCTATACGTACACATGCACTAGGGATGTAGTAATAGACGATATTTTTGTCGATGCTCTAGTGATGTCCATCAATATCGATGTTTATTAAAAATAATAGTTAATTTTTTAAATCTTGTAATTTTACCGATGTATATTTGTTACTTTTGAATAAAAAGATCTTATGTATGGAATATATGCGTTTAGTTACTGCGACTTATTGCAGCGACTACACAATTCTGTGTAGTAATTTTTTAGTATATATATATATCGTGTTGTATCGGCTGACATCTAAATAGTTTAGGTGCAGAATGACGAATTCTCATAATGCCCAACTAATCCGGGAATGCTCAATTCTGCGAATGCCTAATTCTATGAATGCCCAATTCTCACAATAGTTAGTTTTGGGAATGCTCAATTATCAAATGGAAACATAATTTTAATTAAGAATTTCCTAAAAAAATCTTACTTTAAGAAATGAAGATTGTGTATTTGTTAAAAATAACCAAAACTACTTTTTTGGTTATAAATCAGCTAGATCGCAAAGAAGGATGCGCGAGCCCATACATACCAGGACCTGTTATATACGAACAGACTAATTTTTCCTCACTTATTTTCTAAGAATGATATGTTCACCAATGTGATTTAAGACGCTTCTAAAACTGTTCAAATATGTACAATTTGGCTAAAATTGAATATAAAATAAGAAAAGACGAAAACAATTTTCAAGCTATAAGTACCTATTTATAGACATGTATACACACTAAAGATTATGGATTGCCAGGTTTGTTATGTTCAGAGTGCTAAAATGGTGCTCGATTTTAAAAACTTGATGTCATGTATTTTTAGTCAATATTGTCTCAATGATATTTATATTGATTTTTAAAACAGTGCATGTCATCTTTTCTGTAATATCAGATTACTTTTTGGAGTTCATCGATTTATAAGACGTTGTCACGTCAAAAAAATCAATGTCTAGGACTGATATAAAAAGAAAATGAAAAAAGGAATGATAAAGAAAATTCGGTATTCATCCATTTCATTAGCAAAAGTACAAGAACCGCAACTATAAGTTAAGAATATAAGTAAAGCAGCTATTCGAACCTCGGCTGCAGCCTGCGGATGCAGGTTGCGAATGGAGGTAGCACACACATGAGCCGCTGCTTGTATCCGCAGTCGGGAATGATTCCGATGCTGGTTGCCAACATCGTACATCGCAGGTACGTTGGACTTGTTTAAACAGGCTAACTTGCAGAACAACACTTGCAGCCGAGGCTCGGTAGCACATGCTGCCGCAGCCGTGTTCGGAATCTTTTTGTAGAAATTCATACAACTACGTAGATAACAAGAGCCTTTAGTCCAGGTTTTGTGTTGTTTACTTAAACTTTTGCGTTCGCGTGTGGCTCCATACATTTTGGTTAGTTCTTCATCGTTTCGGCCAGGGGCGCTGTATTAAAATGTATAGGGCAATATCGAACAGATGTAATTTCAATTTATGTGTAAACCTGGACTAACGCCTCAGTTGTGTAGCCACAGCCGGCCTAGTGCAGCTGCTTCAAGTGTAGTAAAGCAAGTGAAAGATTCGAATAGCACCCTTAAGGATTATTACGAGTAATATTAAAATTGCCACGAATTTCTCGGATAACTTCAACTAAGTACTGCTTTTTGTTTTTAGTAGTAAAGTATATGATAAAAAGTACATATAAAAATAATAAGAATATTCTTTATTTTTGATAATCTTTTAGTATACAAAAATGTATGTTTCTATAAAAATGTATAATAACACCTCAGTTTGTAAACATTACGGGCTAAAACGAGTTAACGCAGGATTATGTGCCAATAGTTAAAAAAGAAAATAATTATTACATCAACACGTCAACATTTCCAAAATTACTAAGTCTGGATACTGAGAACGAAGTCTGGCAACACTAAATACGTCATCTGATTGACTGAATTTGACATTTCCTTTTTTTTTGACAGCAACAGTAATAAAAGATTGATTTTTTTTTTCAAATAATTCGCCCATTTTTTGACACTAAAGCCTTTAAGACCATACCGCCTCTTCTTATGTATGTAATCCGTAATGTAAAAACAATAAAAAAATCATTGTAATTTTTCTGGTGGGTTAATTTTAATTAGTGATATGAAAACAGCAATAAATCCCTATATTTTTAAAGCACATATCATTTTTAGAAAATATGTTTGGTTTTTTACTAACAAAAAAAAAAAAAAAATTTTGACAGGTTAATTCCGTGCATCCTTCTTTTACGTCCTCAACATAAATTCAATATTCGTGTAGTACAAGTAAATAATACTTTGTATCATCGAAGTTCATTTAATACAGCCATAAAAGTGTACAATAGTCTACCTCTTCACATAAAATTTTTAGATGCAAACAAATTTAAACATAGCTTAAAAAATGGCTCGCTGAAAATACCTTATATAGCATGAAATAAGATTATGAATGTACAAATTCTGACTGATAATTATGACCTCATGTGTATATATAGGTCTTTATGTCATAGATAGATAGATAGATAGAACTCTTTATTGTGTGCACTAAGTACAGAGTAGATACTTAACTTATCTTAAATTAAATTAGTGCCACAAATGGCGGCCTTATCGCTGATAGCGATCTCTTCCAGGCAACCACTGAACGGAAAGAGACCACAAACAAGAGTGACAATGGGAGGTATCAATCTAATAATAATATAAATGTAAATAATAAATAAATAAATACTACAAAAATATAAATAAACAAACATACATAATAATATAATACATAATAATAATATTGAGAAGAAAAACAGAGACAAAGGCTAAAATGGAAGTAGCAAACAAAGGATATAAAACAGACAAGTAAAAAGAGAAGAGAGAGAAAAGACGCAATTTCATCATTTTGAACACTGATCAAGATAAAAATCTTTCACTCTTTCTTTAAAAATGTGCAGTGACTGTGAAGTTCTAATTGAGACAGGTAAGGCATTCCATAAGCGGACAGCGGTGACAGAAAATAAATTTTCATAAAATGTGTTATGATGGGTAGGAGTGGAGAGGAAAGCAAGGATGATGGTCTTATAGGACGATAAGAGCCCTCACGAAAGAATTTGAAACGCTCTTTGAGATAGCCTGGAGAGGAAGGATTAAAAAGGATATTGTAGAGAAGTGACAGGATGTGAGTATTTCTGCGGAGTCTGATAGGAAGCCACTTGAGTCTAGTGCGAAACAGAGCTAGCGCAATTAGTTATGATTATATAATACACCGAGCCGTGGTGGTCAAGGAACCGTGGTGGTCAAGAGATAGTGACACCCGCCTTCCAATCGTGAGGTCGTGGGTTCGAATCCCCGGTCCCGTACCAATGAATTCTCTGGAATTTATGTACGGAATTTCACACCAGTGGCTTTTCGGTGAAGGAAAACATCGTGAGGCAACCTGCATAATACGTCCGTAGAAGAAATTCGATGACGTATGTGAATCCACCAACCCGCACTGGGCCAGCGTGGTGGATATAGCCCAATCACCCTTCGTGGGTAGGCCTACGTCCTGCAGTGAACTATTAAAAAGGCTGGTACAGTACAGTACATATAATACATATAATATGTTAGTTGCTTCAATAGTAAAATTTTCCTAAAGATTGTGCTTTAATTACCGGTGATTTTTTATATGAAAATGTGATTTTCCCATTTGAAATTATTTTGCCATTTTGAGAATTGAGCATTTTTAGAATTGTCCATTCATAGAATTGAGCATTCGTAAAATTGAGCATTCTTGGAACTATGTGCCATTATTCTTACTACTTCATTCATTACATTATATTAGTCTAAGCCGAAATAATAGTTCTAAATTTCTAATTAGGAAAATCACGTGCTCTCTAAAAATGTATTATAACTGTAACATATAAATCTATCCTTAGTCCACCTAAGCAAAAAACGTTCTATGCTTGCCAGTACGTGAGATCCATTCGAGAAAACAGCCCCATCGGCTATCCGTTCATTGAACTATGTGCCTTGCCATCTGTCATTTTAACTTGCCAATCCACTGAGTTTTGCTAAAAAGTTCAATTAGAAGTGCTTTAAATGCTTTAATCTAATTATAATTGTGGATGTTCTAGCCTGTTTTACTATTATATGTTCCCTACCCACTGCTGCTTTAATTAGCTAATTGTTTCAATTTTTTAAACGTTTTTAAAGTAGAACCAAAGTATGACAAGCTGTTCTCTAAACAGTAAACCTCGCATCTGTTTAATTGAATCCTCAATTATTTTTATACTATGGGACTAATTTCTTATTCTAATTTCTTTCTATAGGTACCTACAATATAAAAGGCAAGAAGTTTTAGACTAACGAGACCCTATTACTAAGACTCCTCTGACCGTCTGTCCGTTGGTCACTAGGCTGTATCTCACGAACCGTAAAAGCTAAACAGTCAAAATTTGCACAGATGATGTATTTGTTCCCACTATAATAACAAAACTAAAAATAGAATAAAATAAATATCTACTTCAACCGTGTAGGTACAGAATCCGCGAATAGTTCGCACGGATCGATTACTATTGATTTATCAAAAATGGCTCAGCCCATTTCAATAAAATTTCAATGGGATCAATTTCGAAGTATATTCTTTCCAATGAAAAAAAATTCTAACAAAGAATTATCAATATCGGACTACTGTGTAAAAAGTTACGCTTGGTTATACATAAAAAATATACGCGTCAAATTGAGTACCTCCTCCGTTACGTCGGTCAAAAAATAGAATGAAATAAATATTTATCATGCCATACAACAGACGTGATTTTTTGCACAATTTTTATTAATATACACAAAAGGAAGACGCTTGAAATATTCTCAGAATATTTAGTAATATAATATATCAATATATCATTTATATAAATGTATCAATTTAAAAAATATATAATTGCATCGAAATATTTGGCTCTCATACGGTATGAAACCTTTCGAGCGCGAGTCTCACTTGCATTTGGCATATTTATTATAGACCGTAGAAGAACGACGTAATGCAAGATATTTCCATAAAAAAATAATTAATTTATACTTAGAAAGAAGTAATTTCAGTAAAAATATATTATGTAAACTGCAGCGCCTACTGATATCAAATAGCCAATTGTATATGATGTTAGTTAGGTACATACCTACCTATTACGTTTTTGTCAAACAATAATTATTTGAAAGAAAATAAATTAGCCTATAAAGAAAAATTAACCCATGTCACAAATACTATAGCTTCCTAATGGCAGAAAAATAAATAATCTTTAAAATAATTAATCTTTTATCTTTTATATTTATGTTTGCTATCGCCTATCCGCCATACCTACTAGGTAACCAGAGCATACGTAGAATACGCGCAAGATAGCTCTACGTACGGCCAAAATCAGAAACCAATTCAATTCTGCCAGGGAATACGGAATACTAATGAAATAACGTAAGTGGCGCCACGACTCGCGCGCAGAGTTATCTTGCGCGCACTCTACGTAATATCATATTTTGCTACAATTCAAAATAAAATATCGGTCGGCCAGCGAGCTCGTTGGGGCGCAGGTAGGGTGCGGGGAGAGTTCGAGCGCAGTACGCACACAAATACAATTGCATCACCACACACATTGAAGCTCCCTGGTTTGGGCGCATCGCGATGGCAATAGTTTAGTCCAAATACCTATTTCTCAATTTCCTCGTCACTAATATTTCGCCTTAAGGAAAAAAATGGTAAAATTGGAGGGTGGAGTCGCTCGCGTCGTGAGTTTCCCTCGAGCGAGTTACTGAAGAACTCCAGTTTTTCCTAAAAATAAAGTGAGTGAGGTTTTTAATTTACAAATAAGTAGGTACTTAAGTACCTACAGTGTTCTCAATATGGTAGCTTTAAGCAAATCAGCTGTTTCATACATTTTGTAGATTTGTAGATTTTGTAAAGACGAAATCGTAACTCGCAATCTACCTTGTTACAATTTTTTTTGCTCTAATTCTGGATTGGGCCGTAAAAGTCGTTCATATTGATGGCCATTGAGACAATTTCGTCTTAGTATAGGAAAAGCAGAGAACCTGTACTTATAAATTACAACCGAAAGTATTCAAAAATCTAACATCTGGTGGGTGATTCTGTACGAAAACAAGCGCGTCACTCGCTCTAACGTGCTCTTTGTTTTTAAGAAAGGTGACGTCCACAAGTGGTATATCATTTAGAGAAAAATCGAACTAAGATGATAATAATATATACCTACATAATTTGAAAGCTTGATTCATGGGCTTCTCAAAAATACTTAATTTAGATTTTTTTTACCCTCCATTTTTTTTAAAATGTGAAATATAAATTGTGTGAAAAACAATAATACAGCTATGTATTTTTTCAAGTTTAGCAGTAATAAAGTGCTTCTAAAATAAATAAAATAAATAAATAATTTAATAATAAATAATTTATTTGAAACTAATAATAATATGCTGATCATAGTATTTTAGTCTTAATCAAATTGACATAAAAATAACAGTTTAATGATATTGAATGTACTTGATTTTATACAATTACAATTATAAGATTATATTCAAAATACTAGGATATGTAGTTGCATTTGAATGTTCAAGTATGTATTAATTTTGCCTTTATTATCCATCATTAATTATTCTCTAGCCGCCGCTGTAGGATTCCCTGTGTCGCGGTGGCTAGTTCCTTTCCAAACTGTTCAAAAGTGCTATGTTTAAAAATATAATTCAATATGTATTCATGCGTAATTAATGAGAAATGAATATTGTGTATTCCAAGAATAAAAAATAAAAAGTTTAATCTAACCGCGTTAATTAGTTATATAAGAAAACATTAGTAGTAGGTATTAGTAATTTTATTAAATGTTTTTTAATTTTATTATTATAAGATTTCTAAAAAAGACTTGAAGTAGTGATTAGTAGGTATTATTGGTATTGAGGGTATCAATACGGATTTCTATTTCGGAATTCTATCGTTATTTTACTTGCATTCGTAGCTGATTCTTCCACATTCGTTTTATAATTTAATTTAACATAATTTTACATTCAGTACACATTTCTCCAAAAGAAATTCACGGATATAAAAAAAATACTTACCGCGTTGCGTTACGTGTTGTTGATAGAGAATCAGGCCCCTGATAGTTGACGCGACTAGATATTACAGTCCGATCTATTAAGATCGGCAAACAAAGCCGAGCCTCGAGCCAACATATTGGTGTCGCCTCCAAACGATTGCCATAAACTATAATTAAATCTTCCCCACGTAACGTTTCGTGCCCATAAAATACGACCTCCAGACGTATAGCTAGAAATTAATAGGAAAATACCGACCTATAAGTGCGAGTGGACGAGGTTACTCACAACAAGCAAGCTGTATTGAAAGGAGCTCAAGATATTGTTAGATTTAAAGATATTTATTCTCATTATAGGATATACTGCTCTCGTTGTCACTGAGAAAACAATAGATTTTTGAAATATGTAGGTCAAAACTCACAAGCGTATACCTATATACTATAAAAAAGAAACAAAAACTCTTTCAATGCATAATAAGATGTTAAATTTCACCTGCGTAACAACTGTTACCTTCTAAGAATTGTCGGCAATAATGTATTCTGCAAGTTTTCGAACAAGATTATATTTTTAATATCCGAGGATATTATTATTGTAAAGGTGCGCACCGTCAAATGTTATCATAGTTTTACGTAAGTCTAGCGCTGAGGGTAGTGTGGAAGGCTGCGCATGGTGACCGCCATACTAAACCCATGCGCAGTCATTCCCTCCACACTTCGCTCAGCGCTACACTTATATGCCGCGACCTGTACCATAGTTAGTACGGATCTTTGGTAAGACGATGAAGCTACTGCGGCGAGTGCTGGGGTACGCAACATTTTGTTTCCATTTGGTGAATAGCAAATTAGTGTGAGCTTTGTTGAAAGAATAGCTAATATATTTTCATGTATTTTCGTTGAGCTAAACTATAAAAATATTAAACTCAGCCTTAATGACTTTTTTTTTCAAATAGGTTTGCGTTTGACTACACACTGCCTGATGTTAAGCAGATATGCGGTCTAGGCTGACGACTACAGCAATATTATTACTGTGACTTTTTCATTATTATTTTGTTTACATTTTATCGTTGTATAGAAACCAAATGACTCTATTGAAATAACTGTATTTGAAATTATGAAATTTTACACTTTTTTTACAATCGTATGCTCCTTCTACCACCATAGCTTTTCTAAACCCCCCTAGATTATCCACATTCGTATAACCACTAAAAGCTTTTCGAGAATTACTGTTTGTGTTTGATTAAACTTCACAGAAAATACATTTGTGAATCTTTAGCTTAAAATTGTACCTCAGTACAACGAATGTGTCAGAAAATTATTTTTACTAAATTAAATATGTAATTTTGGTTGAGTACCGTGTTTCATTTACGCTTTTTGTATATAATTTAAACAAAGTAAGCAAGTAAGTTTGTATAGGTTCGGGTAGCCCAGGTTTCAGATTTTTGAAACCGCCTAAAAGTACGAGTATCTGACATTGTTAAAGCTTTATTGTAAAGGTGTGAAAATATAGTATTTTTTTTAGTTTGGATTATCCAGAACTGGATACATTTTGTCATTTAAAATGAGTTGCAGTTTTATATGGAACAGCTGTTTTTTTTTTGAGTTTATGTGGACAACCCCATAGTAATAATTGTTTATAACGATGGTCTTAAACACCTTCTTTTGGCTTAGTACAGTAACCCTGTATAGTCATTTTAGGTGAGTTAGTCATTTCACGGACTTTTTTACCCGTAACAAATTATAGGTGTGTTTTCTAAGTGATAACGGACAACATTGTTGATAAGGCTAAGACTAAGCTATACTAAAGTGCTTCACATTTCAACCCTCAAATCATATCCGTCGTGATTTTCCTTAGTTTTGATGTATTCGTCCGCTGCGCCCCCCGGGGGCTCCTGTCAAGATTAGAAGGATTTATGGAGGGGAAAGGCGTTTATCTTCATGGTGTCCAGCGCTGGACAACTGGCCGTCCGGTGGAATTTGACGATCATAGATCTTACACGCATATTCCTATGCATAGGTACGGGGTCTTTAGAAGGCCGACTATTGTCTAAATACTATATTATAGCACTAATGGTAAATATTGCTGAATAACGTATCATGGTATTTTTCAATTTTTTGATATGTAATTATAATTTCTTTATTTTCATACTCGTTGACATTTTTAAACTGATAATGACATTGTTATTTTTCATGATACTGATACAATTTTATTTTTGATTTGTATTCTAATATTTTTTTTGTGTACCCAATGATACTGATTTTGGTAAAATTTAAAAAGTGTGCTTATTTATTTATAGTAAAAATTTAATTAAGTTGAACTTTTAAAAATTGTAACTAGACGATTCCAAGTGCCTGTATTGTGTCTACGGAATAAAGAAATTTTGACTTTGACTTTGACTTTGAATGGCGTAGTTTGATTGGTGATTGTCAGCGATCACCAAAGTAAAGCGACGTTCGGAACGGTCAATCTTCAGATGGGTGACCGTAGGAGGCATTTACAACTGAGCACTATCGTGGATCAAATGAAACGTTGAATTGTAGGTTCCGGTTGTTTTAACCGCTTTCAAACAACAACAAACAAACAGTAACTTTATTACTTTATTAGACAACCACATTACATAAAAATAAAATACAGGGACAAAACAATACAAATTTTTAGGTTTCTAACTGGCGGCCTTATCGCTTTAAGCGATTTATTCCAGGTTCGCTTCGCTTTCATGAGGCCTCAGGGGGTTAAAAATTTTGACACCACTGCTAGTCACCTGGTCTATAAGGCCTTACTAGGTATCTACACGTTTTGTAACTTACAGGTGTTTACTAGTGTATAGGTAGTGTGTCAACAAATAATTTAATACTTTTCAATTTTAATTCAATTCAATTCAATAATTTATTCATCAAGTAAGTACAGAGAAGTACACTTTTGAACGTCATATACATGATCAGAAAAAAATATAAAATTTTCCTCTAGGCGGTGAACTTTGGAGAGTAGAGCCTATGTCCGGTAGTGCCGAAAGGATACTCTTTCTATCCAAAGGTCGGTAGAGTAAATGTACTACTATAATGTCTCCGAAAATCGTGTAACAATGACAAAGTCTAATACATTTTCAATCGTCTACATCCGATTTACATGACAACAATTCACAAACTCCTCTAACTTTTATTGAATCAATTTGTACACAACACAACACAATAAGTCCATTAACTAACGCCTAATTATACAAAATGCCAATTAATATAGATTCTCGAGATCCTTCCCAACTGTACAGTTGCTTTGCAAATAAAACGAGACAAAGGTTTCGACAATTGAAATTCTAGTTTAAGAGCTAAAGATTTTGTTAATTTATTTTGTTACGCTTGTTACTAAATTTTTTAAAAAATAAATTAATTTGTATCTTTACTATTAATGATACTTAAAACCTTAAAACAGATGATACATAAAGTTGTAGGTCCAGCAGGCCAATCGCGTTAATTTTAAACAGCTACGTTCCATCTGTAATTCAGTTAAAGTTCGGTTGCAGTTGTAGTTAAGTTTCGATTCAGCCTTCAAGGAATTAGGTATTGCGCTAAACATCATACAACAACCGTTCATTTGACACCGGTTACGTTCCAACTCTGATCGAGTTGCGTTTCAACTTTATTCAGAATCATTAGTGCGATACGAAAATAGACAAAAAGTCGAAGTTCGGTTAAAGTTCAATTGTAGTTCAGCTGTAAATTTTTAGTGCGATTGTTCTGCAGGTTGGATTAACAGTTTAGCCATGTCAGATGCCTTCAGGTATTTTGCTTTCAAACTCTGACACCAGGGCTAGCTTTGTACCCGGTCTGTACTTACTTATTTACTTAGCTATTGATATAGAGTTTTTTTTATTCAATATCAAAATAAATTTACTACCTTAATATTTAGTAGAAGCGCCAGTGAACCTACATAACTCCTAAAAAAAACAATGAGTTCTGTTACTTTTTTCTTGAACCAAATTAATTAGGTACCTATTGATAGAGGTTTTAATCATGACGCTGGATATAAGCAGCTTTCAAACGGTCTTATTGGAGATCTATAAGGGAGGCCTATTTCCAGCAGTGGATGTTATATGGCTGATAGAAGGATGTATGAAAACCTTTTTCTTAACTGTGAAAATATAGTATCAGGTGTAACTGATACTGTAATTTTAACTCTTAGATGATTTTATGTGAAAGTTTTTGTAATTTTTGTACCTAGTAAATAGTATGTTCTCAATAACTTTTGTAAGTCGACTATTCTAAGCGCATTTAATATCTATATAATTATGTACAAAGAATAAAGCAAATTTTGATTTGATTTTGGAGTGATTTTTTTACACTGGTGGCTCTTACACTATTTTTCGTCGTAGAAATTTGGGTTTGCATTAATTTAATCACTCGCCGCTCTATCCACTTTGTGAAGTAAAGTATAAACAGTCAGTTGTACTCAAACACCGACATAGGAAATTAAACTTGACCACAATAGTAATTTTATAGCTTGGGCAGCTCAGTAGTTACTTATTTAAATTAATTAAACAACTATATCCGTGGTAGTCTAATGGTAGTGGTAGTTTTACAATCGTGCGGTCGTGTATTCTATGTCCGGTTCTGTACTAATTAATTCTTGGAATTTAAGTACGGAATTTCACTCAATTGGCTTTTCTTATAGGAAAACATCGTGAGGCAACCTGTATGAGTCCTTGGAAGAGATTCTATTGAGTTTTTGAATCCACCAACCATTGGGCCAGGATGATGGATAAGGCCCAATCAGCCTTCGTGGGTATGCCTACGTCCTGAAGTGGACTATTAAAAAGGCTGATACAGTATAGTACAGTAAATATTTATATTCTAGATTCCTTAGAAAGTGCAATGTAAGAGGTCAACCAAGAAGTTGGAACAATGATCTAGCCTGGACATCAAAGCAAATAAAAAAATCAAGAGGGAACGTCGTTGAACTGTCAAGTGAAGCCGGTTTTTTATACATGTGTGAGTGCGTCACTGCTGCGCCGCCATAGTTCGACTGACAAGCCAAGGCGTAGTTTCCTTGTACTTTGATGTGTGTGTGATTGTCTTTACACGGCAAGGCGTAGTTTTGGTCGGCCTCACTTGTTTGTTCACAACATTTTCTCTTGATTTTTTTATTTGCTCTGAGGCCTGGACAAAGAATATTTAGTTCATAGTATTTTTTGTTGTTTTTCATTTTGCCTACGTCTATCTATTATCTTATGATGGTTTAACATTCAAATTTGTAACCCAAGCAACGGTAGCGCATGTAGTCAAACACTACATCATCAAAGTTTTCTTTATCAGATGTAGTGTAAGATCGGTGATGAATGAACATTAATAATGAAAGTAATCTCTTTAACGCAAGTCAACCCTCGCTATAATCTTTAGTACTGTATCCCGAAAAAGGCGCTCCTTTAACATAAAACCTTACCTTACATCTCTTATCCACATCTGTCTCATTCCACGACCTACATTACCCACTTCCCGTACGATGTTTACGCAAAATATTCTCACATATAATCCTTGAGTTATGACGTTTGTTCGTTAAGTCGCAAAGACAGATATAGCAAGCATTTATACCCTGACCGACTTTACCCTTACCCCTTTGATAATAAACGTCACAAAACTTGGTAAAGGCACATCTACGTAATTAGATCCCGTGCTCGCTCAATGGAGACACGGTTGACCGACTTCCTAGAATACAGACAAGTAACATATACTTTGTACCGTTGTCATCCTTTACCATCTAATTTGATGTCAGAACTTTACAAATCCTCTAATTTCCGTCACAAAATTACTTCCTACACATATTTCTAAAGAGATCCCAATTTGGGTCAAATTTCAAACTTCCCGACATTATTTGAAACATTTTGATCCGGTTGCTCGATTTTCTTGACCCGTATTGCAATACGTAAACAAAAGCGGTCTTCAATAAACCATTACTATGCCAAGGGTTACAGCGAATATAAATAAAACGCCAAGAACGAACAGCCTTGACCAGCATGCGAACAAAAAAGCGTTTACGTAAACCGACCACCTGTTTCAAACGAAATATGATTTAGGGAGACCATTGAAAACAGAGCCGATAACTGGGGCTATATTTCAGCAGCATTGTTTGCCTAATCTGCTTTGACTAACGCTAGCTTTGTTGTTTCAGGCAGTCGGCCGATGTAAACACGGAGCCGAAATGAGATGAGTATGCGCGTGGCGTGGGCCAGATGGTACTGGATTGTGATACTGACCACGTGCGCCGCGAGGACCGCCAGCGACTGGCTCGACTGCGCCCACATCGCCACCTGCCGCTGCAAGTGGTCCTCCGGCAAGAAGACTGCCTCGTGCGCCTCCAGTGACCTGCGCCGCCCGCCATCTCTCTCCTCCGACATACAGGTCCTAGACCTCCACGACAACCCCCTGCGAAACCTCCCCAAAGAAGTCTTCTACAACATCGGACTTATCAACCTACAGCGGATCAATTTACGAGCGACGAATCTCCGATCGATAAACGCCGATGCGTTTTTAGAATTAAGAATTTTAATAGAAGTCGATTTAGGCGACAACGACCTCTCGCATCTACCGAGAGACATATTTAGAGGCAACGAAAGACTGCGACTGGTCGTGTTGAGCAACAATCCACTAACTGCTCTAATTGCGGACCAGTTCCCACCGCTTCCGCATTTACGAATGCTTTTATTAGACGGCTGCAGATTAAGAACGATACACACGAACGCTTTGCGGAATTTGAAGTCTCTAGAGACTATAGATATACGTAGAAACCAGCTTACATTCCTCCGTTTGATAACCTTCTCGCTGCCAGCTTTGAAAACTGTTTCGTTGTCCGGTAATCCGTGGCGATGTGATTGTAGATTACGTGAGTTCAAGGACTGGTTCTTGGAGAGTACGCTAGGGACGGAAGATTTGCTGTGTGTGGAACCTTCGACGCAAGCTGGCAATAAGTGGCGCAACGTTCCTAGTGAGAGTATGTCGTGTCCGCCAGAAGTAAGGTCGAGTACTTTAGTAGTGAGAGCAGAAGTCGGTGTAGCGACTTCGTTTGGTTGCTGGGTTCATGGTGTCCCAAAGCCTAATGTGACGTGGTTGTTTGACGGTGTGGATGTCCATAACAGTACAGTTGATTGTGATATGGAAGAAAATGAAACGACCATAGATGATGATTCTGAAGATAGAGTACCTGGCAGTGTTAGATGGGTAAACATCACGTTACTAAACGTCACATCCAGCGCAGCTGGAGAATGGTCTTGTGTTGCAAAGAGTGTGGCAGGTGAAGCTCGAGCAATCATTAGCCTCGTCCTTCCACGATCACAGACAGCGACCGCCAGAACGGCTCCCGGCATCCCTCAGCTGTTAGGAGTAGTTTTTGGAGCTTTAGGCATTTTGGCTGGCATGGGATTCATAGCCGCAGTAGCATGCTGGCATTTAAGGAGAAGAACGGTACCACCCAGTCGAAGTTTCTTAGACCAAGAGAAACGCCTCATTGATGCATCAGTGGTAGTGAGCTGTGACAGATCTATTGGAAATATGGCTTCACCGTGTGATTTTGAACTCACCGAGAGATCAAGCGACGATCAACCAAGAGGGTGTGCGTTTGATCCCGTGCACATTACTATTGAAGGCACGCCGGGGGCGTTTCCTCCTCCACCAGCAGAATTCGCTGTTCCAGTCCCATACGGAAACATTTTCATATCTGTCCAAGTAGCGGGAAGAGGGGAGCCCGGGCGGTACCCTGACTTGCTAAGTGGAGGAGCAACTTTACCAAGACGGAACAAAACGTGCTGTACAGCTCCGGCTTACGATAATATGGGCCCTAGAGTGACAGCCACTGGAAGCTCCACATGGTCACTACCTGGAGCCAGCTCTGAGAATATAGAGCAGTCAGAAACTCCAGTCCTGACGCTGCCGCCGCCACCACCCGAGTTTGTCTCCCTTTAGCCCAGGCCGCTGGTACTGGACGCCTCTGCCCTGAGGTGACCTGGTACCTATCGAATCCGAGTCAATTAGACTAATCCCCAATTTTATTATACTTACGATAATTTGACGTGATTATAATAATTTTAATGTGTAAATAGTTACGCTAAGTGTGGACGATGTGTGACATCCGTGAGATTTACATACGTAAGGTTGTTATCAAAGTAATTAAATTTAAATTATTGCATTTAAGGAGAACTTGTTGATATGTTGGGATACAGAAGTGAGAGCGATTAGCATTTAACGTTTTCGTTTCCTAGTTATTCCTTTCACGTCTTTTCGAGTATGTGTCTTCCTACCTTTTGTAAATATTGTTTATTATACAACTTCCCAAACATAAGACTGACCCTTTTGTCTTGTTTTGTCTCTTTGTAACCTTTAATCTTATATGTAACGCTATACTCCATTTAGTGTCAAACAATAGCTTCTAAAGAATTTCTTTCAAAGCGAAAATATCTAATGTAAAGAGAAATAAACCGATCACGTAAAATTTCGTCGTTTTATTGACTAAAGCTTTATCGTGATAGTTTTTATTGCCTTTTACATTTCTCCTTTTAAGTGTTCTGCACGAGTATATTGCCTCTGAGAATGTACGAAAATTAAATTATTGTACGAAGTGTAAGAAGCACTTACTGCTAAGTTATTTGGGAGGGTAATTAACTTAAGTCGCTCCTAATGTACCGTAAAGTTGATAAGTTTAATTAGTGAACTATGATTATGAGAAGTTGTAGCTATTAGGGTGCTTTCGGTATTTATGAGTACTGCTTGAGTAATTTCATAGTTTATGGGATGAGCTCACAGAGCAGATTCATCTAGACAGCGTTTACGTACGCTGCGCGTTGGGAGAACTAGAACTATTTTGTTGAAAAGATTTCCAAAAATTCGAATATTGCGATTAAAAATTATAAATTAAAAGGTAGTTCTTATATACGAGTACATGTTTGCTTTATTGTTGTCATAGTCGACGCGAGTGTGTGTTTAAATGTGTATGTGTCTGATGAATATAACTATATTTTTTCACAACGCTTAGCGCAAAGCTCATGTCGCATCTCTCCGTAGGTACCATGGTAATTTCATAGTTTATGGAATGAGCTATATAAGATGATGTTTTGACGAGAAAAATTATGGGCAGCCATCAGCGATGGCTATTCACTGAAAAAACGTTTTAGGACCAGCTTTATACTAAGTAGGACTCGTTTATGCGTTATCACTTGCCGTCAGCTTGAATGTATTCATATTACGGTTTGATGCGACTTTTAGGCTGAAATGTAGCCTGAATATTTTTGCGGCTATTCTAAATGTAGGCGGCTTTCTGTAGGCTATTTTCGGAGGCCTAAACCTGAAAGAATTGTTGATGGATTACTTTGTTATCCTGTTTTGTATATGCGCTGAGTTTTATCTCATTTTTTGCTGGAACACGCACGGAAGCAGAACGGTAAATTTTAGGCATAGTAAGTTTCTATTGGCCATAGAATAAGAACAGTATTATAAACCGTACTAAAATAGCAAGAGATATACATCACTTTGTCTCATTTTAAATATGAAATTTAAAAGATGTTAGATAAAGATGCACATACACTAGAACTTACGTAATTTCGAAGGGTTTCCCAAACTAGCATTGAACTATCTCGGCTGTCCAAATTCAACAAGGTAAAAAGTAGGAAGGTAATAACTGATCAGAAATTTGAACCTTATTACTGGAACTAGAGGGTTCAAATTTCCGAAAAAGGCAAAATACCAAGTTTAACCTAATTTTTATCCATTTTTGACATTCCAACTGGTGATTTTGACTTAAGAGATAGAGTTGCGTTTTTTTTGTTTCACTCACTCTCCCGTATGCTGTATAGCATATGAATAAGACAGCAGCTGTGCCGTAGTTTTTATTTGAGTAAAATTTAGCAATACTTCTATTACTTGTAATTCTTCTGGGGTATTGGCCGAGTGGCTAGTCATGTTGTTAGAGTATCTAAACTGCCTGAAATCTTGTAAACGGTTAAAACAACCGGGACTATTGCCGGTACTCAGTTGTACATAATATGCCACTCGCGGTCACCCCTCCGAAGACTATGTGCAGAACATACCTGAATTTCGATGATATCTAAGAAACACCTAGTCAAACTACGTTTTTACAATTTTTTGGGTGTGATGTTTTAGTTTAGGTTATGCTATTCTAATTAAACATTATCATAATAAGCCCGATTACAGAGGCGCCACGTAAAAAGCGTTCTCTCTATATTCGATAGAGAGCACGCTTTTTACGTTACTAAAGTGAAAAAGAAACAGAACTATGCTATTTAGCTATTATAATCACGATCGCGCCTCTGTAATCGGGCTTAATGTACTACTATTACGAATAACCTCTCAAAACAAAACATACACAAAAAGTGTGTAATTTTTATAGTTCTTGGAAACCATGTATTCTATTTTTAACCGACTTCCAAAAAGGAGAAATGTTCGGTATGATAATTTCGCCAATTGTGAACCGAATCGAAAAAATATTTTATAGTTCAAAAGGGTATACTCCCGGGGCTTACACTTACAACCGAATTCTGTAAAATGTATATGGGACCACCTTTAAATTTTACAGAAATCGGCTTGGCCTTTTTTGAAAAATCAACAATAATGTGAATAATTTGAGTGAAATATTTGAATTTTGTACAAGATGATAGACGGTTTCCCATTTTTGCGAAAAATAATTATTTATCTTTATTAATGCCGACTTGCGTTTGGAAAATTGTCAAATGAAAAATACGTAACAATAAAAAAATGCTAAGTCAATGGTAACAATACAGCACAAAATGTTGCCAGAAAATATCCTTACAAATAGTACCAATATTACCAACATCTAAATATTAATACAGCTATGCACGTTTCCCAGAATTTCATGTTAGGCATTTGTATTGGAATGTTGTCGCCATGCGTGGAATTTTGTTGCGGTCGTGGCAATATTGGAAACCAGTTCAAGGACATGGAGTAAGTATTATGTGAGTATTTTGTTGTAGGTATACCGTAAGCATAGCGTAGAAAAATGCAAAGAATACAGCTCTACCAATCAAATCAAATCAAATCGTTTATTTGCTGAGAATACATGTACAATACAAGTCAGAATTGGTTAGTCTCATATTTACATTGAGACGTGAAAATTTTTTTTTATATAATATTTATTTATTACATTAAGTTCTTGTATAGGTGCATCAGTATAATCTATAAGTTATTAAAATTATTATATTCCTTAATACTATAGAAGCAATTCGTTAGAAGCCAGTCGGTTAGTGTTTTCTTAAATTTATTCCCGTTCAATAGTTTGATTTCATTAGGTAAATAATTATATATAGTTATACACATGTTATAAACATTTCTTTTGTAAATGTCTTTTCTGGCAGGAGGTTGATATAATAGGTTTGTGAACTTAGCTCTTTTTTGACGTGTTATGATGTCATTACGTTTATTGAAATATTCGGGGTGTTCTTTGGTGAAAATACACATGGCTTTAATATACATGCACGATAAAGGGAGTAAGTTGTATTTTTTGAAGAGCAGCCTACAGCTATCCAAAAACCATGCTTTATTTATTACTCTAATGCAGCGCTTCTGAAGCTTGGACACTCTGTGTGCGTCAACTGAGTTTCCCCACATGATCAGGCCTTAGTTCAAGAGAAACGCCACATGCCCGTGATAAGCTGTCAACGCCGCCTCCATAGACACAGTATGCCTAATTTTCTTCAATGCAAATACAAATCGATCAAGTTTCCTACACAGAACAATAGCAGTAAAACAGTACAGTTGTTGAAATGAAGCATTACTATGTTAATCGACTTCCAAAAAGGTGGAGGTTATATGTTCGTATGTATGTTTTTTTTTGTATGTTCATCGATATTTTCGCCAATTGTAAACCGAATTAAAAATGTTTTTTTAGTTCGAAAGGATAAGCTCCTGAGGTGAACCCATTTAAATTTTGTCGATATCGGCTGAGCCGTGTTTGAAAAATCAACAATAATGTAAAAACATCAATTCGAGCGAACTAATAAAATTTTGTACACGATGGAAGTCGGTTCTGCCATTTTTTGCGAAAAATTATTATTTTGAATAAATCTTTTGTGGTGTATTTAAAAAAAAATCTGGACAAGTGTAAGTCAGGCTCGCACATCGAGGGTTCCGTACAAATCCAGAAAATTTCACAAAATTGGGAAGTAAGTTGTTAAAATCTCTATACTTACTATAACTATCGACAAAAAAGTTTTTTTTTCACTTTTCTCGTCATACATCGAAAATCACACATTGTTAAACTAATCAAAAACCTGTTTTAGCATGTGCTAATGAAGTTCTTTTATATGATACTTTGCATGATACGATTTACTCACTTTGAATTTTGAACCCATATTTTGTAAATTTTATGGCCCTATTTTTTAGAGATTTAAATAAAAATTTACAGTTTTCAGATTTATTCCTACGACTACTCAAACTATTATACTCTGAGACAAAGCTTCTCGCCAAATTTTATAGTTCTATGTCAACGGGAAGTACCCTGTAGGTTTTGATTTTTGTGAGTGTCGAAATATGCGGTTTATACGACATAAACGGCTCTAACTTTTTTAAACGATAACTGAGAATTTTTTCTTTTACACGACTGCAAAAGACCATAGATACACAAATACATTTTAAATTTTAACTCGATAGCCATATACGATACACAGACGGACAGACGGACAGCAAAGTGATCCTATAAGGGTTCCGTTTCTTCCGTTTGAGGTACGGAACCCTAAAATGATTCAGAAGACCTTTTTACTTTTTCGGTGGACAAGTGTCAAGGTAAGTTAAGTAAAACAACATCGTGATGATTTTGATGCGACTTGCAGACTTAAAGTTTTAGGCGCTAAAAATAAACATCAAAGTTACAAGTAGGGCTGTAGAATTGTAGCAAAGTAGTATTTTGGTAGCTTGCTTTAATTCTTTAGAATGAGACCACCCGTAGAAGGGCCAGTTGTACAGATATAGCCCAGCGGAATGGTAAGTCAAAATGGCAGTCGAAGGGCATATCGACTATGAAGAACCGATAACATAATAATATGGGATCGAATACTTCTGAAGTGGATACTTTGTGCCGGTAAGTCACGCGTAGTAGGTACTTCCACTGAGGTGGACCGATGACTTAAACAAGACCACAAGAACCCGCTTCCAACCAGTCTTGTTGGAATCCTTATGAAGGCATATGTCCAGCGGTGAAGGTCGAACAAAAACTTATAATGATGATATCAATTACTTTATTATTATTTCCAAGAAGATCGGTTTTATACTTTTGGCATCTATTCGATTTCTTAAGCGATTCCATCTATACTGTACATGATCTCTATTTGAGAACGTTCATTAAAAATAGCAACTCATTAATCTAGATATTTACTCTTCTCCTTTTTTCTCTATTTTTGGATAAAAGTTAAATATCAATAGGATCTGTTGGTTCATTGTAGCGTGAAAGAGTAACAAATAATCTAACAGACAATTTTGGTTTTCTACACAGTATACTTAAAATCCAACAGTACTAACGTAATCCGTAACCAAATCTTATCCAAAAACATACTGTACTGTATCAGCTTTTTTATTAGTGGGGATGTAGGTCTACCTAAAAATGATGATTGGGCCATATACAACATGATGATGGCAAAGTGCGTGTTGGTGGATTCTCACATGCAATCGAATTTCTTCTACAGACGTATGCAGGTTGCCTCACGATGTTTTCCTTGACCGAAAAGCCAGTGGTGTGAAATTTCGTTCATAAATTCCAAGGGATTTATTTGTTTGGGGCGGGATTTGAACCGTGGGTTTAAACGACTATAAGGCGGGTGTCATTACCACTATCTCACCACGGCCACGGCCGACGGCAAAAACATACAATCTAGTATTATATTATTTATTTGTCTAGACTGAAAAAGACATAGATAAAGAGTAGAAATTACCGCAGCCCGCTAAGATTTCGTGCCAACTGCCAACTTTGTGTATTTTATTTTGCGCTACATGTTTTCTTATTACGATGTTGCCAGATTGGAAATGCTGCTGTCGTAGCTATTGGAGGCTTTGGTATTATAAATTGGCTAGGTTTTTTGTTTGCTTTAAGGATAGTCTCTGAAATCTGGAATAAAAGTTATTAATTCCAATGTTAAGTTCGTTCGTTTGTTCGTTCCAGCCATAGGACGTCCACAGCTGGACATATGCCTCCCCTAAATATCTCCAATAAGACCGGTTTGTAACACCTTGCATCCAGCACGATCCTGCGGTCTTTATGAGGTCATCCGTCAACCTTGTGGGTGGAGGTCCTACGCTGCGCTTGCCGGTCGTGGTCACAGCTAGGTACACTGGAAGTAATAACTTTATTCTAGATTTTAGAGCCTATACAAATATTTCCCAAAATGGCTTGAAATCCTATTAATATACATGTCACGAAAAGAACCCTCAACATGATGGTAAGCGGCAGAAATAGGAGGGGGCGATCAAAAAGAGTGTGGATGAGTTATCTGACAGATGATATGCGCGAGAAAAGAGTTGATGATAAGATGACGTATGATAGTGAAGTGGCGAAAAGAAACGTGCTGTGTCGACCCCACCTGGTGGGATAAGGGCAGGATGATGATGATGGCTTGAAAACCTATCAATTTAAATTACTAAAAAAAACAGGACAAGTGTGAGTCAGGCTCGCACATCGAGGGTTCCGTACAAACACATTGTTAAAATAAAGACCTGTTTTAGCATGTGCTAATGAAGTTATTTTATATACACCTTACATTATACGATGACTGATCACTTTGAAGTTTGAGCCCATATTTTGTGAATTTGGAGGCCCTATTTATTTGTGATGTAAATAAAAATGTACAGTTTTCAGATTTATTCCTATATGTGTACTCTAAGACAATGCTTCTCGCCAAATTTCATAGTTCTATGTCAACGGGAAGTACCCTGTAGGTTTTGATTTTTGTGAGTGTCGAAATATGCGGTTTTTTACAACATAAACGACTCTAACTTTTTTAAACGACAACTGAGAAGCTTATCTTTTCCACAACAGCAAGAGTTCAT
The DNA here is from genome assembly GCA_949316475.1 of Hypomecis punctinalis. Classification (NCBI taxonomy): domain Eukaryota; kingdom Metazoa; phylum Arthropoda; class Insecta; order Lepidoptera; family Geometridae; genus Hypomecis; species Hypomecis punctinalis. The sequence goes on along the minus strand of OX438809.1, from coordinate 22,631,309 downwards.
CAATATACGTATACAATTTAAATTTCAACTCCATATCTTTACGCGTTCCCGAGATAAAGAGTCTTGACATACACACAGACGGACAGACGGACAACAAAGTGATCCTATATGGGTTCCGTTTTTTTCTTTTGAGGTACGGAACCCTAAAAAATACTAAACTAACCTTCTGGTGCCTCAGTTTTATCATAGATCCGAGATGAAATAGAAGCCCACTAAGAAATGGTTCAAATCCAATTTTAATTTATTTTTGGGTAAATAATAAGCCTAATCTGGTATCCCAGCCGCCAAACACCCGGCTGCTTAGTATTCCTTCTTCGCTTGGCGAAGATAACGCAGTCAAGGACGGGTTGTGTTACATTTCCACCTTATTTGTTTTTAAACGATGGTAAATAAGGGAGCGGAGCGTGTCTCGACAAACAAAGGTGCTGGGTGTAGACGCGTGAGTGGAACCCTTTCTTAAGGCCGTGTATCCATTAACTAAGTTCGTATAGACTGGGTGGCTAGCCCTGGTGTCAGAGTTTTTAAGCCGCTTGATGGTGTCTGACATGGCTAAACGGATAAAACAACCGGGAGCCACAATTTAACGTGGAATCTGAACCACGGTAGAGCTCAGTTATAAATGCCACCCGCGGTCACCCATCCGAAGACTGGTCGTGCTAAACGTTTCTTAACTTCGATAATCGCTCATAAACACTTCATAGTCATAGTCGAACTACGCTATGATTCGAGCGCTACGTGTATCTATTGGAGATGAGATTCGAGATTAATCGTTGATTGAATCAGGCGTTACTTTGCGGTAATTCTTCTTCAAATCTTTGTTTTGAATAAATAGGTATTTAGTGTATTTCTGCTATCTTGTTGTAGGCAAATAAGGTTAAGGGCATATAAAAAAAATCTTTAAAAATAACTTGACAAAATATTAAAAACACTTCACTAATAAATAACACTCTCTTTCTCACTGCACTACACTCTGTTCTGTTCTGTTCTGTTCTGAGGCGAAACACGTATCGAACAGAGTGTAGTGCAGTGACAAAAAAAGGTGTTATTTATTAGTGAAGTGTTTTCAATATTGTTAAAGTTTTCTTTTTTTAAATGCCCTTAACCTTATTTGCCTACAACAAGATAGCGGATTAGCGATGAAATATGAGATTAATCCATCCCACCAGAAATATATACTTTTACCCACATTTATACCTACTATACCTCGCACTATCAAAAAGTTATCGGAAGATATAGAGTTAGGCTTTTAGCTCTACATGGCCTACCTCTACGTGAGAGAAGCGTCTCAGTCTTGACTTTACTATTTTGTTTTCATCTGGTGAATTTTGATTACTGTATTCAGGTCACTATTTAAAAAAAATATTGAAACACCGTTTCAAATATGAATAGTTTTTTTCCCACGGCGATTTTCTTTTGAATGGGTATATTTATTATTTCCCTCAAAATAGGGGGAAATTTTCTGTCGCGCTATTAATCACCCGATTTTGATATTCATTGATAAGATTTTTTAATAACAAAATCCTAACAAGATTTAAGGGTATAAAAAAAACTGGACAAGAGCGAGTTGAAATATAGGTTTATAAAGATTCAGATAAACAGAAGCGAGGTCTACTATTCAGATAACTACTGGTACATTATCTGAATGGAAGTCAGATATAATTAATTTAATTCCTTAGCTTTTCAATAAAGTAAGTGTTTTGAAAGCAGGTCAAACAAATAAACTCAACAAAATGAATCGTTTTGCCGCACAATAAATGTTTCAGAAATAGAAATTGGGGAAGATTTAAACGCTCCATAAAGTTATTTGTGCATGGCTTTAAATTATTTCTAGGCAATTTAATTCGCTTAGAGAATTTCCTTTTATTATTTATCTGTACAGAATGAAAAGCTTAAAAGGTCATCAAAAGATTGGTTATATAATTTTGTATTCGTATAGGGATACAAAGTTGTTAATTGTGTCCATAACGTCTATTATTTATCAAAGCGGCATGGGGGTAGTATGGGGGGGAGGTATCATGTAGTAAGCGGCAAGGGGGAGATTGAGGCCATCATAATGAACATTTTTACTGTTTACTATGGGGCCAAACCGGAAATCAAGAAAAAAATCAGCTGTTCTATACAAATTTGGAATTGACAAAAGATATGAAAGTAACTAGGTGATTGGGTCATATACCTCACGCTGGGCCAGTGCGGGTTGGTGGATTCACTGTACTGTACTGTACTGTAGCAGCCTTTTTAATAGTCCACTGCAAGACGTAGGCCTACCCATGAAGGGTGATTGGGCCATATCCATAGCACGCTGGCCCAGTGCGGGTTGGTGGATTCACATACGCCATCGAATTTCTTCTAAGAACGTACGCAGGTTGCCTCACGATGTTTTCCTTCACCGAAAAGCCAGTGGTGTGAAATTCCGTAAGTACATAAATGAATACATTCAAAAGAACTCATTGGTACGGGACCGGGGATTCGAACCCACGACCTCACGATTGTAAGGCGTTTGTCACTACCTCTTGACCACCACGGCTCACGGTAGATTCACATAAGCCATTAAATTTCTTCTAGGGTCTAACGCGGGTTGCCTCACGAAGTTTTCACGGAAAAGCCAGTGGTGTGAAATTACGTACATTACTTAAAAAATAACTCATTCGAACGGGACTGGGACTCGAACCCACAACCTCACGAGTCATTATTATTGTAAGGCGGGTGTCTCTACTAGTAGACCACCATGGTTTCTTTTACTTGTGTACGTGATGCATTAACTTGTTCTTTTTTTTGGTTTATGTTTTTTTTAAATTTTCAAGTTTCACTAAGCTGGATATATGCTAATATTTGTGCTAAAATATGTATAACTTAAAATTATGGCTTACAAAAAGTATATATTATAATCCTTCTAATTGTGTACACAACATGCCTAAAAGAAAGTACATCACCTAATACATAGCCGAATTTTTTTTGGTTTTGTATAATATAATAATTGGCCAAGTCGGACTCGCGCTCGCAGGGTTCCGCACCGTATGGATGGATGCTTCCATACCGTTAATATATTTCATTTTAATTTATTAATTACATTTCAAAGAAATATACCAGTTAATATTTCAAGCATCTTCCTATCACAGTTATTAATACCGAGCGAAAAACGTCTAAAAATTCAGGTTTTGGTTCAAAGGGCTCCCATTCAACGAACCTGAATTTTTAGAGCCCTCAATTTTTTTTCTATTTTAGTATAAGTTATTATAACGGCAACAGAAATACATCATCTGTGAAAATTTCAACTTTCTGACTGGTGACAGACAGATAAACGGACAGACTGACAGATGGATAGACGGACGGATAGCGGAGTCTTAGTAATAGAGTTTTTACCCTTTGGGTACGGAACCCTAAAAAAATAAGGTGTGCAAGAATACCATATCGGCAATACTATCTTATAATCTACAAGTGAAAAGAGCTTATAAAGTGAGAAATCCTGGACTCGTAAGATGAGGTGATGTCAATGATAACATAGAAGTTTCTATGCGTGTACGACGCCGTCTTGCTGTGATCATTTTCCATCAAATTTTCTACTGTAGAGCATCTCTACATTTTTATTTTTCAATAATTTCAAACGCAGACTTCATTTCTAACCGATTAAAAAAATATTCCCAATTCGACTGTACGTTTATTTTTGTATGAAGGCACGTTACTCGATTACTCCGCCAATTTTATTAATTACTAGTTTTTATCCGCGGCTGCACCCGCATGATATTTTGATTTTTATAATTTATAGCCTATGTGTTATTCTGATATATAAGCTATATTATTGCAAAATTTCATCTCAATCCGTTCAGTAGTTTTTGCGTGAAAAAGTAACAAACATCCATCCATCCATCCATCCTCACAAACTTTCGCGTTTATAATATTAGTATGAAGTAGGATAATCCTACCGCTTAACTTAGACCTCGTCTGCGCGGTACAGGAGCGCCGGGGGAGACGTCAAATGATTATTTACCCCTTTTTTTTTACGAGGGGGAAATCTTCCAAAGATGCCCGACCGCTTTGGGGTGCAGCCGGGTTATGTGGGATTGTACCCACTAAAATCCTCTCGGTGGCCATCCTATGTGACTTCTTGGGAGCTCCGGGATCTCCAAAAGGAACGCACCGGTGCTCCCGGCACTTCGTATGTCTACTCGCCTGGTAGTAGACCAGGCTTGTACGGTCCTGTACGACAGCGTTGCCACACACGCTGCCGTCCTTCTCAGGCCCGCTTTAGTGGATGGTCAGAGCCCCAACTCTGACCACCCACGAGCCCAGGGGTCCCCTTTTAGTAGGCTCTTACTACAGGCAGGGGATATCGATGCCGTATTCTAGAGCCCCGGCATCAGGGCAAATGATTATTTACCCCTAATAATGATTTATTTTTTGTTTTGGTAGATCATACCTCATAAATGATCCCAATTAAATGTAATCAATATCAGATAAAGCTAAGCAGTAGATTTTGAAAAATCAACAATAATATGAAGATTACTATATTGATCCACGTGATCGAATTCACACGATGATCATCATCACCACGTGATTTATACACGATCTAAGGCAGTTTTGCCATTTGTGTCGAAAAATATTTTTTGTACAGAGAATTAGTATTTAAACAGTTTATCTACGTTCTAAGCAACTTGCAATTCGCGAAACATATTAAACGAGGCAAAACGGTTTAATTGTTCTTCGCTTAGACGGCACGCTTCTAGGAAAGCTTTGTTAATAATGCGCTTATAACTGTTAGAGATTCTTGAAGCTTAATACAGGTTTATTATTTTCATAGATATACAGAAATATAGTTTTAATTAGTATACTTAAATAAAATTCTAGAAGCCACTGTTTCAAATGCTTAGTTTAAGATTAGCTTAGTACAAAATGTAAAATTTGAAATCCTCTCCGATAGAAGACAGCGATGGTCTAAAATCGATAGTTACAGAGACAAACAACTTTAAAGTTTGACAGCTGTCATGCTACTTTAGTATGAATTCTAGAATATGACAGCTGTCACTTTGACACATGTCATTTTTGAAACGTAAAATTATAATTATTTTTACCATTTGTTGTTTCACTTGGTTTTCTTTGAAAAGGAGCTAAAACACTATAAATTACTTTACGACTTTGTTATACATAGTGTTTTTTTTTTCCATGACATTACTAAACAGTTTGCAACAACATATCTTGACCTCAATCATATTTTCAACTATCGGGCACATCACTACTTACCTAATATTTAGTCAAGCACGATCCTTTTAGAGTAGTGTAACCACGAAGAAAAAAGTTTCCTCGTAGTCACACTGGTGTAACAAAGCGGTGTAACCACTAGTCTGGACTCGTTGTTGACAATAAAAGTATTACATAAATGAATGAATGAATTTATTTGTCAATGAAACTAGGTGTTATACAATGTGAAAAGTACTCTAGCTTCTACCTCTAGAGGTTTACAGACTTAACAACATTACTACAGCATTCCTGGTGAGATTTTTTTTTTAGACTTTCAAAAGTAACTATTACCAAAGATTATTAAACTTGAGGTACTTTTTAGTCTATGCTATTACTATGTAATGTCATTTTACCCTTATAGCTATATTGTTTATGCAACATTATCTTTTTTTTCATGTGTTACACGTACCAAATCTACAACATTGAAGGTACTCTGAACATCTACAAGTAATAAATCTCTCCAGGAAGGCTGGACATAGCTTACCTGAAAGCGTAGTTCAAATTAAAAAAACCGGACAAGTGCAAGTCAGGCTCGCACATCGAGGGTTCCGTAAAAACACATTGTTAAAATAATTAAAAACCTGTTTTAGCATGTGCTAATGAAGTAATTTTATATGATACCTTACATGATACGATTTACTCACTTTGAATTTTAAACCCATATTTTGTGAATTTTAAGGCCCTATTTTTATGTGATTTAAATAAAAATGAACAGTTTTCAGATTTATTTCTATATGTGTACTCTGAGACAAGGCTTCTTGCCAAATTTCATAGTTCTATGTCAACGGGAAGTACCCTGTAGATTTTGATTTTTGTGAGTGCGAAGTATGCGGTTTTTTACGACATAAACGGCTCTAACTTTTTTAAACGATAACTGAGAAGTTTTTCTTTTACACAACTGCAAGAGACCATAGATATACGTATACAGATTAAATGTCAACTCGATATCTTTACGCGTTCCCAAGATAAAGAGTCTTGACATAAACGCAGACGGACAGACGAACATCAAAGTGATCCTATAAGGGTTCCGTTTTTTCCGTTTGAGGTACGGAACCCTAAAAAAATAAGAGTAATAAAAATTAAAAAAAAAAAAATTAAAATTCATTTATTTCAGGCCATTGACCCATAAAATTATTAACAATATTTACATACAATTTCCACAATAGTCAAAGAAAAAAATCTAAAATCAACAATAATGTCAAATGAATAGAATAGAATATAATTTAACTCGCGTCAGGACACGAGACCTGATCAAAAATTCGTAAGATAAAGGAAGCAAGTTTTCGCTTCTGCCGGTACTTCCGGAGTGCAACGCGTTGTTTTTGTTTGACATTATAATGTCCAATTTAATACAAACAAATTCACAAATACAAAACTTTTAACAGCTCTTTTTCTTGGAGTGGTTAAAAATAGTTCATAGTCCGAGCTTTTGTCATATCCAAGCATTCTAGTTTCAAAACTAGAATTCTAACCGTTTCAATAGCTCCAATGTTACGAATGCAATTTGTAAATGAGTTCGCTGAGCTGCTTACATTCTAATCTCAAATATACCTATTAACGTTTACCGTGTGCTTTAGTGGCTACGTAAAAAGACCTAAAATTGTCTGGCAAGCTCTGTAGAAGTTGCAAAGATAAGTTTGTTCGCACGTTTCTCGATCTGGGTATGTAGCATGTGACAGTATCGGAGGTCTAGCCAATTGATCAAGAATTTAATATAGAAAAATAAATATAACAAAGAATGCTGTAAGATCCTTGACTAATAAAATGGTACGAGATGTAGAGAAAACGCGAAAATGGACTGAAAAACCAACAAAGCAGTCCAAATCATTTGTTTTGTTTTGTACAGATTTTCCGTGAAAAAAAATGTCAGTCTAGTAAAAATCTTTTAGATATTTTTAGCCTAATAAAATATATTCATTCATTTGTGGGTTCGATGCCCACCCAGGGCAAGCATATATGTGGTAAACATAGGTGTTTGCTCTGTGTCTGGGTGTATTTAGATACTATCTATATAAGTATGTATTTAAAATATATATATGTAGTATATTCTCTGGCAGCCATATCACAAGCTTTGCTTAGTTTTGGGTCAGCGACCGTGTGTAAGATGTCCCTAAATATTTATTTATTTCTTGCAAAATAGGTTTACAATTTCATTGTGATCTTAAATAAATTATAATAAAGTACTATATATAACAATATGTATGACAAATCATAACTAATAAATCGTTTTGGCTTATTTAGACAGGACCGTGTCCGGGCCGAGCCGTGTACGGGCCCCGAGCAGGGCTATAATAAAAATCATACCTTATAGTACAGATAATCTAGGTACTATTCCAATCTATACTGTAATCGGAACCTGATGATCTTTATAAATACCTCAGAATAATGACAAATAATAGAAACTGTACTAAAATTGCAAGAGAATACATCACTTTATCCCATTTTAACTATGACATTCAAAAGAGGTTAGAAAAAGATGCACATTCGAACTTTCGTAAGTTCGAAGGGTATTATCAATTTTGAGCTATCTCGGCTGTCGAAATTCAAAAAGGTAGTAAGGTAAAATGACCAGAGATTTGAACCTTCTTATTAAACTAGAGGGTTCAAACTTCCGATCATATCGCAAAAGACAAAAGAAAGAAAGTAGACCAAATTACTACCATTATGACATACCAACTTGTGACTTTGACGTTTGACGACAGACAGTGCGTTTTTTTTTCCACTCACTCTCGCGTATGCTGTATAGCCAAATATGAATAAGACAGCTGTAACGTAGTTTTTATTTGAGTAATATCTAGCAAGGTTTCTATTACTTGTCATTATTCTGAGATGAGTACCTATTGAAACCCATCGATAGAAAACCGTCAAGCAATATATCCCGATTCCCGAAACTGTTACGATGAGTGTGGTCTTTTTAAAATTTATCCGTAGAGTGTGTTCATTAGTGGATACCAAAACCAATAAAACCTTTTCATAAACTTATAAAAATACAAGTAGACGTACTGTCTCAGTCTCTACAGTAATCGGAACCTGTCGATCTATATGAGAACGGAAAACCATCGATAGAGAACCGTCGAGCGATATAGCTCGATGCCTCCACGATGAGTGTGGTCCTTTGGGAATTGATGCGTTGAGTGTCTTGAAGACGCGTGTGTTCATGAGTTAAGTGGGGAAGCCGAGGCATGCGGCTATTATAGAGTTATTGGATAAATGGGATTCTGTATTATGAGATTTTATTTCAGGTAGTTATTATTTAGATAATACTCGTATGTATTGGATGAAACACGCTATGCCTAAGCTCTTCTTGATCTAAACTTGTGTAATTAAACAGAAGAGTTTGCTTCCGGATGGGACGCATCATCGTAATCACGTTTTTTCATAGAACGTTTTTAATCTGAGGTCTTCTTGAGTAACATATTTATAATAATTTTGATAATCAATTTACTTTTTCCAAGAATTATAATTATTATCCAAAGAAAAGATCTGATCGTCATCACGTATTAGAACTATGTTAAGTATATGGGATTCTTTATTAAAAGTTTTATTGGTTATGTAAATTTTTCGGTGCGATTGAAGTAGAAATGAAGATCTGTAGAAGCTAAGTTACCAACATAATGGTAGGCAGGGTCTACAGCTTGTATAGTAATATATTACGTACAATAATTAGGTATATATACCTTGGTAGTAGTCTTATTGGAGATGTATATTTTAAAGGGATATTCAATACTGAGGTCCCTCTTCGAAAACTTAATTTTAATGAATTGATTTTGTAAATGTTAAGTTTAAGTCAACAATGACATTAAGTAAAGAAATTAAATATTTCCTCGGCTTATTAGCCATTAGTTTTAAATGCTATTTACTCCATTCAATTTTTTGATCCGATAGATGACGTTGATAATTAACGATGGTTCGTTTACTATGGTTCATTTATAGATCTCCACATACATTTTTCGCTTTCGCAAAGAACTAGTGCCAAAAAATAAACACATTATAATAATATCAAAAACAAGAGCCTATTCCAGACACTTAATTAGAAGTAATTGTATATTTTCCATTCTCTTTGATCTTTGCCAAAAAATTCGCAGCTTTGTCTTCTTAATAATCTTTTCTTTACAAGCCCCTCGTCCATTCACAACGGAACCATATTTTCATTTGGGAAAACAAAGGCGTTCACGGGATAAACAAAATAATTCTTTTCTCATTCGCCAATTACTTTAAGGCTTTTTTCACGCGGTTTTCGGAGTTGTGACGCGTTTGCGTGGCCTCGAAGAAGTGGCCTTTGAGTTTTTAATTCCCCAAGACGCAAAAAGAGTTAAGTGAGTTTGGCCGGTGTGTGAGCCTGTGTTTTTTTTTATTTCAAATAGGTTTGCGTTTGACTACACACTGCCTGTGGTCTAGGATGTAGCACGCTTAGAAGATACCTATTTACTCGAGATTTGAAGACACCTACATTGTACTTTAGCGGAAAGACAGACTCAGGCAAAGCGTTCCACATTCTGGCAGTTCGTATGAGGAATGTGGACTCAAAACGCTTGGTACTGACGCGTGGGATGTCCACGCTTTGGTCGCGTCTGTCTAGCCGTACGATAGAAGAAAGGTGCAGGTGGGACCAGACTGTGCAACTCGTGGGCGCACTCACCGAAGTGTATCCGATATTAGACTGACAGACACGCCACCCTACGTCGATGCTCGAGACTTTGCAGCTTCGATTCAGTCAAGTTTTCGTTGCCTATCAGCCTCCTGGCTCGCCTTTCAATGGACTCCAAAGCCTCCTACTGGTATTTGGCAGAGCCATCCCAAAGGTGAGAGCAGTATTCCATGCAAGACCTGACTTGCGCTTCACAAAGTCTAAGGAATAAGCAGTTGCTCAGGTGTGAAATACCGTCTCACCTTAGAGAGAACACCAAGTTTTTTTTGGGGCTAATTGGGCTTTTGACTCTATATATGACTATAATATATTTACCGATCTTTTTGTGTATCTATAAGTCTAGTTTATCAATGAATCCGTGTCTGTTAATCTTCAGTAATAATAATAATATATAAAAAATAAAGTTACCCCAAGGACATTGGGTAGTGTACCTAGATGCACAAATGCTTAGACGTGAAGGCACATAACAGTAACACTATGTAGGTAATTTCGTGTTTCATATCAGCATTTTGAAATAATCTCTCTAAAAAAGGATAAAATGTGCAACATTTTGTATGCAATCGGTCATCAAATGATTATATATATGCAACCGGTTATGAAACCTGTGCGGTGGTGGCTGCCCAAAAATTGTAAAACCGTACTTTTGTGAAATTTACGTAAAATTCTGTGTTAAGTAATAATAGAGTACTAATATATTTTATTAACATGAAAATTGAATTGCAGAGTAAAAGTAAGTAAAGTGGTAGGGTTTTAAGAAGTAGTTGCCATATTTAAAATACATTTTAACCTTTGCAACCATTAAGTACCTAACCAAAAGGAGTCGACACTGCAAAGCGTACCCCTCTGCCAAAAGTACGCGACCGGCGGTCATGCTCTTTATATAAATATATCGGTCTGGTTGCACTTTTGTTGCGTTAATTTTCAGCTAGTGTTAGTTAATTACATTTGTGTGCGTGTAAACTTGCTTATATTTTGGTTTGTATGCGTTTCTTCACCCCCACTGACTTGGCAGACTTCGATGCTTAGGCGTGTCGACTCCTTTTGGTTAGGTACTTAATGTTTGCAACAGTTGAAACTGGTTTATAAATAAGTGTTTTTATTTAGGCAAGCATAATAATGATTTAATTATGATATGAAGTGATATGATATAATTGCTTTCTAGCTCCTGATAACATTGTACATGAACAAAAAGAAAGTATAAATTTTCATTAGAAGGGAGTTTTAACCTGAAACTTTGAATCTACTTCAAAATTATTACCTATCTATATCTATATATATATAAAAGAAAGTCGTGTTAGTTACTCCACTTATAACTCAAGAACGGCTGAACCGATTTAGCTGAAAATTGGCAGGGAGGTAGTTTAGAGTCAGGAGAAGGACATAGGATACTTTTTATCCCGAAAATTGCATAGTGAAATTCCTGTAGGATAGGACAAAAAGCTATTACAGTTAGGCCCAATTATGAAGGCACGATCGTAATTATAATAGCTAATTAAACTATTTCTGTTTCTTTTTCACTTTAGGCATTAGATAGAGAGAACGCTTTTACGTTGCTATTAAATTTTCGATGGCGCCTTCATAATTAGGCCGAAAATTGATTGACGAAACGTAATTAGATGACAGGTGACATACATTGACTGCTGAATTTTATAAATGTCACGTTTAGCATATTAAAGGGGCAAATTTTCTTTCCAATATTACGTCAGCTCGAAGAGGAATAAAACTATGGATCGACAAAGACAACTGACATTAAAATTAGATAAAATAGTTTATAATTCTGTCATGCTACATATTACGGTGACGTTTAATAATGGGCTGTCATTTTGTCTGAAATTAAAAATATCTTTATTAGAGGTTTAACATGTATCTTTATTCTACCTCTATGGTACAGAATCCATTACAATATACGAAGAAAACGGATCGACTTGATTTTTACCATGAGTAGTATGGCATGAGTAAAGGTCATCGACCTTGACTGTGAACTGTGACCTTGACACGAATATACATTTCTGTTGATTTGGTTAGGATTGAACAGTAATAACAGTGCAGCCCGCCTCAGTTGCGGCACTTCTCATAAAGCACGCAACTTGCCGGACAGCCTCTCAGCTGCTTTAGTTAAAAAGCCCAGAGAAGCGGCCCAACCTCGATTGCAAACTTTCATAACTGCCTAGGGGGTAAAGACGCAAAAAAACGGGAGACCTAGAGCACCACCTTCTAAGCTGTGTGAGAAAAAACCCAGAGAAGCGGCTCTACCTCCGGTTCCCGCGCCGCCCATAAGCTTCGGCTACTAAGTCCCCCGTTACGACACGGCGGGAACCCACGGGCGGGTTGTACACTCTAAATTTATACGAGTACGAGTATTTTGATGTCGGTCGGTTAAGTTAAGTATGAAAAATGACAACAAGGTGCAAGGGTACTTGATTTTTTATAGGGCATGTGTCATTATTAACTACCATTAAATACAAGACTTATAACGTAAAACTTCATAAACTACTACTACATAACAAGCAATTGCTTCATCCACAGACCCTTGAAGGTCTAAAGATAATCTAAATGCTCAAGCCCACTGCCAGTTAGCAGCGTGCCCAGCATGCTGGCAGCATTGCCACGCTGAAAGGCAAAACTTATACGTTGAGCTAAACAAACATCAGCATTTTGGTCACACGTCGCGTCCACCAGAGGCTCAGATACACTTTTGAAAACAAGATGAGCTCCCGGCCTCCCGGCCCCTACGGACACAATATCTCAATTTCAAACGGTTCAAATATGTACGAGGTTAGCATATTTGCGCCGGTTGTGCTGCTCTGTCGAATCGGCCACCGCTCCAGCCCTACTCTGAGTCTCAGAAAGATATGACGGCGCCAAAGTATCGACGCAAGTTGCGTCCCATACTAAGGGCCGTCCACACTTCCATAGGACCAGCGTCATACCGTCAGGCCTTTTGCCACAACGCGCAAGCCCGGTTCGAGTACGGCTGCGATATTGGCGGTCCTAAATACCCTGCTTATGACATCGTCCAGGCTGGCGTGGCAACCGATTCGACCAGCGCTTCTTGAACGGTGACCGAGCTGGTCAACTAGGGTGCTTGAATAGGTGAGAGCGCTCAGCTTTGTGCTGCGCGGCAGCAATGTGGGTCGACTACCTCGACGATATCGTCAATACCGCCGGTCGAGCCTGGTCACGACCGGCAAAAAGCGGAGGCAGATGGCACTGAGAGAGGCCTATACCCAGCAGTGGGACAAAGAAAGCTGCGGATGACAACGATGATGGAACAAATTAGTTGAGATCGACTGTTTTTTGCGTTTGAAAATATTAGTAGCTATAATATTTGTGTACCGTTGCACATTGAATTAGGGCTAATATTTTGTGGCGCACTTACTATTTTTGTTATCATATACCATAAATATGCGCGGCAGCAAAGTGGGTTGATGATATCGGCAATACCGTCGGTCGAACCTGGTCAGGACCGCCAAAGAGCCGAAGCACTGCAAGAGAGAGGCCTGTACCTAGCAGTGGGACAAAGAAAGCTGCGGATGATAACCATAACGAAACAAATTAGGTAGTTTAGATTGACTTATTCTTGGGTTTGATATGATTGTTTGCTACAATATTTGTGTACCGTTTCACATTGAATTGGGGCTAATATTTTATGGCGCACTTACTATTACTTACTTCGTAACTACCGATTTTAGACCATTACTGTCTTTACAAAAGTGAGATAGCTAAACCAGATCTACATTTTGTATGACAACTCTCGAACTTAAAAGTAGTTTATCTCCGTAACTGTCAACTTTTGATCAATGATGTCTTCACGAAAGTGAGATAGCTGAACCAGATCTACATTTTGGATGACAGATGTCGAACTTAAAAGTGGTTTATCTCCGCAAATGTCAACTTTTCATAAATTCTATCTTCACATAGGTGAGATAGCTAAATGAGATCTACATTTTGGATGACAGCCATTAAACTTAAAATATCTTAATGTAGGTATTTCCGTAAGGTTAGCTACCTACATTCATTAACTTTCGCGGTACGAAGTTCGCCGGGTCCGCTAGTTTCTAATATAAGTAAGCTGTCATCCCTCCAACTTATTTTATAAACCATATCAGACTTCTTTTCAGAACAAAATTATTATCGAAACTTTGTCAATTATTAAAATGCCAAGTTACTTATCAAAAAGACCAGGACTTCTACAATCCAATATGCCCAAAACCACAACAGTTAAAACACTGAATTGTTGAAATCGGAATTCGCGCTAGTTTACCCTCGAACTTCGGCTAGGTACCCCTCAAATGACAGTCCAATATAAACCAAACTGTTTTGCTCCCACTGGCCCATAATTTAGTATGTTTTTGTACTGATCAGAAATTAGGCTAAGTTACTTTGGAAGCATTACTGTTGAAAGAACGCAAATATGCTCTCTAGTTTCCTAAACAATAAATATTTTTGAAGCAATGATTACCAAACCATAAGCTTACTTCTTTACTACAATTTACAGGTTTTCAGAACTTTCATAATTCAATTAATAAGCCCAAAACAACAACAGTTAAAACACAATTGTTTCCTCAAATTTTGGCTAGTTACCTCTCAAATTACAGGCCATCTCCAATGTAGACCAAGCTGTTTTGCTCCCACTGGCCCATATGCTTCCACAGCACAAAAATTATAATGAACAACTTGATAATTGCCTGACTTACTGATTGACCCAAGAATTTTATGTTATTACACTTATTAACATTTTATCCAGAACCTCCTCCACGTTCGAATATGCCCTAAACCACAACAGTTGAAACACTGAATTGTCGCATTTGGGATTTACATTAGTAGGTAGACTTACCCTCGAACTTCGGCTAGTTACCCCTCAAATTACAGTCCAATATAGACTAAGCTGTTTTGCCCCAACTGGCCCATATGCTCCCTTTAATTTAGTACAAAAACAATGATCTGAACATAGGCTGAGTTACAGTAAACATATTTCCCTGGCGGGGTTGGCATTGCGCCAGAATATATTGATTTTACGAATAGCTCGTGCGGGTCTTGTAGGAATATAGCTTGACAGTGACAGAGTTTCCAACTTTAAGTTGAATGACCTTATTAGAATAAAGTGTTTATGAAGACGTTTTCTGGAGAAATGTGAAGTAGAAAGAAAATGTTTGCGAAGATTTTGCGAACTGAGTTAAATTTTTCTTAGTCGACAGAGTTGTTTGTGTAGGGATGATTTGAATGAAGTAGAGGAATGTTTTGAAAAATAAGTAGCTATTTTTGCAACTGGACATTTTGTAGTTCTTTTTTATGTCATTTGTCTTTTTAGGGTTCCGTACCTCAAGGGTATAAACGGGATCCTATAACTATGACTTCGATGTCCGTCTGTCTAGACAGACACGCTGTATCTCATGAACCGTGATAGCTAGACAGCAGAAATTTTCACAGATGATGCATTTCTGTTGCCGATATATAACAAATGTAATAAAACAAATATTTACGAGGGCTCCCATACAAAAAACGTGATTTTTCAAGAGTTTTTGGCTCGCAATTAATAACGGCTAGAGGAATGGGGTTATGGGCTCCAATACAGTACGGAACCCTTCGTGCGCGAGTCCGACTCGCACTTCGCCAATTTTTTGGTTCCAAGTGTGTATCAGTCCATTTTTTTCTCTTCATCATGGCCGGCTGAAGGAGACTAGACCGGACGCACTTTTCTTGACCCAGGAAAAATTTTTTTTATGGAAACCACCAGAACCGGGAGGCTGGTGGTTATGTGTGAGAGTCTTCACCGCTAGTCGGTGGCATGCCCACTAAAAATCTGGGGTGTTTCCGACACTGCGTTATGTGTCGGGGCTACGGGCATGCTTCCGCACTCCTCCGCGGCGCCGACGGCGGACGGGACGCACCAGAGGGCTAAGTGGGAGATTTTCGCTCGAGCTCGATCGCGTTAACGTTTGATGTGATTTCTATGGAAATGGCACAGCGCCATCTTGTGTCACGTACAGAAAACTGAATAGCTAAGTGTGAGTATTTTTTACGGTAATGTAACGAGTGCCAAACCGTTCAAACACGAGCGCGGCAACGTCTGTGATTGGCTGATTTAAGCGTGTGTGTCAATGTGCTCGCGTGTGTGCACGGCGCGCTCGGCCAACGCGATGTAAAAGTAACTCAATTTGATTTTTTCTGATTTGCAAAACTCCCACTTGACACTCTGATGGTGAACGTTTACTGCGCTTGCTTGTATGGTCTCCGTTTGAAAACTTTACAGTCTTATCATTATTTTTAAGTGCTATGTAAGATTGCTCTTAGCAATAAAACTTGCCTTTTGTGCTGTCTAAATTTGAATCTTTTGTTACTAATGTTCTTTTATGTGGTGCCAAAAAAGTCTTGTTTAATTAAGTAAGTTCGTAAGTATAGGCCTGTAGACGGCTTAAAAACTATGACCTAGTGTCTTCTGAAGGCTTCTTACATGGCTAAAATCGGACCTACAATTTAACGTGTCATCCGAGCCACAGTAGCGCTCAATTAAATAGGCTACCCGCGATCACCCATCCGAAGACTGACCGTGCTGAACGTTGCTTAACTTCGATGATCGCTTACTAACACCTACTCAAACTACAAAGTATCGTAATTTATTTTTATGTCCTACCTTTGCACCATTTGAACTTGCTAACCTGCTGGGCTACATTGCTAACTTAAGTTCTACGAATATCCTCACCACATACAACATCCCGTTGCGAGATATAATCGGCTACATCAGTTTATGAATGTATGGTTCTGTCTCTGGCTTATTCCAAGCAACATCTCATACAAATGGCAGACTGTCACTCTTGTGTATTAACCATATCAATATTTGTCGAACGATAGCGAAGTGGCTGTGTGACGGATGCGCGATGCGGAGGTCGGGTTCCAAGGTTACGATACATTTTTATGCTAAACTGAGTATGTATTTGTACTTTCTTTGGTTGATGTGAACAATAAATATGAGTTTTGTGTTATATTCTTTGGGTTGGCATTGGCAAAATAGTCAACTTAGTAGGGGGATAAAGTTGTAGCTTGGCAATGATTAGCGTAGAAATAAGGGACAAAACTTTTTTTGTATTTTTGTTGTGAGAAGGAAATGTTAATAAGATAGTAGAGTTGAGAGTTATAGACTTCTTTATGAGAAGGTTAAGGAAGGCAGGTATTGTGTTGAACATTTTAAAGTTTAGTAATTAGCCATACATAATTAATTTTTGCAAAAATTGGCATGACCGACTTCAACCGTGTACAGAAAACGCGAATATTTCGCACGGATCGATGTAGCATTTTTCACATTATTGTCGATTCATCAAAAATTAGCCAATTTCAATAAAACCTAAATGGGACCAATAACGAGGTATACTCTTTCCAATAAAAAAAGAATTATTGAAATCGGATTACTATATAAAAGGTTATGCGTAACACTAGCAAAATATACGCATCGAATTGAGTACCTCCTCCGTTTCGTCGGTCAAAAAATAAGCCCCGCCCTGAAGCCATTTGAAGAGTGTCCGCCATTTTGCTGAGTCTCCATTGTGACATTTGATGAGTAGTTCAAGTGTCACTTGTGTCATGTTATCTCGTTGATTACATAGCAGTTTATATTCTATTCTTCCACATAGGCATTTCTACTCATTAATTTTCTTTGAAAATTTTACTTAGATGTGTTGCGGGTTCTAAATACGTATTTTCACCGTACGGTGGCTTTTCAGCGAAGAAAAACTTCGTGAGGCGACCTCCATACCTACAATCCATCAACTTGCACTGCAACATAATGGACATGACCCAATCACCTTCCGTAGACCTATGTACATCAGTGGACTATTAAAAGGCCGGTACATAATAGAATTGAATCGTCACGAGTTTGATATCTTGTTTTCAATCTCATTCAACCTAAGTGGAACTATTTCCTCACGTCTATTTTTCTAGAGCAGAAAGTGGGCTATAAATTGTGCCCCGAGCTCAATCTATAGTCACTTTGACAAGCGGCAAGCAATTTTACGAGGCACAGGGCCCGTAGCAGGATATTAACTTTAGAGCTCGTCAACAACAACCTAGGAGAAAAAATGTTATTTTTGAGAGCTCAGGCCAGAATCAGTTTTGTATCAACGTAACGTAACGTAACGCGTAGGTATATCACAAATGGTTTTTAAATGAAAAATTGCATAAAAATGAATAACATATTAACATACAATTAAACGATTACTTTTAACGTAATTTACATGTACATAGTTCGTTTTTAATGACACCGACTTGCGCGCGCACATTTGCGACGCAAGCGCCGCCGCGCTCCGCCGTTGTCACCGCGGTGGCAAAAAAAAGAACTGCTGTTCGTTCACTTTCGCATTTGAAAGTGGTGTGCATACAAATAGTGAAAATCGTAATAATTAGAAAATTCTAAAACTAAAACTTGTGTGATAGACTTAAACGTGTTACCAACTATCCAAGGTCATTACAATTGGTGCTACTTCAACGTTTGTCGTCGAGAAACAGGCCGGCCCACAACCGGCGCATGGACAGGTAAATTTTTTTTTGGGAATTTAATTTATGTACTTACTTATTCAAAGTCTATCGCGACAATGTCAATCATATGTTACATTTATAAAAATAATAATTTATCAACTCTAGCTGCCCGAGCTGGTTTCGCTCGAGTACTATTGGCTAAAGAAGACATGCGTAAGAATCCCTAAGTATTGGAAAATATAATATAGCCGGGGATAGTGTAGATTTCCAACAGTGAATGAATTTTTCAAATCGGTTTAGTAGTTTCGGAGCCTATTCGATGCAAACAAACAAACAATCAAATCATTCCTTTTTATAATATTGGTTTATTTTTATAGATTATATGATTTGATAAATGTAAAATTAAAAGAAAAACAAATCAAACATTTAATGAAAAATTAAATCAAATTTGAAATATGTTTGATAAATGTAAAACGGCTAGAGTTGTGGGCTCCAATATAGTACGGAACCCTTCGTGTGCGAGTCCGACTCGCTACTAATCACTACTTTGAGACTTTTTGAAATCTTACAATAATAAAATTAAAAAACATTTACCAAATTTATTACTAATACTACTAATGTTTTCTTATATAACTATTTAACGCGGTTAGATTAAACTTACTAGGTACTACTAATTATTTTTTTATTCTTGGAATACACAATATTCATTTCTCATTAATTACGCATGTATACAAAAGAATTATATTTTGTAAACATTTAACTAGCCACCGTGACACAGGGAATCCTACAGCGGCGGCTAGAGAATAATTAATGATGGATAATAAAGTCAAAATTAATTCATACTTGATCATTCAAATGCAACTACATATCCTAGTATCTTGAATATAATCTTATAATTGTAATTGTATAAAATGAAGTATATTCAATATCATTAAATTGTTATTTTTATGTCACTTTGGTTAAGACTAAAATACTACGAGTATGATCAGCATATTATTATTAGTTTCAAATAAATTATTTAATATTATTAAAAAAATATGTTACGTTTTTTGCAAAAAAAATTTCACACGAATTTCTTTAAAACAAAGAGCACGTTAGAGCGCGTTACGCGCTTGTTTTCATACAGAATCATCTAACAGGGTAGCAAGAGAAATATACAAGGTTGTGTGCAAGTATAAATAACAAATAAAATAACATTTGATATCTGAATGACGAATTTCAGTAATATATCATAGAGCGACATCAGGACACTTAGAGACAATTTGAATATGTCTGTAGAGAAATAAATCAAATTGCATATGAATATATGCAATTGATTTACTGTAGTGGGTAATTAATAGACGGATGGGATAATATGGAGTCACCTTTCCACTATAATTCTTTAAGTTGAAGAATGATGAATGCCATGGAAAATTCACGAAAACTAGAACAGCCACTAAAAGTCAACAAATATTTAATTTCATCAATCATAATATGTATATTTATTTAGATAGTGATATAAAAACTGTAAGGCATAAAAACGAATAATTTTAATTATATATTATTGTTTAGGGATAGCTTAAATTAAATTTAGACAAGTTCTTATAGACAGTAGATTACGAGTATAAACATGAAACAGTTAGATACAGCTATCATTGCGTAGTGAACAGAAATGGCCTCAAACTGTTTATCATTAGAAATCATCATTGTTAATTTTGCATGGTTAATGTATTTCAGTAGATATTAAAAAAATATTGCTAATACCAACTTAAATCCTTTTGGATCATATAGTTACACATTAAAACAATTAAAGGTAATAAAAGCAATGAAGTAATCTGTGCAAAACATTGCAAATTAAAAATAATGCTATGTTCATTTGACTTACGTAGTTTGTGACCCCGGTCTCAGGCACCGGATGGACGCCAAAACTCCAACTTCTACTTTTCCATTATTATTGACAGTTTGCTCAACGGTGAGGATCGTAAAATCAGGCAGCTACTCGAAATTACAGCTCAAATTGATCAAGGATTGAAAATTTTTTCGACTTTTTCTGTCCACCCTGTCTCTGAGACATGTAGGTCACAAACAGCGGGTTAAGAAGGTTTTGTTGAATCACAAAATGCTATGAATCGTCTGCGGTCCATCGAAATAGAAACATAAATCAATGTAGCGGCCAGATTCAGACTAGAGTCAGCCAAACCGCACGTCTTTCCGACTCGAGCCCCGGCACCTGTTATTGAGCCTACCTATATTCCCCTGCATAATTAATCAGTCAGCAGTTTATGAATATGCCTGCCGACGCCCGTTCGCTTTTTGTGTGTTTTTGGGCGTAAAAAACCGTCTTTACTGTCCCCCACCCTACAATTTTTATGCCCTTCATAACAACCTCAAGTGCGCTTGTGTACATTTTTCCATAATAATACAGTTTATTGAGAGTAGGTCAACTTACCACGAAATAAAGGCTCAATGACAAAATTAATTTATACAAACCAGTTTAAATTATGGATTAATACGCAGCTGCAAAGTCTTGAGCATCGTCGCAAGGTAGCGTGTTTGTCGGTCTTTTACCGGATACACTTCGGAGAGTGCGCCCAGGAGTTGCACAATCTGGTCGCCCCTGCCCCTTTCTTCTATCGTACGGCTAGACGGACGCGACCAAAGCGCCACCCTTTTATGGTGGACATTCCGCGCGTTAGAACCAAGCGTTTCGAATCCTCACTCCTCATACGAACAGCCGGAATGTGGAATGCTTTGCCTGGGTCTGTCTTCCCGTTAAAGTACAACGTGAGTGTCTTCAAATCCCGAGTAAATAGGTATCTTCTAGGTAAGCGTGCTACACCATAGACCGCATATCTGCTTAACATCAGGCAGTGTGTAGTCAAACGCGAACCTATCTGAAATGAAAAAAATAAAAAAATAATAATAATAAAAGTTAGTGCTTGTGAAAGCTGTTTTTGTTAGTGGTAGAGCTAAATACATTACAAATCTTTTTGCCTCTACAAAAGCAATCTTACGTAGTCGATAGTAGTGAAATTGTTGTCAATGCTAATTAATTCATGTAAGTAGGTACTACTACAAAACGTAACTAAACTACCTACTGAGCAAACCTTCCTTCCATCCATCCAGCAATTATAGAACGTCCTGCAGCGTACTGCTGGACCTAGGCCGCCCCTGTGGATTTTGAACCAGACCTGTTGGGAGTGGCTAGCATCCAACGCGATCCTGGTCTTGATAATTGGAACAAAGGACATGTCCACAAAATGTATGGAGGCTGGTATAATAACAATAATCAAAAATTCTAACCGCAACGCTCGTTACATTTAGAGAAAGTTTATATTTTTTCTGAGTCTAATAAAACAGCTAAAAACAAATAAGCACTCCGATTTTTTTAAAATTAATTTTGATTTCATTAGAAAAAATGAATATATTTCGCTCAATAGGTAGTTTATCTCTAGCAGCCCTGATTAAGTAACCTCCAAATTGTTAAATAAAAGCATTTTTACCAATTAGCATTAGGCACACTCTTTAAGTGATTTTTTGTCACATTGTACCTACTAACTGGTCACACTACTGGTAGGATATAATTTTTAATTTTAGCAAATTAAGAGATGAATATTTCCATATTCAGCACTATCAGAATCAGCTACGAATGCAAGTAAAATAACGATAGAAGCACTTTATTATTGCTAAACTAGAAAAAATACACAGCTGTATTATTATATTTCATACAATTTATTTTTCACATTTAAAAAAAATGGAGGGATAAAAAAATCAAAATTAAATATTTTTGAGAAGCCCATATATTAAGCTTTCAAATGATGTATATAATTCAAGGAAGTTTCATACGAGAACTGGAACGCTTACGAAGCAAAATTTTAAAAAGAAAAATATACTTTCTTTCTATATGCAAAAGGTTCATATTTGTGTCTTACTTATCAAATGGGAAAAACATTCCGAGCAGGACAACAACAACTGTTGGGCGTTGTCCCTTTCTCGAAACTTACCAGTATTAATAAAACTATTGGATGGTAGATTATCTCATATGTCTGGTAATCATTAAATCGGATTTAATCGTACAAGTTGATAAAAAAATTAGCATAAAATGTATTCTAATTAACGTAATAAGTTCGAAAATGTTCTGATTTTAATATTGGTATGTAATTATTTTTGCAATACAAAAACAGTTTTTTCATATTAGTAGAATTAGTAGTAATTTACCAACTACGCACGGCCACACATATTACACTTCATAAAAATATGGCCGATAATTTATGCAAAAGTCGTTATTTTGCCTGCTGCTTAATATTTTTATAAGTTGAAAAATGGTGAAAACTTGTTACATTAAAGGTTGTAATAGTGAAGCTTATGCTGGTTGTGGAATTTCATGTTTTAGGTAAGTTTCTTGGTTTATTTACAAATTTCTTGTGTAGGGTGACAATAACCACAAAACATTTCGGGAATGTGATGTTAGGTTGTAGAGAGAAATAATTACTACTTATATATAATCTAATACTACGTAGGTTAGTAAGTTATTGTAATCAATTAAGAACCTACTTCTATGAACTATGCACTTTTCTTGTATAATAGCAAAATAATAAACTGTGTTGTACTTAGTAACTAGTACAGCTCGGTAACTACAGGTAGATATAATTTGCTGTCGCGCTATTTATCAGCTAATTTTTATAATATTTGGCAAGATGGTTTAGTATATTCTAACAAGATTTGTAAGTATGAGCAAAACAGGTCAAAAGCGAGTCGAGATTTTCAATTTGTTTATTTATAGAAAAAAAAATACTTACAACACTTAATACTAGGCTTTATATTTTTTATCCTTAAAGACTACGAATTAAAATATTACATAAAATGGGACGGAATAAATACAAACATGAATTAAAAGTTATAAGAACAACAACGTGTTATTATTTTTTTACGGTAACCATACCTACCGTTTAATTTGAGGAATATTTGAGATCACAATTTGACTTCTTCGCAATATGAAAAAATATTTTTAGCAATTATTGTTGTCCATTGGTCGGCAAAGATGTCTACTAGCGGGTGGGAGGCGCTGAGGGCATTAAGATGATGGTGTAGAGATAATATTATAATGAATTCATGTACTCAGCCGAAAGGAGGTTTACTATAAGGCTATAGTTTGGGACTAGACTATAATTTGAGAAAAAAATCTGCTGTTACATACATTTTGTCGATTCCGAGTTTCAGTTTTGCATGGAACAGCTGCTTTTTTTCTCAAATTTTGGGTTGGTCTCATAGTAAACATTCGTAATAATGGTCTTAATCAACCAATCATTTTTACTTAATACAGGGTAAGCAGATAACCCTGTTTATAATAATATTTGAATTTCAGATTTATCCCACCTGAAATACAAATGATTTCCCTCGTTCTTTTATTGACCTTTCGACGGTATATATACTTAGTGTTTTGTAGATTGTCCTATTAAATGAAATTCTGTATGGATACACTAGTAGAAAGAGATATATTCCAATGTTAGTGCTTTACTCTTCGGAACGTTTTTGGGATGCACGTAATCATTCCAGTTCTCGTATGAAACTTCCTTGATATAATTATCATCTTGGTTCGATTTTTCTCTAAATAATATACCACTTGTGGACGTTACCTTTATTGGTAATTTGGTTTTAAAAATTACATGTCGTGGGTGAACGTCGCAAGGTAAGTATACCTTGCGAGGTTCACCCACGAGGTCATCATTCTGTTGACCTCGTGGGTGAACGTCTTACGCTGCGCTTGCCGGTACGTGGTCTCCACTCGAGAACTTTTCAAGCGTCCTTACTGCCCGTGAAATAAATATTAAATTTTTACGTTCCTGCGTGGGACCATTAAAAAGAATTCCGCGATAGGATACCGTTGACCTCAAATTATATATGACTGGTTTTTGAATATCAAAAGAGTTTTCAGCTTTGAAATGTTGTTGTAAAAGCGAAATTACCGTTTTAATGGCCTGTTTTGTAAAGTGAAGTGCATGCGGGAATGGGTGATTACTTCTTAATATTTTTTGAAGCTCAAAGTAAGCAATTTCGCTCGTTTGTTCGGACTTTTTCATAGAGCTACTTTGTAAATAATAATTTCTTTTGAATGCGATTAATATTGTGCGCGTTAATTAAGTAAGTAGGCATACATTAATTAGAAGTTCATTTTAATTCTGATTCTGTTAAAAATAAGACTTAAATTGATTGTTATTAACCTACCTACAATTTAGTACATAATAATTATGTTACAGTTATAACCTGTTTTTAGATAAAACGTGTTTTCCCTAGTGCGAACTAGGATATTAGTAATTACTAATTGGTGGATGAATAAATGGTTGAAAGAAAAAAATGTGTACATAACTCTTTGACTATACTCGTACAGCAACTCATTGCATACAGATTCACCTATAGTCCGAGATCCCACCGCAAGAACATTCCACTCATAGCGTACACAGTTCAAACCAATTTTTACGTAACTATATGAATAGCAGAATAAATTTAAAACGGGGTTGCCTTGCGAAATTTGGCCGCAAGTACTTGAAATTTAATAATGTTTTATTAATTTATAGGAAAACATATCCTTCATTTCAGCTTTTACATCAAGCTCCATACGCTTTTCCTAATTTTCCTTTTGGTTTAACTTCAGTGATCCTGTTTATCATTTCGTTCAACGTGCCGTCGCGCCAGTGACCGTTCCTCATTTCCGACAACGTTTGCTGCCTGCTAAATATACATTTGATCCATGATATTAACTTTAGATACGTTTGACTCCTTATTTTGACAAGAAAGGAAGACATTTGCGTAGAGCTTGCGAAGTCACGCCTCAGGCAATGCTGTGGTGAAAGACAGTGAAACGTCACACTGGCATTAATTTATAGTAAAAATCACTATTGTCCATAAAAGGACATGTCCACAAAATGTATGGAGGCTGGTATAATAATAATCAAAAATTCTAACCATAACACTCGTAACATTTCAAGAAAGTTCATATTTTTCTGAGTCTATTACAACAATAAAAAACAAATAAGAGCCCTCCGATTTTTTTAAAATTAATTTTGAATTTATTAGGATAAATAAATATATTTGGCTCAATAGGTAGTTTATCTCTATCAACCCTGATTAAGTAACCTCCAAATTGTTAGATAAAAGCAGTTTTACCAAATTATACATACATTTTAAGTGTTTTTTGTCACATTGTACCTACTAACTGGTCACACTGGTAGGTTATTAACTAATTATTTGAGCAAATTAGGAAATGAATATGGCAGAATCAGCTACGAATGCAAGTAAAATAATGATAGAAGCACGTTATCATCTCTAAACTAAAAAAAATAATATTCTGTATTGTTACTGTTCATTCAATTTATTTTTCACATATAAAAAAAATGGAGCGGTGTAAAAATCTTAGTTAAATATTTTTGGGAAGCTCATAAACCGAGCTTTCAAATAATGTATATATCATCTTGGTTCGATTTTTCTCTGAATAATATACCACTAGTGGACGTCACCTTTAACTTGATCTCTGCGACAGCTGTCAGAAAAATCACGCCTATGAAGTCCTGAATTTCTTAATAGTACAGACAGTACCTGTCAATGTCATACTTTATGGGCATGCCGATTAGTGATGGGCGACGAATGATCTTGACCACAGAGTTTTATATAGAATTTATTTAAAATATTTTATATAAAACTCAATTTATCAATAATATTATTGTATATTTTAATATCATAACATTTTTTACATGTGTAATTAAATTAAACCCAATTATATGTTACATTAGCATCGATAATAGTGAAAAACGTCGATAAATACTACCGTTACATTATTATGAGTATTTAATTAATATCATAACATTATTTACATGTGTACATACTTGATCTTAAATAATAGTAAGTAAATAAAATCCAATTTCTCACCTTCAACTACTCATTCGATTTCATTACAACATTGTTTGAAAATCGATTTTTTCCACCACTATCTCAACTCTATATATGTCAATATGTAACTGTCGCAGAGATCAAGTTAAATTTTATGGAGTATAGGTACATGTTATGCAAAAAATATAAATTGATATTAATAGTTGTATTTTTCGAAGTGTGTTCTGTGGGGCCATATTTTTAGTAGATGACTATCTATGGACGGTAAAGTTTTACTTA
Source organism: Hypomecis punctinalis (assembly GCA_949316475.1). Classification (NCBI taxonomy): domain Eukaryota; kingdom Metazoa; phylum Arthropoda; class Insecta; order Lepidoptera; family Geometridae; genus Hypomecis; species Hypomecis punctinalis. Next base: position 22,604,818 of record OX438809.1, on the reverse strand, counting down.
TTTAATTGTCCTTCATCTATAATTTTCATTTCCGTTTGGAACATTTACTGTTATACATAAGCCTGCACTATATAGATCTCCAATCAGAAATTTTAGAAGCGGCTTGCATCCAGTGGGTTCTTTGGTATTAAATTCAAGTGTATTTCAGCAGCTGTTATCAGAGCAACTCCGCCATTCGTGACAAAAGATCCTCTGCCTCTTTTATAAATTTCTGATAAACACGGTTGAAACCGGCCTGCATCTAACGCGTTCTTGCAGTCTTAAATATAAATGTTATTTAAAAAAATACATAGTTTGTGCACCGTTCGTCCATAACGTGTCTAGTAATAAAATATCATTGCATTTGATGCGCTGGCTAATACGTTCTGTGGTTGCGGCAACATTACGTTGCGAGCATCGAGAGCGGATCAAATATACTAGAAACTCTCAACGCGGTGCTGTTATCGGGAATTTCCGTGTCTATGCAAATTATTTGTTTGGGACATACGCTGGAATAGATATTTTGAAACAACTGAATGTACTAAAATGAAATAGCACAATATTCTAAATCTATGTAAGGTAGAGTTTGTGCAAAAAGTGAATCGTCGTGGCGTTACGGTGATCTAATAATAATATTTTAATCAGCAGCCAAAGTACCGACGACTTGGTAGACGCGAGTCTATAGATGGGAACCGAATTGGTGTCTCATTATCATCATCATCATCACTGCTGGATATAGGCCTCCCCTAATGATTTCTAATAAGACCGGTTGATAGCGGTTTGCATCCAGCGCGATCCTGCGGTCCTAATAAGGTCATCCGTCCACCTTGTGGGTGGACGTCCTACGCTGCGCTTGCCGGTACGTGGTCTCCACTCGAGAACTTTTCGACCCCATCGGTCATCAGTTCTCCGCGCTATGTGCACTGCCCATTGCCACTTCAACTTGCCAATCCGTTGGGCTATGTCGGTAACCTTGGTTCTTCTACGGATCTCCTCATTCCTGATTCGATCTCGCAGAGAAACACCGAGCATAGCCCTCCATGGCTCGTTGGGCTACTTGAAGCTTACTAATAAGGCCCATAGTGAGAGACCACGTTTCTGTGCCATAAGTCATCACTGGCAACACACACTGCTCGAAAACTTTCGACTTGAGGCACTGAGGTATGTCGGACGAGAAGAATTAGTGTCTACCAAGTATCAAACACTTTTAGTTGTACTAGCAATGACAAAGCTGTGTTGTCAACGTACCTAACAAAATTAGTAAAATGGCACACGGGCGATCCTACCTACGACGCTTTTCTTTTTACACAAACTCTAATAGTTTGAAAAACTCATTATAATAAATAACTTTGATATAAAAAATATACTGCCGATCGTCGGACTACTCACGAAGGGTATACTACAGTGCGAGTACCGTTGGTCGACTCACGTACAATATCGAATTTTGTATAAGTACGTATGAGGAGATCCGTAGAAGAACCAAAGTTACCGACATAGCCCAACGGATTGGCAAGTTGAAATGGCAATGGACAGGAGGACTGATGACCGATGGAGTCGAAAAGTTCTCGAGTGGAGACCACGTACCGGCAAGCGTAGCGTAGCACGTCCACCCGCAAGGTGGACGTATGACCTCAATAAGACCGCAGGATCACGCTGGATGCAAGTTGCTTCCAACCGGTCTTATTGTCCAGCAGTGGACTTCTTGTGGCTTTTGGGTGGATGGATGGACGTATGCAGGTTGCCTCTCGATGGTTTTCTTCCCCGAAAAATCAGTGGCAGGAAAATGAGACCCTTTGCAATTCAGGATTGTAAGGCGTCTGTTACTGTCACTACGCTTCCACGTTATCATAGGCACATATTGCAAACTTTGAAATCGTTCCATAGGAGTTGTCAGTGTTGCCAACAAGAGTTTTTGAAATTCACCAAATTAGTTACATATTTTCGTCAAAAATCCGTCAAACTTCAAACAGCGGGTCAAATTCAAAAATATATCACCTTGGTATACCTACCATCTGAGACTACCAACTGAAGATGAAACTCGTTATTCCTTCTCAGTATGTTAAGTATCTATCACTTTTAGTATCAACTGTAATTGGCAGACACTAATGGGTCCTAACCTTATGATTTGAATAGTGCAATAGACATTTTTGGATGAAATTATGTAGTTTCCGCCAAATATCCGTCAGCTGTTAGAAATATTTTTTTCCCATTTTCAACGTACCCAAATCCACTAGACATGACGGGAAAGTTGGCAACGCTGCGAAGTGTGGCTCCGCAAAGTGCAGAAATTTTCATTGTATAATACGGATCTCCAATATTTTGGCAGTAATTATAAAACTCAAAGTACTTACAAGGCTTGCTCCAACTACTGACTTATCAACGTTGTTTCACACTCGTATAGGTGAGTCACTATCACCGATCACTATCACAGACTGGCACTCCAGCCCGTCACCCAAACCTTCTCTCTGTCTACCCTCATTCTATCTATTCCTCACCGTCCCAACACCGAAGTATGTAGTGACTATATGTAGGTAGGTACCCTCTTTAATAAGCGAAGCTAAAAATTATAAACCACTTTTAGAAACAAATCCAAAAAATAGAAAAAAAAATTAGTTCCAAACAACAGTTCATTGTTTTTCGAAAAATGTATAAATAAAGAAGCAAATTTGTTTCACGATTTTGCAGTCATCTTTGAAAGCCTTAGCGAAATCACTATTCAAAACAAATCCCTAGAAATTATAATCTCCATCAATTTAAATTATTGTAAGCACGGAGAGCATTGCAGTGTTGCCAAGTAAACAAAGCCCTTCCAGCTAAATTGTTGCAATATCTCTAAGTTTCGAGTCATATTTCAACTCTAAAATATCCAAAGTGGTAATCGATACTGCCATGGCGTTAGGCCAAGAACAGATCGAGAGTATAATTCATGGGGTATCTCTTTATAGTCGAAGAGCTTCCTCCCATATTTGGAATATGAATGAGGGGCTACGTAAAAAAAATGTCTATAAAGTCTGTTTACGGAAGATAATTTTACTTCATAATAATATGCGTCACAAGCCTAACGCTTAGGCCGATCGTGCCTCTCTATCGCTTGTTTGACGCTTTCGCTTACACGCTCAAGAAAAGCGTAACGTGACAATGAGTCAGTCTTTTTCGATCGTGCAGCCAGTCTTCATCGAATTATAAGATGTTGTCATGTCAAAAAAAAATTACAACACAGTAAACACTTTGATTACATCACAAGAAATAATGGGCCAAGAGCAAGTCGGACTCGCGCTCCAAGGGTTCCGTACAACATGGAAGCCCCCTTTAATTTAATTTTTGAATATTTTTTTAAGGTACATACCATTTTATATTCTGTGAATATTCCAAGCATCTTCCCGTCGCCGTTATTAATATTGTATAGCTAAAAAATCAAATTTGTTGCACAGATAAAAAAAAATGTAGGGGATCCGCCATATTTTTTGTTTGTAGTATTTGTTGTTATAGCAACAACATAAATACATCAAATGTGAAGATTTCTAAGCTCTAGCTATCACGGTTCATAAGATACAGCCTGTTGACAGACAGACAGACGGGCAGCGGAGTCTTAGTAATAGGGTCCCGTTTTTATTCTTTGGGTACAGAACCCTAATAAAAGGTATCTAAAGAAATTGGACAGAAGGAAGGAATAAAATCGCTAAAGGCTGTTTCTTCCAGATAACTCTTGTTATAATCTCCTTTATCAGTCCGTTAATCAAATTATTAAAATATTATGGTACACTTTTTTGTTTTATCTATCAAATACCACACAAATGCCACAGGGCACACGAGGAATGAGGTTGAAAACAATGGCTAACCCCACCTTCTATACAAAAATTATTTAAATGTCAATTGAGTTGATAAATGTGGGAGATGTGAGGCTTCGTGTCATCAGGACAGACAGACAAACGGACATAATGAAATGACTAGGGATACTAGTTTTACTACGGAACCCGTGTAACATTTGTCACGAAATTGACGATGAGAATCGCGTTGAAGTGAAATACCTACCTGTAACACCTTTTTCGAGACTTAAATATATACGTAAAACATTGAACTCCCACAGCTACTTTATCTACCTAGGTACTTTATCTACCAAAGTACATGTTGAACTGACAGTCTGACACCCACATATATGATATCTACATATCAAAGAAGGTGACTGACCTGAGAATAAAATCTCTTTGTACGTGTGGTACTGAGTAATTACATGTAGTGGGAACGTCCATTGAATACGTAAAGCATTTTTTCACAATGTTGGAACCCTCATTTTCACTTGATGGTGTGAAATTTAACTCCACACTCATTTTAATTTTTTCTTTAATTTATATTTTCTCGACATTTAATAAAGCAATATTATTACTTATTACAATTGTAATGTTAGACATACAAAAGAAATGCTATATATTACCACAAAAACATTTGATAAGTATTGTGGCCATGGCGAAGTCGATGGAAGAACTCAGCACGATGCTCGAAGGCCTCAATCGAGTTTCTCGACAGGTGGGTCTTAAAATGAACATGGATAAAACGAAGGTCATGTGTAATGCCCATGTTGTACCCACCCCAATATTTGTTGAGAGCTCGGTTCTTGAAGTTGTTGACTCGTACGTCTACCTAGGACAAGTAGTCCAGCTAGGTAAGTCCAACTTTAAGAAAGAGGTCGATCGCCGAATCCGACTCGGCTGGGCAGCGTTCGGAAAATTGCGTGACATCTTTTCATCCGATATACCTCAGTGCCTCAAGACGAGAGTTTTCGATAGTTGTGTGTTGCCAGTGATGACATATGGAACTGAAACGTGGTCTTTTAATGTGCGCCTCATGAATAAGGTGTCTCTCTGCGGGATCGAATCAGAAATGAGGAGACCCGCAGACGAACCAAAGTTACCGACATAGCCCAGCGGATTAGCAAATTAAAGTGGCAATGGGCAGGACACATCGTTCGAAGAACAGATGGTCGATGGGGCCGGAAAGTTCTCGAATGGAGACCACGGACCAGCAAACGCAGCGTAGGACGTCCACCGACTAGGTGGACTGACGACATAATAAAAATCGCAGGAACGCGCTGGATGCAGGCCGCTTCCAACCGGCCTTATTGGAAATCCATGGGGGAGGCCTATGTCCAGCAGTGGACACCCTATGGCTGATAGATAGATAGATAGATTTGATAAGTTTGAACGTTTGATACTTTGATTTAGTGGTTCTTCATGCAATTTTACGGTACGGTAGTTTTATTGGAAATTTGTATTACGGCTCCACCGCTACACCAGCGCTAGTTTTGTTACAGCAACATACGTTGAGGTGGTGCCAGTTTGTGACAAAAAAAACATAAATTAGATTAATACTCTAAACTAGTCTAAACAATATTAGTATTAAATATTACTTGTGAGTTTTGGCGGGAACGCGGAAAAATCATGTCGCCTCATTGTATTATTTTGTTAAGCTTGTGTTTTTATCAATGATAATTAGTGAAAAATGGTGGTATTTCGTTGATTATGAGCTGATTTACGTGCATGAGTGTAGGCAAGTGATATAATGTGACGTATCATGTTCTTCCGTGTTGTTATCAAAGCTCCATAGACGCCTCTAGTAAAGTCTCCGCTGCTTTACTGAGGTATGACTTGGACTATGATTGGACTTGACCGCGACTTTATTGGACTATGACGAGACCAGACGAGACTATGACAGTGTATTTTGATAAAATGTTATCAAAAATTATTAAAACTTAATACTTGACACTGGCAAATGCACAATAATGCGACACCAAAACTAAGAAGAAGAAGAAGAATATTACTTGTGGGTTTAGTGTTTAGTTTTTTAGTCACAATAAATAACTGCCTGTCTTATTAAAATATACCTCTTTACCACCCAAAATTTGATCTCAATTTAAACTTTATTCGAATAAAATTCGACTCCCTCCCCCTTTAGTGCGTCACGTAAGTAATGAACGGCCCGTAGGTATACAGAGACGAACTAAGCGGTGCTTGTATTGTTTCCAACTTAATCAAAGAGAATGTACGTTGAATATAACGTGTAAATACCTAGCATTACGTAATCTCTATACAGAGCTCGAAAGCAACGTCTACGCTGCTAAATACTGGATAAACTAATCCCCTTCGCACACGGCGTCGTATCGTAATACGTGCGCAGGAGGAGAGGAATACGAGCGCGTACATGTTCAAACAAGTCCGCATACGAAGCGGTTCTGCAGCGAATAGTATATGCTTATTGTCATTACGACAGTCGTAGCGTACTGACGTAAAAAAGTAAGCGTGAAAATTAAACTGTTCATTACTTTCTTTAAAAATGTAACTGAATTTGAATGTTTGTAACTATTTATGACTTCATATGACTAAAAACTGGTTCAACTTGGCCATGATTTCAACTAAGATATTACAAAATGATACTGGTACGAGTACGTCAACACAACGATTCATGTGTAGATCTCTGCAGGTCTCGTACGCATTGCGTCATAACTATACGTCTACGATACGACTACGCTTACGACTCGTGTGCGAAGGGCCTACGTTTTTGAATGAGACACTATGCACTTAACCATACTCTAAATACAACAACAGTTACTGACACCAGAATATTTATTTTATTTTATTGTATGTATCTTTAATTTTGTAACTTTATTTAATTATTTATTTATTAAGCACTTACTGTAAATGAATTGCCCTATATGACATGTGAAATGATATAAGGCAAAAGGGACAAAATTAAGTAATATATGAAACAAAGATCAAAGAAATATGGCGTTTTTAACTCTAGAGGCGATTTCTTCCTGACAAAGTTTAAATAAAAGGAAACGTGTAAATAATTTAAACGGTGGCGAAAACGTAAGTAAATAAAATACAATCACTTGCTATTGTAAAATTGTCTTAAAATAATAAAATACTGTACTGTACCAGCCTTTTTAATAGTCCACTGCAGGACGTAGGCCTACCCACGAAGGGTGATTGGGCCATATTATATATGGATTCACATACGCCATCGAATTTCTTCTAAGGACGTACGCAGGTTGCCTCACGATGTTTTCCTTCACCGAAAAGCCAATGGTGTGAAATTCCGTACATAAATTCCAAAGAACTCATTGGTACGGGATCGGGGATTTGAACCCACGACCTCACGATTGTAAGGCGGGTGTCACCTCTTGACCACCACGGCCTTATTATTATTTTTTTAAATAAAATACTCTACATGATAAATAAATTATTTTTACGCAACTGTCTTTTCCGTGAAGGAAATCATCGTGAGGCAACCTGCGTAGGTACGTCCGTAGAGGAAATTCGATGGCGTATGTGAATCCGCCAACCTTCAATAGGCCATGCTGGTGGATATGGCCCAAATCACCATTCGTGCGTAGGCCTACGTCCTGCCAGCTTAGCATACAAGACCACGACAAGAGTTAACCGACGTGTGCAAGGGTGACAGATATATGATTCATCATAACTCTGTCACGTTCTGACACGTCGATAGTGTTATTTTATGGTCCGTATGCTAAGGCCGCTGGAGCTATTAAAAAAGACTAGTACAGGTAAACAAATACTTCTAATAATACAAATCTTCAAATGAATTTCTATTATGGGAATTTATAAATCGACTCGAAAAAAGAGGAGGACTCTATAGGTACATTATTTTTATAGCATGTAGGTACCTTTGTTACGCGCTTATTAATTTATTACATATAAACTGATACAACGCGTTTATTATATTTATTTATTTGCTTAATCGATTTCTATGATTATTTGTTTCTTGCGTAGATCATATTTCAGAGGTGAAGTATTTTTTTTACTGGGGTATTCTAGACGAGAAAACTAATTTCTGTTAATAACTGCGCATATTATTTAAAATCGGTACAGTAATTATAGCATTATAAATTAATTATTAATAATGTAACATAATCCTTCATTTGTGTTAACAGCGTCATTAAAAGCACCGAATTTACAAATACAATAATGTATTCGTCGAAGTATATAAAGGTGGTCATCAGTCCTCCGTACTATGCGCCCTGCTCACTGCATTTTCATTTTCGCATGAAATTAACAAAAATCATTGAAAAGTGTAATTATGTAAAGATTGATTGAATATCTTTATATTATCTTTTTTACATTGACATCATACAAATTACTATTAATTTATGTAAGTAATAAAAAAAAGGAATGTCACATGATATTATCTAATATTATTTTACTGATGTAGTTTTTCAGACGTAATTACTTATATTATTGTACCCTGGTCAAAACAATATAAACGATTATTCTACAAAGCGACATTGTTTCTTTTCGACTACGATAGAGGAGTGCGCGAAGGCGCCCCTCTATAATGGTTATTATTTATTTATTTATTTTGTTTTGTTTTTATTATTATTAGCATTTTAAATCGTGTTTAAGGGCCAGCATTGTGTGACGAATATATAGATGTCTACTCTGTGTCTGGATTTAGTGTTACTATCTACAATGTGTTAGTCTACCGGTGTCGGAACCTTAAGCGGTGACATATATGGCAAATTTTGAATAACTTTTACTGTGGGATCAACTTTGAAAACGCAAAAAAAATGCTATTCCATACTTTTTGTCGAAAGTCTTATAATAAATTGTATGGAACAGCAGTTTTTTTTACGTTTTCAGGGTTGATCTCATAGTAAAAGTTGTTCAAAATTTGCCATAGATGTCACCGCTTAAGGCTCCGACACCGGTAGACAAACACATTGTATTATATATAGGTAAGTATGTATTTTAAAATATGTACCTATATGAAATATATCAGTCTCTGGCAGCCATATCACGAGCTTTGCTTAGTTTGGGGTCAGAGACCGTGTGTAAGATGTCCCCAAATATTTATTTGTTAATTAGTTACAGAATTATTTATTTAAGTGGTATTCATTAATTAATATTAATGTAAAACACTCCTTCATTTGTGTTAACAACGTAGTTAAAAGCGGCGAATGGGATTGCGGTATGAAGCTTAACGTTTTCACCAATTTCTGCTCCATTATTCGGCGAAGTACGTAAAGGTGGTCATACAAGAGGAGCATTTATTTAATAAGTAATTAATAGAGAAAAAACCGGACAAGTGCGAATCAGGCTCGCACATCGAGGGTTCCGTACAAACATATTGTTAAAATAATTAAAAACCTGTTTTAGCATGTGCTAATGAAGTTCTTTTATATGATACCTTACATGATACGATTTACTCACTTTGAATTTTGAACCCATATTCTGTAAATTTTGAGGCCCTTTTTGTGATATAAATAAAAATGTACAGTTTTCAGATTTATTCCTATATTTGTACTCTGAGACAATGCTTCTCACCAAATTTCATAGTTCTATATCAACGGGAAGTACCCTGTAAGTTTTGATTTTTGTGAGTGTCGAAATATGCGATTTTTTACGACATAATCGGCCCCAACTTTTTTATACGATAAATAAGAAGTTTTTCTTTTACACGACTGCAAGAGATCATAAATATACGTATAGCTACAGTTTAAATTTCAACTCGATATCTTGACGCGTTCCCGAGATAAAGAGTCTTGACATACACACAGACGGACAAAAGGGACAACAAAGTGATTCTATAAGGGTTCCGTTTTTTCCGTTTGAGGTAGGTACGGAACCCTAAAAAATATTTAAAACTGTCACTGGAGCCCAGTTGGATTTCGATTTGTGCTCTTTACATTACTAATATTTTAGTAGGTGCCTATGTTTTGAAGGCGCAATTCAATTCTGATCATTTCTAAAAGACTGCCTTTAAACTGGTCAACTTCAAATAAAGGAAATTCTGAACTGATGCTGTTTGCTTTATGTGCAGCATGCCCTAAAACTTGCACCAGTCAGGACCTATATGAGACAATAGATAACGCCATTGAGGTGTTGAAGTCAGTTGCAAGCACAAGTGCAAGAACATTATGAAGCTCTTTTTTGTCGTTTTCGATGAATTACCTATCAAATACTTTCAATGTTTTTTTTTTGGTATTTTTCATAACTATTTATTTTTTAACTAAAGAACATTTTACAGCTACTATCTTAATAGCCTGGAATAACTTGTAGAGACAACATAGGCTAGATTTATATACAATATGTTTGTCTACCGGTGTTGGAGCCTTAAGCGGTGACATCTATGGCAAATTTTGAACAACTTTTACTGTGGGGTTAGCTCTGAGAACGCAAAAAGAAAACAGCGTTTCCATACTTTTTGTCTAAATTCTGTAAAAAAATCATATGGGACAGCAGTTTTTTTACGTTTTCAGAGTTGGTCCCATAGTAAAAAGTTGTTCAAAATTTGCCATAGATGCCACCGCTTAAGACTCCGACACCGGTAGACAAACACATTGTATATTAGTTCTCACTCAATCATGCTCCCAGTCTTCGAGCATATACCAAAGGAGATGTTAACGTAAGGCGTACCCCTCTGCTGGCCATTTTATGCTCCTCGGCCATACACGTTATATAAAACTATTTCACTCGCGACCGCGGCCATTAGGTGTCGTTTCGTGTCGCGACGTAGTGCTCCGTGAAAATGGTGAACTGTGCAGTATTTTTGTGTAACAGACGATCAGCGACATCAAACTCACGGGAACACGGTATTTCCTATCACAAGTTGTGTGTGTGTGTTTCCTATAACAAGTGTTATTTTTGTCAATTGTGAATGTAGTTTTGAATAATTGTGATTTAAAAGAACTACCAGTTGCGATAGATTAGCAACAGTTTTACGACGCGACGACGTCTTGGTAGAAGGCGTAGTGCGCGGACAAGAGGTGAGTGAAATTGATTGAATGAATTTTATATTCTCAAATGCGATGTGTTAGTTCCTACCTATTGGATTATTAGGCTCTCGTTTACAATATCACTAATCGCTTTCGCGGTTTTTTTTTTTTTTTTTCATAAATAGATCGTACCTCATATATAAACATTATATTCAAAGTCACAACCTGCAGAAATAAGTAATTTTTGAAATATTATTTTATAGCAAAATAACCTAATATTTTGTTAATTTCTGTATTAATTTTTTTAATAAGTTATTTCATGACCTGGATACTGCGTCCTTTGGTCGGAATCTTAGTAAAAATTACAGTCTTAGTATGTTGTACTCACAGTAAAGTGAATGGTAACTTCACTGCAAGTTTCAACGAGATTGCCGCTACGAAAGTCACATTTATCAATTTTGTATCATTTGCCTACACATGCACGCATGCACGTAAAAAACGGAAAAAATACAAAATCATCTTAAGAATGCCCATCACTAGATATTATCATAGTGTGCGTCGTAGCATTGCGTAACTACGCTATATTTTATAACTGTGTGCGTATTATATGATGGTGTGCGGGATTGTTTTAGTGTGCGTTTACACAAATAAGATTTTCAAATAAGATTTGCGCGTGTGCAATACGTGTGTTCCCCGTCCGAACATAATTGTCTGCCAATGTTTACGGGGGTAAACATTGGCAGACAATTATGTCCGTGGATTTTATGATTAACATCTCCATTGGTATATGCTCGAAGCTCCCAGTGACTCCCTGCCCTATCTCGAGTGAAAGGCTTTTTTACAAGCGGATACAAAATAATGAGGACAAAGCCTTTGATCTCCGTACGGGCCGTTTGTGATGATACATTATTTCATGTGAAATGGAACGTTCAGAATAACTTTGGAACTGAATGTTAGCCTCAATAATGACGTCTATTTCTGTTTCTATGCTTTGTCTTCAAATGTCTTATAAATTGGCTGAAATATCTCAAACCACTTATAAATAAGTTTATACCTAGAAGTAAGTAGTATTATATTATATTTATAAAAAGAAGTACTAAGAAGCTCTTACATAACTATTTTTTTTTTAATAAGTTTACCGACAGAACCTCAAGCCGAAGAGTGAGTGAAAGCAGAGATGCTTTTCAATTTCTGTAGACGCTGAATAGGCATGATTACTGGGTCTAAAAATCATAATTATAATAGTCCGTTAGTAAGATTATTAATAAATATTCGACACGTATTTTTTTCTTTAGTCAATCCAACAATAAATGACAAATATAAACCTTGTCCAAGTTTGGGAGTGCGGGCTCGTGATGTCACGCGACGTTGTCAGTACATTTGTATTGCACTCGTGACGTCACGCGGAACTTTAAAAGGATACTCGTTAATTTTTGTTAAATTGTCAAAAAAAAAATACGTTTCTAATATTTCTTTAAAATATCTGACGGACTCTTTGAGGAAATATTAGTAATATAGCTCGATGAGCTCGATGGACGGACTAGAATATTTTTAGTCATCATGATTCTAGTGATCTTGACCGTTTATTACCAGTTTTACTACCAATCCTAATACCAGTAGTAAGAACAGTAAATGAATTACCTTGCTTGGTAGTAGTACTACGGGACGAAAAACTTAACCATGGTACTACTGGTAGTACAATTTCCGTCATATTTCGCCTCTCTTATTTTAAATAGTTTTACTTGGCATTTTCTAACTGAGCGCTACCGTGGCTCGGATGACACGTTAAATTGTAGGTCCCGGTTGTTTTAACCGTTTAGCCATATCAGAGGCCTTCAGGCGGCCTAAAAACTCTGACACCAGGGCTAGCCACCTGGCCTATACGAACTTACTTAATAGTTTTACGGTTGTAACGGGATTATTATATTGTTGGTCTAACAAATATCAACGGCAGTAATAAGAACAATATTTCATTCACCGTTTTACTACTGGTAGTAAGATTGGTAGTAACACTGGCACATTGGTAGTAACGATTACAACCATCAAAATTGTCAAAAGTACAGAAATATTAAGTTCCGCGTTCGTTTCTGCAATCAAAGCCTCTCTTTCAAAATAGGTATCTAGATTAACTACCTACCATTGGTTACTTACTCTGTGGTCATGGTAGGTACGAGTATACTAGGTGTATTTCATGTGAAATGGAACGTTGAGAAATTTCTGTTAGCTTAGTGAATACGACGTCTGTAGGGTACCTACCTACTGTATGCTCGCTCACTTGATTATAAATCAACTGAATATCTCCGTACCAAAGGATTTTCATTAACTTTCTAAGTATCAGAAGTAATAATTATAAAACAGTTTTGTTTTTGCAAGCATTTAGTTTAGTTGCGTCTCCCTTTTTGACCGACGAACCACCGGAGGAGGCATACAATTCGACGCGTATATATATTTTTTATGTATACGCATAACTTTTTTCAAAGTGGTCCGATTTCAATAATTCTTTTTTATTGGAAAAAATATACTTTAAATTGGTACCATTTAAATTTTATCGAAATCGGCTGAGCCATTTTTGATAAATCAATAATAATGTGAAAAATGCTTCATCGATCCGTGCGAAATATATTCGCGAATTCTGTACACGGGTGAAGTCGGTCATGCCAATTTTTGCAAAAATAATCTTGTTAAGAGTTTTATTTATCTCAGTGACTGTAATCAAATTACAGACCACTTTTTCAATCAGTAGGTCTTGTATCTATTTAACTAAATCTTTATAAGCCTCGCTTATCGCTATATCTCGGGTCGCTCTGGTCTGAGTTCAAAATTCAAAATTCTTTAATTCATACAAAAAACATAAGGTATAACAAAGAAACGATGCTACCCGCAGTAGTCAGGAAGACTGTGTCGCAGATAGCAACGCCCACCTCCAGTAAAGAATTGTACAAAACAGGTATATATATACATAATACATAAATAAGAAGTTAGTATGACAGAAACCATTTTTGAACAATCAATTGAACATGCGCGCTTGTGTGTGTGTGTGTGTGTGTGTGTGTGTGTGTGTGTGTGTGTGTGTGTGTGTGTGTGTGTGTGTGTTGTGAGTTGATTCATACTCGCAAAATGTTGTTCGAATTTGGATTTTAAACGATCTTGTTAAATATTATCAAGATCAGATGTTAAACAACTCTCCAGCAAAATTCCCCCTTTTTCGAGGAATATAAACCACACGAATCAATAATCACCAGTAAAAATACAAAAATTCGAAAGCAAAATAACTCCAAAAATAATTAAAATTTGTGTACCATGTATTGTCAAGATTTGTTGAAAAATGCGACATGTAGAGGTGGACAAACATCCAGAAACAGAAACTTATGTCGTGGCTTAGTGAACAATTGTTTTACGACATTGATGACTTTTTAAAATTAACAGAATCAGTATGATTATTCTTAGTATTCAAGTAAAAATCACAAGCATAGCTTGGTCCTTTGGCAGGTATCAGTGGAGCCGCAGCCAACACTGAGATGCCCTTTTACATAAAATGTTATAAAACTTCTCTGGAAAGTAGAGTAGGATGATAATAAATATTGCTAGATATGATTTACAGTATTTCAGGTTATTGTGATGTGGAGATAGATGACTTACTAAGATGGGCTATAAGATGAGGTGCGGCACCCGCCAAATAATGCCTCATTTCACAATGTTTAGGCGGGTGGTGACTTGCCATCGACTAAATGGGCCCCTCATAAAGGCTGCCGTAACTTGGCGCCACATCGGTGTGGACGGCTTAGGGTGTCGAGAGGTGTGCTGCGCTTTCACTAGACGCTACTCGCGGCGTTATGCCCTTTAACACTTCCACCCTGGAGCTTAGGTTTTTAGCTCTTGCGGTTTTCACTCCAAGCCGGCCGGTAAAGGCAAGAGAGGAGTCAGGGGTCTCATTTAGCCCCAGGGAATCAGGGTTCGCGGTGTCGCCACTCACCGACGGCTCGCCACATAGCCGCCCCTGCGCGTTTCTTAGTATCATTATTATTTTTAATGTATTTTGTTTTTGACAGTTTTTGACTGGTTTCCATTAACTGGTTATTTTTTAACTTGACATGTTATAATTAAATCTACTAATAAATGATTTGTATTTGTATTTGAATGATGTAAGCAAAATTGTCGAGTCAAAACTGAGACGCTTCGTTAGCTCAATCCAAAAACTGTAGAATCCTTAAAGTTAGCAAGCTCTTTGACTATACTCGTAGCTCTAGATACATAGTTGATGCTTAGTTTGGAACTTTACCTGCTTTGCGTTTATCGTGATATAGTACCGTGTGACACGATGGGAAATCGCGATAATATAGTACCGGAAATTTTACCGACGTCATACTTCAGTTCAGATTTATTTCGAATCTTTTGTTCGGCTTAGAGTTTTTCGGTTAACTGTAGTTTTTTGTTCTTTGTACAATTATTAGGAGGAAAAATCATGATTCAAAAATATCTTACCTATATGAGGCCCGATTATAGAAGCGCCAGCGTAAATTTAATAGCAACGTAAAAAGCGTTCTCTCTATCAAGTGGCTAAAGTAAAAAAGAAACAGAACTATGCTATTTAGCTATTATAATTACGATGGCGCCTCTGTAATCGGGCAAATAGGCTTATAGCGACTTGTAAAAAACAGTTTGTACTCAACCGTGTTTGGTCTTTTAATAGCTGAACATGGGCCAGAGTGATTAGGTCATATCAGACACGATGGTACAGTGCAATTTGGTAGATTCACTTACACCGTCGAATCTCTACATCGGAAAATCCATGCATGAATTCAATAGACACTGTAAATACTAGTAGTATAAAAAATAGTAAATACTCATTGGTACCAGTATAATTCTTCGTGCGAAAGCATACGGTGCGCTGCAGTGCGCTATTAAAAAATCTGGTACAGTACAGTAGTAGAGTACATTGGTAGTGTAAACCATGACACCCAGACAGTAAAAAGTGTCATGGTTCACGAGAAATATCGGTATTCCATATTAGGGATATAATCATATACTCGTATTAGGTAAATTTAATTTAAGGAAAAACTGTTTTGTGACTTTACGGTTGGCTTTTTTTTGCTCTGGCGCATAGGCCGGGCCATTACATACGAACTTATTTATTGTATGTACTTACCGGACTATTAAAGCAGGTAGGTATTGTTTTTGTTTAATTTTCTGTTTTATTTTAGTCCGTTAATGGAATCTACTGGAGTTACATAAACAGAAAATGAAAAAAACGCAAGAAGATTTTGTTTAAATCATATTTTCAGCTCAAACGAGTTGAGCCCAAGGACTTAGCCATCACCTCCAAATTGGCACAAAATTATACCAAACATTTAACATTATACCAGCAAACAATACTGAAGACAATAACAACGAAACTCGCCGCAGAGCAGCCTAACTTCATCGCATAAATAACAAGACTATAACTGCTCATAAGAATTCACAGTCAAACAAGCTTGGCTATTCAGCACGTGGTAACATCAAGCACTAAAGTGCTAAAGCACACTATTTGTGTTGTAGCATGGTGCGGGTGACAGTTGCTTTTTCGGGTTCCGTACCTAAAGGGTAAAAGCGAGACTCTATTACTAAGACTTCGTTGTCCGCCTGTCTGTCTGTCACCAGGATGTAACTCATAATCCGTGATAGCTAGAACGTTGAAATTTTAAGAGATGACGTATTTCCGCTACCCCTATAGCAACAAATAAAACAGAATAAAATAAATCTCAGATTAAAAAGTGCTCAAATTGAACTACATACGAAGATTTTCGAGCCACGAAGTTCGCCTTCTTCCGGGAGCTTGTTTCCCCTAGAACTTCCCTTGCATGATTTAAACTAGACATTAAGCCCGATTACAGAGTAATTATAATAGCTAAATAGCATAGTTCTGTTTCTTTTTCACTTTAGGCATTCGATAGAGAGAACGTTTGTTTACGTTGCTATTAAATTTACGCTGGCGCCTGTATAATCGGGCATAATCTTTAACTAACATGATTTAAAACTATAGATACGATCATGTTTTAGAGGTAGTTTCATTCTAATTTTATTGAAATTGGCTAAAACGTTTTCGAAAAATCAAAAATAATGAGAAAATAACTAACTAAGTCGATGACACATCGATCCGCGCGATTTATTGGTTCTAAACTATTTTCTTATTAAATAATACGTGTGACCGAGCTGCTCGAAGTTATAAATCTCTTTACGAAGGCTGTACAAATATAAATAATATCAAAAGCTAGTAATATCTTGTCCTTGTGTCAGCCCTTTAGGCGTGATTTCACCACACCATGTCTGTTAGCCCTTAATGAGGAGAGAATAACCCATTAGTTAATATGGATCTTAAAAAATAATAGGACGAAATGTAAGATCATTTTAAGTCCTAAGAAGAAGATAATTATGACAAACCATTAGTAAATCCCATGTTAAGCGAATTGTTCACTCATTGTAATACGTCCTAATTGAAACGTTTCTATTTGACATGTCATTCCATGTACATGTGCACAACTTTCTTCTTAGTCGCATTTTGTGCTATGCGACCAATTTTAAATACCGGCTACTTTTTATTTTAATATTTGAAATGTGTAGCTTGACTGTAATTATTTCGTTGATATTTTAACAATGAGTAAGATCTGTCTGCCCGTGCTGGGCCTCACGGCGTAGGGCAGCGTCCCCCGGGTGGCAGATGGGGGAACGGTCGGTAGTACAGCCTAGCTAGCTACCGGCTAGGTCCGATGGACCCACTGACCAAAGTAGGATGTGGTCCTCCGGCATTCTGGGGGTTGTGCGGCGGGTTAACACCCCTCCCACATGAAAAACTCAACGTTACGAAACTGATACTAAGAAATAAACGATCTGATCCTAACCCACACGACCACCGGCTTGGCTTAACGGACTCTCGATTTGCCTCATGGAATGTTAGAAGTTTATATAGGCCCGGGGCCTTATACGAAGTGATGAATGAAATGAAAAGATATAAAATAGGCATTGCAGCACTCCAAGAAGTGAGATGGCCGGGTAGTGGCGAATGTCCCTTGGATAATGGAAGCATTTTGTTTTATAGTGGCAATAGTATAAACAAACACATCCTTGGTACAGGCTTTTTAATAGACAAATCTTTCTTGGGAAATATTATAAGATTTGACCCAGTATCCGATCGAATTAGCGTATTACGCATTAAAAGTAAATTCTACAACATATCATTGGTTAATGTACATGCACCCACTGAGGTATCCGATGACAGCGACAAAGATGACTTTTATGAAGAGCTCGAGTCAGTATACGATCAGTTACCCGAGTACGATATGAAAGTTCTGCTGGGGGATTTAAATGCCCAAATAGGTAAAGAGGAAATATTTTTGCCTACCATAGGCAGACACAGCAAGCATGAAAAATCTAACGATAATGGCGTGAGACTGATCAGCTTTGCAGCCTCTAAGAGCATGGTCGTAAGAAGCACAATGTTTCCTCATAAAAACATCCACAAGGGTATGTGGAAGCACCCTGATGGCAGGACAGTTAATCAAATAGATCACGTAATAGTTGATAGAAGACATATGAAAAGCATAGAAGATGTCAGAACATACCGTGGAGCAGACTGCGACAGTGACCACTACATGATAGTTGTTGAAATTAAAATCAAAATCAAGTTACATAGCAAGACATTTAAAGCAAGGGAGCCGCGAATCAATATAGATAAACTTAAAATAGAACACATACGGAAAGAATTTCAACTAGAGCTTAGTAACAAGTTTCAAAATTTAGAAGTTGATAGTGATATAGACGGTTCTTGGATTAGGATAAGGGATACTATAAAAGAAGTAGGGTTTAAAGTTCTTGGTAAAAATAACAAAAAAAAGCGTAATAAATGGTGGACAGATGATTGTGCTAAGATAGTTGAAGAGAGAAGGAAGTACAAGATTCTTTCGGACCAAGACTGTGAGTGGAAACAGAAACATAAAGAAATTCGTGTTGAAGCAAAAAACGCAATAAGATCTGCCAAAAGGGACAACATGGAGAAAATTGTTCGAAACATGGAAACTCTTTTTGCGTCCAAAGAATCAAGAAATTTTTATCAAGAAATAAACTCATTTAAAAAAGGTTACCAACCTAACACTCAAATACTAGAAGATGAATCAGGCAACCTTGTTACAGATACACTTGAAATAAAGAATATGTAGAGACAATATTTCAGTGACCTGCTTAACTGCCCACCGATTGTTGAGAAAGTCCAGGACAATGTTCAAGAAGCAAATGAAGAAAATGTGGAACCCCTGAGTTTTGAAGAAGTGTGGCAAGCTATCATGAAGCTTAAAAACAACAAAGCTCCAGGCATTGATGCGCTACCTTCTGAATTATTAAAATGCAGTGGAGGAATCGCACAATCAAAGCTTTTTGAATTACTTTTGCTTATCTGGAATAACGAACAAGTACCTCAGCAGTGGAACACTGGAATTGTGTGCCCTATTCACAAAAAGGGATCTAGGAAGAAATGTGCTAATTACCGGGGAATAGCACTGTTGCCAACTGCATATAAAATACTTTCCTACGTTATGCTAAAAAGACTCGAACCCTATGCTGAGACTGTTATCGGTGATTACCAGTGTGGATTTCGACGCAACCGTAGCACAATTGATCAAATTTTCTTGCTGAAGCAACTGATGGAGAAAAAATGGGAATATGCAGGAGGCATTCATTCACTTTTTGTAGATTTTGCAAAAGCCTATGACAGTGTTGATAGAGATTCTTTATATACTATACTAAAAATATTCAAAATACCTACAAAATTAATAAGGATGATTAAAGCTTGCACACAACACAGTAAATTGGTAGTAAAAGTTGGCTTAGAATTAACGGATGAATTTGATGTCGTCTCTGGTCTGAAACAGGGGGATGCCTTGTCACCTATACTGTTTAATTTTGCTCTGGAATATGTCATAAGACAGGTACTAGCATTGGAAGCTGGAGTACAGATGAATGGACAGCACAGGGTGATAGGGTATGCAGATGATTTAGCTTTGTTAGGGGAGAGAAAGGAAGAAGTGTCAGTGGCTGCTAACATCCTGGAAGTAGAAGCAAAGAAGGTTGGCCTACAGATAAACCACGACAAAACCGAGTACCTGCACATGCGCCGTTTCAAGAATACCAGACAAGCTAGAGCCGATCTCACAGTTGGCAATAAAACATATAAGGGCACAGCTAAATTCAAATACCTTGGCTGCACTGTCACAGACACTAATACGAGGGAGGATGAAATCGAGACACGAATTCAAAATACCCTACGCTGTAGTGCTGCCTTACATAAGATCTTGGTGTCCAGGCTTCTCAGCAGATGTACAAAGGTCCGTATTTATAAAACAGTCATTCGTCCTATACTCATGTACGGTTGTGAAACCTGGACATTAACTCAAAAAGAGGAAAATAAGCTGTTAGTGGCGGAACGCAAGGTACTTAGAAAAATACTGGGACCTGCTCGGCGCGAAGATGGCAGTCTGAGGGTTCGCAAAAACCAAGAAATAGAAGAGCTGGTGGCGGAGCCCAATATTATTGGTGAGATAAAATCCCATAGGCTCCGCTGGCTCGGCCACTTGGAAAGAATGGGAGAGGATCGCGCCGTGAAAAGGGCTTACTTGGGAGTGCCGAAGGGCCGAAGGCCCGTTGGCCGTCCAAAGTACAGGTGGAAAGATGAGGTGGAAAAAGATCTTCGCAAGCTCGGGATTGATGTCTGGCAGGAACTTGTCCAGGAAAGAGAAGAGTGGCGACACGTAGTATCGGAGGCCAAGACACAATTTGGGTCGCTGCGCCAACATAGTAAGTAAGTAAGTAAGATCTGTCATCTGATAGATGACAGATCTTACTCATTGTTAACTCATTGTCAAGTTTACCCTATTAACTTTTAACGGACCTCAAAAGCTGTGATTAGATTTAACATCTTGTCAAAAGAACTAACAAACAGTTAGGCGCTAATGCGCATGGTGGGACACTCGATAACTTTAACAGTCTGTTAATAGGTCTAACAAACTATAAATATTTAACATGGTTTGGTGAAATCAGACCTTAATATGACGATTGTACCTTAGTAACTGTCACCTGCAACACCAGGAAGACACTTTCGTCACCCATTGTACTCTTGTAGCAATCTGGCGCGAGCTTTTTGTTCCCGAGACAATGCGACGACTTGACTTTGTGAAGAACAGTCTCGTTTGGCGCGTGTTTGACATGTCCTACTCACTACCAGCGTAGGACGTCCGATCACTATCTATATCTAGACCGTAGGCGAAGACTGATGATAGAAAAATGAGAACCAACATTTACAGTTGGTTCTCATTATGGTATCAGTGAACAAAAAATAACATCCTCGTCATCATAATTATTATCAGCAGTGATAGGATAGCTGTTCGACGTAGGCCTTCCCTTTGAATTTCCAAGAAGGCCAGTTTGGAGCCGCATACATCCAGCGTATTTCTGTAGTTACTGAATCATTCGCCCATCTTGTCGGCAGACCTCCTACACTGCCTCTACCGTTACACATTGAAGGTAAAGTTCTTGAATAGAGATCACTTCCTGGGTTGTCTTTTCGAAAGTTTTGCGGCCATCAATTTTTTGTGTCCTGCACACTGCCACGTCAACTTTTTACTCCGCTGCGTTATATCCGTTACTTTAGACAAACTTATTGTTGGGCTACTTGGAGCTTACTTAGCAGACGTACAGAGATAAACCACCAATCCTGCTTTAAGTCATCACTTACTTTTTTATCACTACAATGAAGATATTACCGTGCCGTAAAAATAGATAAAGATTGTTTATTTATGTTTAAATCCTATTACCTACTAATATTATAAACGCGAAAGTTTGTGAGGATGGATGGATGGATGGATAGATGGATGTTTGTTACTCTTTCACGCAAAAACTACTGAACGGATTGAGATAAAACTTTGCAATAATATAGCTTATATATCAAAATAACACATAGGCTATAAATTATAATGATATTGCGTCAAAAATTAAAATATCATGCGGGCGAAGCCGCGGGTAAAAACTAGTAATATATATTATTAGAAGCTGTACTTTCATCGCTTTCTGGCAGGTTATTGTATAATTGCGGACCGCGCATATACAGGGTGACTGGTAAGCATTGAGCAACCTTTTAGGGGCTTACTCTGAACATCAAAACTAACAACTTTTGTTCTGCGACTTTTAACAAAACAAAAAAAACCTTTTCCATACATTTGGCGGGCGACCGATATTTTTCTATGGAACACCAATTTTTTTTTGAGTTTTGACAAAAGTCGCAGAACAAAAGTTGTTAGTTTTGATGTACAGAATAAGCCCCTAAAAGGTTGCTCAATGTTTACCAGTCACCCTGTATACACCAACTTGTCAGATTTTGCGAGCGACTGAGCGGATAATTAGGCCCAGACTTTGTCCCTTGATTCAAAATAAGCATATAAATATAGGAAGCTATTATACATATAACAATTATCTAATACTCCCCTAGATGATAAGGCTGAATCTCCAGAAATGTTTTTAAACTTATGTCACGTTTGCTGAGTCAGCTAATATTTCTAAAAAAACGAACGTAGTTTGAAATCTGAAACTCAAAATACGAAATCAAAGTTTAGAGCTCTATTGTTCAGAGAGCGAAAACTTTAGATCTTTCTTCACTTTTCTACAATAGGACAGAAACTCGATGAAGTTGTTTTGAAGATTATTTTTAAATTTATTGTCTTCGTGCGCCATTGGTTTTATAATGAATTTCTTATTTTCTAAGTTTAAATAAAGTGTGTGGTGGCGTAGTGGGACAACTTTCTTACAAGGCGTAGGTTCAACCCGAGTTTTGTTCCGCTGAGTTCTTTGGAATTTATGTACGGATTTACCCACAACAAGGTTGTCGATAAAGAAAAACATCGCGAGCCAATCTGCATTGAAATTTTATGGCATAACTTGTATTGGGCCAATGTAATACGTCCGTATGTACTGGCTAGCCCTGCTTTCAGAGTTTTTTAACCACCTAAAGGCGTAACATAGGCCTTTAGGTGGTTAAACAGTTAAACGATTAAAAAACCGGGACATACAATTTCTCGTATCATCCGATCTACTAAAAATAAATCAAACACCTCGAAAATAAGGATTTTCTTCGTATAAGCGTCATAGCAACGTCACGAATGGAAGATTAAGGATCCCGAACTATCGTTTCATCGCTTCATTATTCATGAACGGCGCCATTTTTCCACGTGACGTCACTGTACATCAATTTTGTATCACCTGGTGTTGAGAAGTCCCTCTCGTCCGGATCATTAGTCTCTTTCGTGAGATTTAGTAAATATTTTCATAAAAGTGACGAGGTATTTAAACTGAAGTTATAGTAATTTCATGATTATAAAATACATAACTCAACAAAGCTTAAAATTAAGTACTAGTGAATTACCCATCTTAAAGACTTTTTATTTTTTAGTAATAAGCTGCTTATGAACTTTTGGAACTCGTGTCATTGCGCTGGTAATAAATGATTCTAATTTAGGTATTTTATTTTATTCAGAATAGGGCTACGTTTGGCCCCAACTCGCCTGATGGAATGCGAAGTTGTAGCCGAAGATGGAGTATGTAGATCTAGAAGATACCTCTTCAATCTTGACTTGAATATCCAAATTGTAATTGTCAGGAAACGATGATGGAGGAAACAATGATTTTGTCAAAATATTCGATTATTTTATTTATAGAATTGAATTCAAATGGAACCTGGGGCATTGGACCTAAACCTCTATGGCCCGGAGTCAGGGAACTGGGCCACTAGGCCACCGAGGCACTCGATATACTACACTGAACGCATTAATGACCTGAACAAAACCTCCGCTTACGCCAAATCACGCCATCAAAGAACAAAGTGCGAAAAAGGAAGACCCGTAATAAACGCATATACAGGGCTGGACTAGCTGTGTCAAGGTCCTTGGGCAATGCGTGTTTTAAGACTCTCATTTAAACTCAAAAATACACGTAATACCCAAGAATACAGCATTCTCATGAAGCATAAAAAGTAGCATAGCTTCAGTTCTTTGGATTTTGTATGGAAAAAATAAAAATAGTTAATTGAATCAATTATCATTTGAATTCAAATGTTTTCATATTGAATTATTGTTTTATCACGAATGTAATTTAAAAATCGTAGTGTATTAAGCTACTTTTTGTTTATAAATAATTTAAGAAACTTGGATCAATAAAAACCAAAGATCCTTGAAAGTTTTACTATGGAAATTTACGTGGTCTTCACACATTTTATACTATATATAAGTATAACGGGACTAAACTCACGTGTAGGGATAGTCGTAACGACTATCCTTACACGTGAGTTTAGTCTCGTTATATATAGTATAAAATCTATTTAGACTAATCAGACCCAGCATTGACTGGGAGTGACTGGGACCAAGGGACTAGAGACTGGGGCTCAATTATCGCTCCTAATAATTTGGACTACATTTGTAGTCCAAATGCCTACCGGCAGTTAGGTTTTCATTAAAAATAAATTTATCTGAGCGATAATTGGACCCCAGTCTACAGTCCCTTGGTCCCAGTCAATACTGGGTCTGATTTTTCAAGTTTTCACGATTTGGTCATATACGGAACTTGTATGGAGTATTCGCGAATTCCATAGACAACATAGAGATTTTCCACACAATCTGCCATAGTGCTGTTTACGTTCCCAGGCGTTCAGAGTTGAAAAATAAAGCCTCTAGGGTGCGCTTTTTGAACTTCAAACGCCTAGGAATGTATACGTAACTCTGACAGATTGTATGGAGAATCTCTATGTTGTCTATGGAAATTGCACTCCATACAAGTTCCGTACCGACCAAACCGCGCCTAGTTCAAAAAACGCTCCCCAGGGCCCCATATGCCTATACTAAATATCACGTAGTCCAGCCCTGCGTATAGATACGCACGTTGTGGCAGAAATCCTGTCGACACAGGAAATTAGACGACGTGCGTCGAGTGGCGTAAATATGTGACGCGATGTGAGGAATACGTCACACATTCGCTATCAGTGTTTAGGGTAAATACTGTAGGTGCAGGCCAAATCAAGCTTCTTGGCGGCTGTGGTGTTAAATAAAAGCTGTGGATAACCCAACCCTGACAGACGCTCACTTAACAACTGCATGATGATTGGGTTATCAGCAGCTTGTAGATAACATAATAATTATGATACAGAAAATACAGAAATACAGAAAATTTTATTCGGGACAAAACAAATTAGGTACACAGAAACAAAACACGAAAAACAACTAAAAAATAGAACAAATCATACCCAATGCTTTGCCACGAAACTAAGTAACCATGATAGTGCCTAAGTACTAGGTATTATGATCCGTAGAAGAACCAAAATTACCAATATGGCCCAGTGGATTTGTATGGTATCTGTTCAAATGGCAGACGAAAAATCACATAAAACAGATAACTTGGGCCTGATTCTCTATCGGCAAAACGTAACGTAACGCGGTAAGTAATTTTTAAATTTCCTTGAATTTCATTTGGAGAACTGTTTGATAAATGTAAAATTACGTTAAAACAAATTATAAACCGAGTTTAAGTTATCCTATTGTAAAAAATAAGTAATTTTTATACTAATTTCTTAAAAACAAAGAGCACGTTAGAGCGCGTTACGTGCTTGTTTTCATACAGAATCACCCACCAGATGTTATTATTGTATACTACGGGACTAATCGCGCACTAAAATTACGAGATAAATAAATACCTCCTCATCCCGACCGTGTCTACCCGTGACCACAGTCGATGCAACTCGGCTGAAACGTCGGGATGTGGAGGTATTTATTTATGTCGTAATTTTAGTGCGCGATTAGTCCCGTAGTATAAAATAATAATGTGTTCAAATCGCGAAAGTTTAAAAACAACAGATAACTGATGATCGAGCGGGTTGAAAATTTTTCGGATGGAGACCACGTGCCGGAAAGCTTAGGGTACGACGTACACCAACAAGATGGAACGACAAAAATTATATCAGTTTAAAAGAAAGTCCTTCAGACTAAGTGTTACTACACTATTAGTGATTTTATGACTGACAAAAAAATTAATTGGAATACTATTATTGACTAATCAATCCATGACATTGCAATCTACTAACATAACATAATAACTAACCCATGACATTGTAATCTACTAACATAACATAATAACTAACCCATGACATTGCAATCTACTAACATAACATAATAACTAACCCATGACATTGTAATCTACTAACATAACATAATAACTAACCCATGACATTGTAATCTACTAACATAACATAATAACTAACCCATGACATTGCAATCTACTAACATAACATAATAACTAACCCATGACATTGTAATCTACTAACATAACATAATAACTAACCCATGACATTGTAATCTACTAACATAACATAATAACTAACCCATGACATTGTAATCAACTAACATCATATTGACTAGGTAACTAAACCTAAAAAAAAAATTGATTTGGCTTAGGAAATAATAATAAGAAAAGCTGCCAGTAACGTTGCACGCCTTGCATAGGCAAGTTTGTATTGAGTCATGGTTGTATTATATCTATACCACCTTTGTACATGCAAACTGCAATAAAAATTTTGACTTTGACTTTAATTAATTAATTTATTTTATTAATCACAGGTAACAGCACCATTACAGTTCACACCATGTTGATGCTGCCCTTAACAGGTGAAATATAAGACACAAACATAATAGAAATAGAACTAACTGAACCTCTGAGTAACAGGATAGATGAATAAACCGTGACAAGTGCGAGTCAGGCTCGCACATCGAGGGTCCCGTACAAACACGTTGTTAAAATAATTATAAGCTTGTTATAACATTGCAAATGAAGTTTTTTAAAATGATACTTCACTCACTTTGAATTTGTTCGAGTCAGGAAATGGATTTATCTGTTTGCTTTAAAACAACATCTACCGCACGCATAGATACCTCGTACATCGACGGAAAAAGTTAATACCGCGGGCTAACTTGACGCCAACGCCATCTAGTTTTGATATGAGTAAATATTGAGATTTAAACTGTTGCTTTAGGAATTGATTTTATAACTTATTTGATGATTTGATTGCTATTAAGTTTGATGTTTTATATTTATACAATTATACATTTACATGTAAATTTAATTAATTGAACTTATTTTCAGTTTAGACAACCAATTTTTTGTGAATTTTGAGGCCCTATTTTTTGTGATGTAAATTTTCAGATTTATTCCTATATGTCTACTCTGAGACAATGCTTCTCGCCAAATTTCATAGTTCTATGTCAACGGGAAGTACCCTGTAGGTTTTGATTTTTGCGAGTGCAAAATATGCGGTTTTTTACGACATAAACGGCTCTAACTTTTTTAAACGGTAACTGAGAAGCTTTTCTTTTACACAACTGCAAGAATTCATAGGTTTACGTATATAGTTTAAATTTCAACTCGATATCTTTACGCGTTCCCGAGATAAAGAGTCTTGACATACACACAGACGGACAGACGGACAGACAGACAGACGGACAGATAGACAGACGGACAGACGGACAGACGGACAGACGGACAGACGGACAGACGGACAGACGGACAGACAGACAGACGGACAACAAAGTGATCCTATAAGGGTTCCGTTTTTTTCCGTTTGAGGTACGGAACCCTAAAAAGTGACTTTTTACCATATATATTTTCCAATATTTAACTTTAATTGACCGAGCGTAGGCGCGACAAACGCGTAGGTATAGACCGAGCGTATCCTTTCTTCCGGGCGTTGATTCTTCCGAGCGTATCCTTTCTTCCGGGCGTTGATTCTTCTTTCTTCCGCTAAGAGATGTATGTGTTTTTGGTGCAATAAATGATTGAATATTGAATATTTATAGGTCACATTTTTCATTGAATCTTGACGAAATTTGATATCGTTGATATCCTTTAGTGTCCGTCGTACCAAAAAACATCACGGTTTAGGTTTAATATAATTATAAAACGTGATAGGTTTTACCCTAATTTCATGTTCTTTTCCATCCTCTGTCCACTAATTAACATGTCCTAATTACACGTTCACCCGCGTCACAAATCACCGTGTACCTATCTATAGGCGGGCGAGTGCTCTCGACGATATGTCACTGCCTCCCCGCGGAGGTTATAAATTACACTATTAATAACGGACCCGCTACGAACATGCATAATATTATACTTTATAGGTTGAAGTAGTGGGAGTAGGAAAACTTTTTTTTTAAGTTTTTTGATTAGTTGTTAGATTTTACGAGCACTAGAGTTTTTATGGGGAAGATCTACTTCGACAGCTATTGGACTTGCCTGTTCATATATTTTATACGTTCATTACAAGTATGAAATTACCGGGTGAGGTTTTGAACAAACATCATAATGTTTTAATTATTAGATATTTTATAGGTAACGAAGGTTGAGCGAAACGACCAAGCAACATATACTTAGGTACACTTGGCATGTAGAGTTGGTTCTACGTGAAATCTGGTAACTTTTTGACAAAGTCTCGTCTTGGCAATATTTTACGTGAATGTATTTTTGTTGCGATACATTCTTCTCTAACAGAGAGAAAAAGAAAGGCAGAAAAGTAGATCTCTTCCAGGCCGCTTCCAACTGGCCTTATTGGAAATTTATAGAAGAGGCCTATGTCCAGCAGTAGACGTCTTACGGCTGCTGCATGGATGGATTCTTCTCTACTCGATACAGACACAGGCTGGGATTTTGTTGACCACTAAGTCAACAAAATCCCAGCTTTTGATATTGTTGACTTAGTGGCCAACAAAATCCCAGCTTTTGCTTTTTGTGTTGCTACAAGAACTTTTAAGACGCTTCTAGTAGTCTCCATTTCTTTACTAAAGCATGACTTAGACTTGACCGTGACTTTATCTTGGATTTAGAAACATTTAACCGTTTGTTTGCTTTAGGACAGATTCAGTTTACGACAAAATCGCCATCAAATTCCAAAATATTGTTTGAGGTGACAACGCACTATTTTAATTAAAATTACCCATGGATGTATTGAATTTACCTCACAATATTAAAGTAAATAAAAGCTAAAAATAAATAATAGACAGAAAATAAAGAAAAAGTGGCAAAGATTTGGCAAATAATTAATTCTCCAACTAACTCTGAGAACTCTCCAAAAAAAAAAATATTTTGATCGATATCCTTTTTATTACAATCTTTTATTTAACTTGCAAGTTAAATTTAACCGACTTCGCGGTTTCCGATTGAGCTGAAATTTTGCACGCATATGAATATTATAATGCAATAATATGGTACCATGGAACTGATCTGATGATGGAGTCGGAACGTGGCCATAGGAACTCTACCAATCAAGAAGAAGTCGTGTTGGGGCTCGTTTTACTTGTCTTGTCTAGCACTCTGCTGCTACACTAACCCAAGATCTCTTATATTTTTATAACAACTTATTTGAAAGTAGGGTGAAAAAAGAAATATTACCGCTCGTAGAGACAGCTTCTATGGACTTCCGCAACGCACAATAATATAGAAAGTTCTCGATGGGCGCGATATGAGAGATCGTAAGTGGTACGCAGAACTGTTACAGCCCTCATCCTTACATCCTGTCTTATTTACTTTTATTCGTCTTGTATAGTCCGGGTTTATTGCATTTTTACCTCTTGGCTTTTATATCGTATATCAAATACGGTTATAATGTTATACAACAGTGGAAGTGTTTTTGGATGCGGTGGTTTTGTCCGCAGTTGTGTATTTTTGGGGTGGCATTTGTGTTTTCTCCCGCAGTTGGGTTTTCTCCATTTTGGATTTTATTGAATTGAAGGATTTTTATGTTCTTTGTTAATTTCGCTTTGTTTAGTTTTTAGGCCTTCAGGCGGCTTAAAAATTCTGACACCAGGGCTAGCCACCCGGCGTAGTGCCATTATTTGCAAAAAAATATTATTAGAATATTTTGGATAGAATTATTCAAAAAAGGTGAAGTGAAGTGATAATTAATCGTGCGAAAGGTGTATTCGAGAAAGAAAAAGAAGTTGATGATCTAAGTTTTCTACGGACGTATGCAGATTGCCTCACGAAGTTTTCCTTCACCGAAAAGCCAGTGGTGTGAAATTTCGTATATAAATTCCTAGGAATTCATTGGTACGAAACCGTGATTTGAACTGGGGAATTCCTTGTGGACTAACTGCTTTCGCACTAGTTGTGCAATAAGGAATGCTCACGACCTCACGATTGTAAGGCGGTTGTCATTTCCACTAGACCACTACGGTACACTAGACCATCCACTCTATATCTTGTCCATATGTCCTGGCGACCAGAGCTTTTGAGACTCAAACTTGATCACCGCCCGCATGTCCTTTCAAAGGTCATAAATGTAATACCCTTGACGCCCAAGATTTCATATCAAAAATTTTTAATGTTAGAGTTATCAGTTTGGAATGAGATTTTCCTGGTATAATTGTGGATAGGATATAATGATTTTAAATGTAAAATTGACTGCCTATCTTTTGTTTTTTAGACAGGCCGTTGGGCCGCTATGACTATATGAATACGTTAATTTAAAATAATATAAACTATATTTTTATTTATTTCAAAATATAACCTTCATAATCATCATTAGGTAATCATATACATCAATGAGGCCTCTTTTATTTTTGACCCACGAACCACCGGAGTTTTTATCTCAAACGACATATTTGTTCAACCAAAAATAAAACCGTAGATTACAATGATAGACACTAAACAATCATATCCGATTATAAGGCTATCTTTAATTTATGTGATTTTATTAAAAACCATACTAAAAAGTAAAAGATTTCCATAAAAAAAGTGATTTACTTACCACATCTGCGCGATTCACCATGTCGTCAGCGATTTTTGTAAATGTGACGAAAATGAATTATCACAGCCAATGAGAGCATATCGGTAAACATTTTTTTATTATTCCGTTCAAAAACATTAACAAACCGTTTCGAAATATCGCGAAAATTAAAAAAGCTGGAGTGGTTTTTTTTGAAATGTCATTTTCAAAGGTCCTTGGGCGGTAATTCAGTCTCAGTCTAGAAACGCTATGGGCCGTAACGGCCATGTCAAATATGGGTTTTGAGAAGGCGCGTGGGCGCTACGAGGATAGGTACGTTTATGATCCTGATCTTTGTTCAAATTAGCTCGCTGGTTAGTTTTATATCTGATAGCGCAATCAAGGTCCAGTATAACTACAATAACGCACGTGGATTTTAAACCTCATACAAGTACGGATATCGACGACAAATCACTTTAATGGCCATCGCCGTGATCGATACCCGAGTATCAATTCCGAAAGTTACATGATTGAATTTCGGATGTACGCGATACAATGTTTTATTACAGTCTGGGGCACTGTTGATGTGGTAATTGTATTTTTGATAGGTTTTAACGTAATCACCTGTATTACATTTCATCATTATTACTCACTAGTTTTTACCCGCGGCTTCGCCCGCATGATATTTTGATATTTGTGCTATCCCATGGGAACCCTTTATTTATCCGGGATAAAAAGTAGTCTATGTCACTTTCCGTCTTTCAAACCCGAGACAGACCCTTACGCAATATCATTACAATTTATAGCCTATGTGTTATTCTAATATATATAAGCTATATTATTGCAAAGTTTCATTTCAATCCGTTCAGTAGATTTTGCGTGAAAGAGTAACAAACATCCATTCATCCATCCTCACAAACTTTCGCGTTTATAATATTAGTAGGAAGTAGGATAGGATATCATGTGGGCTCAAGATCTATCCTACACCTTGACTTTTGACAATTACTTTTCTTCGCTGTCCAATTTGTCCGTTAATAACAGATTTATTATGAGTCTTATGAGTAATTTTGAAGTACACTGAGGAGACAAAACCCAGTGTACCAAGTCATGATTAAAAGTTAAAAGATAGTATGTACTTTACACGTACTTTCTTCCTTTTTTATGGAAATCTGTGGTACTTTAATGAAGTAAAGTATGAGTTAAAAGAACAGTAATTTCCTTGTGGTATTAGGTTTACATGTACATATGTACAGTGCCCTAGTCGAAAGCGTGGTAAAACTAACAAAAGTGTTAGGAAGCAGACCAACACGTTAATACTTTTCGTTTACTATACAAACTCATACTCGTACTAAGCTCTAGACGTCTTAGTCCGAGATCCCATTGCAATCACATCCCGCTCATATGGTACACGGTTCAAACCAATTTTTTATGTTATTATATAAATGGGAGAATATTTAAAAAGGTTGCCTTGCGCCGTATTTTGGCAACTTGGCCGCAAGTATTTGAAATTTAAAAATGTTTAGTTGATTTATAGGAAAAAATATGCTTAATTTGTTTTTTATATAAATTTATTGAATAGAAACGAGGTTGCCTTGCGAAATTTGATCGATAGTATTTTTGACCAACGAACCACCGGAGGAGGTATACTATTCGACGCGTACATTTTTTTTTATTTATAACCACGCATAACTTTTTTTATAGTGGTCCGATTTCAATAATTCTTTTTTATTGGAAAAAGTATACTTCGAAATTGGTCCCATTTAAATTTTATCGAAATCAACTAAGCCATTTTTGATAAATCAACAATAATGTGAAAAATGCTACATCGATCCGTGCGAAATATTCGCGAATTCTGTACACGGGTAAAGTCGGTAATGCTAATTTTTGCAAAAAATAATCTTGTTGATTAAAAAAATATTGATTATTTTTGAAAAAACATTTCATTCACTTGTTTTTTAGATACATTACGAAGCTTGGTTTGAACCGTGTACGCTATGAGCGGGATGTTCTTGCGGTCTCTCGGGCTATATGTCTATCACCCTGACTAAAACACAGGAAGCTTTAATTGTTTCGCTTGCTCGGTCAACTATTACTTGTTTGCTTAAGAATAATTACTAACCCAATTTGTTGTTGTCTTGCGAATTACTTATCTTATCTGGGTATAAAATTAATTCATTCTTAGTTTTTCTTAATATTAAGTTACACCACAATCGCTATAAATTAAGGGTCTAGTCTAACACTATTCCAAAATTCAGACATAATTACAATAATTATAGTATATTTTAGCTGGCCGGGTATTCTGATCTCTTTATTACGAAAATTAAACACGAGACCGCAATTATTAGGGTTTTACATAAAATGGCGGCATTTAATGTAATTATGTCGATGGATGTCGACCGCGTCCAGTAATTACAAAATATACATGATGTTGTAAAATGTTGACTAAGTCTAATTATTATACGAAAAGCTTGCAATTGCAAGTCAAATTCGAACACGAAATCTTGTAAATTAAAGAAAAAAAATCTAAAAATCAAAATTTTTTTTTGAGAGTAGTTATAAAAAAATCCTTTGACCTCAGAGCAAAATATTTTTTATTGTAAAGAGTATACTTCGAAATTGTATACTTGAAATTGTTCCCATTAAAATTTTGTCCAAATCGGCTGAGCCATTTTTGATAAATCAACAAAATGAGAAAAATGCTACATCGATCCGTGCGAAATATTCGTGAATTCTGTACACGCATGAAGTCGGTTATGTTATTTTTTGCAAAAAAATAATTATTACATACAATTGTCGTCTTTGGCGTTTCGCACCACGGTGCGAATGGGGACCTTCAAAAAGATTCTTGTGCGATTCGCTCCGCGGTGCGAACAGCTTACGGGGCGAAACGCCCCAGTACTCGGCATTTGGCGAGTTGGAGGTCAAACGCGGACTTACTCGCGATAAAAAAAATGTAGCTTTCAGTATAAGAACATCCTATATAAACCGAACGTCATTACGACAATAGTGTACAATTACGCGGGTGTCATTCGACGCAGAATATTAACAGTAATCGTACACAGGGTGATTCATTTATCGAGAGCGGCCACATTTGATTTAGGACTGCATGATGTGGCGCTGATGTCATTTGAGAATATTTGCTGACTCGGGATGTGGAAGATAATGAGATGCTTAATGAGTTAGATATTTTCCTTTCACCCCTTATTATTGAACAGTTCATTATAGCATTATAATTTACACCCTTGAAGGGTACAATGTGTAATTTTCGATGTGGCACCAATTTCAATATCGTAATGTATTTCATTACGCACTTGTGCGTTATTGTAATGTAAAACGCACGAGTTTTTTTTTAATAAAGTAACATGCACGGTTTTTTAAGATGCTCCGTCTATAAATGAACGATACTTTTTTAAATCTTAGCAAAGAGTTTTTATGTCAGAAAAGTTAGAAACCTATAAATTGTATTGTTTTGTCCCTGTAATTTGGTTTTATATGTAATGTGGTTGTCTAATAAAGTGTTATTGTTTGTTTGTTTGTTTGTGGTCAATATTCTGGCAACGTAACAATCTCTTTTAAAAAATTTTCGAATTTCTATGACTGGTCAAGTAATTAAAGATTTATTCGTTTAAGAAAGTTTTATTAATTTCCTCACAAATATGTTATAAAACGTCGTATGACATACGTGCGCTTTGAAAATTACAGCCTCTGCTTCCTTATAGCCCTCGCCTACGGCTCGAGCTAGCAATATCGTCTCGGCTGTAATTTTCAACTTACCGCACTTATATCATAATGTACTATTATCAAATTACTTCTCATCATTTATTATTACTAAATAATATTAGAGAGCGTAATTCTAATATTACTCTACATTATAATTCTACATTTTTTATAACACACATCTAGAACAAAATACACAGGAAATAAATCAGCATTATCTGTAAACGAAGTACCTATGAATAATTATTTACACAAATAAGGTTTATCTAATCGGAACATCTATTCATCATTGGACCAAAAATGGCAAATTGTTCGTCCGGTGATGGTATCACATTCCACCCGATGAAATTACTCCGAAATTATTTTAAATATTCTGAGACTAGTTTTTGTACGCTGTTTTACTTCTGTGCCAGCCTTTTTAACTATCCATTTATCAGACTTAGGACGTCCACTGCAGGACATAGGCTTCTCCTATGAATTTCTAAGGTTGTCGATACGTGGTCACTATTTGTCTATGAAATTATTTTTATCGTGCTTCACACACTTCCAACAATGTAGTAGTTGATAAAAATGATAAGCACTCACTAATTCGGCGCCTTCGCAGAGAGCGTTTTAGCTTAATTGGACAAAGCATCTGGGCCGGAGTCCCAGAGGATGCAGGTTCAAATCCTGCGAACGCGTCAATTTTTGAAATGTTTATCACAAAAAGAAAGTTACTATTTGTCTATTTATGACACCATTGTCAATCATTATGCTTATGGCACTAAAACGTGGTCTCGTACTTTAGGCCTTATTAATAAGCTCAGTAGCCAAACGAGCTATAGAGAGGGCTATGCTCGGAGTCTCTCTGCGAGATCGAATCAGAAATGAGGAGATCCGTAAAAGAACCAAAGTTACCGACTGATTAACAAGTTGAAATGGCAGTGGGTAGAAAAGTGCTCGAGTGGAGACCACGTACCGGCAAGCGTAGCGTAGGAGTATTGGAACTATTATATTTATTTTTAAGAATATTGTTACTGACATACACTATGTGTGTATGTCAGTAACTTCCGTTAGTGTGTGGATCACTCCTTATTTCTGATTCGATCTCTAAGAAAGACTCTTAGCACTGCCCTCTACATACCTAGTTATCATATTGGTTTACTTTAATCTTACTCTATGAAAGCTATGAGCAATGAGCATTTTTACTCCTAAAAATAAGGATCTACCCTCAAAAAGCGTCTGGGCCATGTTCACCTTTGGGCATGTGAAGGTTGGATTGATTATTATGCTTATTATACTTATTTTTAGTTAAGATACATCTTTTAATATTGCACGTGTGTAACCGTTATAGCCACTATTGGAATTATTATATTTATTTTAAGAACATTGTACATAGTGTTGCAATGAAAGTTTTCTGATTTCTGATTACCTATGGAGAGACGTTCGTTCCGATGTTTCCTGATTTAATACGATTTGTATAGAATTTGTTAAATATCTGATGAAAATTCTCATAACATGAGAGATCCCACTAATATTATAAACGCGAAAGTTTGTGAGGATGGATGGATGGATGTATGGATGTTTGTTACTCTTTCACGCAAAAACTACTGAACGGATTGAGATGAAACTTTGCAATAATATAGCTTATATTATATCAGAATAACACATAGGCTATAAATTATAATGATATTGTGTCAAATATCAAAATAACATGCGGGCTAAGCCGCGGGTAATAACTAGTGATCTCATAATAATTAAACTTACTTTGTTATAATAGTTTAACAGTCTCGGTTTTTTAGGGTTCCGTACCTCAAAAGGAAAAAACGGAACCCTTATAGGATCATTTTGTTGTCCGTCTGTCCGTATGTCAAGACTCTTTATCTCGGGAACGCGTTAAGATAATTATCGAGTTGAAATTTAAACTGTATACGTATATTTACGGTCTCTTCTAGTTGTGTAAGAGAATAACTTATCAGTTGTCGTATAAAAAAGTTAGAGCCGTTTATGTCGTAAAAAACCGCACATTTCGACACTCACAAAAATCGAAACCTACAGGGTACTTCCCGTTGACATAGAAATGTAAAATTTGGCGAGAAGCATTGTCTCAGAGTACACATATAGGAATAAATCTAAAAATTGTACATTTTTGATCAAATACAAAAAATAGGGCCTAGATTCACACAAAATGGGTTTAAAATTCAAAATGAGTAAATCGTATCATGTAAAGTATCATATAAAAGAGCTTCGATAGTACCTAGGTACATGCTAAAACAGGTTTTTAATTATTTTAACAATATGTAATTTTCAATGTATGACGAGAAAAGTGAAAAAAAAAACTTTTTTGTCGATTATTGTAGTAAGTATAGAGATTTTAACAACTTACTTCCCAATTTTGTGAAATTTTCTGGATTTTTACGGAACCCTCGGTGTGCGAGCTTGACTCGCACTTGTCCGGTTTTTTTTTTATATTGCAGCGCCTATGTAATCGAATAGTACCCAATGTTCTATGCATGAAGTCGGTTCAAACGTTTTGGTCAAAAAATAATTACAAGACAGACATTCTGATTTCTTTTCTATATGAACATCTGGAAAATCTAGCTGAAAATTACTTTATATTCTACATCTGTAGCCAGTAGGTACCGAGCAGTAGTAGCTTTGATGTGGACAAAGTTAGCTATTCAAAATGCGACCCGTGTTGCTAGTTTTTGTGCTAATTTACCCAGTATTTGGCGAAGAACAAGGTCAGTATTGCTGTAATTATTATATTTTACTAGTTATTACCCGCGGCTTCGCCCGCATATGCAATATATCATTATAATTTATAGCCTATGTGTTATTCTGATATATAAGCTATATTATTGCAAAGTTTCATCTCAATCCGTTCAGTAGTTTTTGCGTGAAAGAGTAACAAACATCCATACATCCATCCATCTATCCATTTATCCTCACAAACTTTCACGTTTATAATATTAGTAGAAAGTAGGATAAGATTATTTTACATGATGTTAATGGTGTTAATATATTATTTTTATATGTTATATATTCATTCATCGAAATATATTTATTCATCGAACACTACATTTTCAATTTAGTTTTTATATTTCATTGATTTTTTATTTTTTTCATTTAGATTACATGTTTTGTGTTTATTTTTTACATATTCATCAACTTTTTCTATATTTTGTTTATTTTTTGACCGAGGAACCACCGGAGGAGGTACTCAATTCGACGCATATATTTTTGTGATATATAACCACGCATAACTTTTTTTCATAGCAGTCAGATTTCAATAATTCTTTTTTTATTGGAAAGAATATACTTCGAAATTGGTCCCATTTAAATTTTATCGAAATCAGCTGAGCCATTTTTGATAAATCAACAATAATGTGAAAAATGCTACATCGATCCGTGCGAAATATTCTGTATACGGGTGAAATCATGACCATGCTATTATTTTGCAAAAAATAATTATTTTATATTTATTTGTTATATTCATTATCATCATTTCATCAGCCAAAGAAGTAGCAATGAAACAGCAGGTACATACATATATAGCAAGTGAAACTGATAGATAGGGTTGTAAAGTTTTCTAATGAAGACCCGGTACTTGCAGGCGCAGCGTAGGACTCCCACCGATTAGTATGTTTTTTTGTGTAAGTTATCTTTATTATAACAGCATTACTGTACAATTTGTAACCTACGTAGGTAAAGGCCTATGTCCAGCTGTGGACGTGACAGTGTTACGGTTGATACAATGATAACTAAGTACAAAATGGTAAATCAATTACATTATTATACAGGGTTATTTCTAATCGATTAGCATCCTTCTAGGGGCTTATTTGGTACATCAAAACTAACAACTTTTGTTCTACGACTTTCGTCAAAACAAAAAAAAAATGATGTTCCATAGAAAAATTTAGTTCACCCGCTACAAAATGTATGGAACAGCTGATTTTTTTTTAGTTATGACGAAAGTCGTAGGACAAAAGTTGTTAGTTGTTATGTGCAGAATAAGCCCCTAAAATGATGCTAATTGATTAGAAATAACCCTGTATAATACGGAATAATTGATAACATTACAAAATTTGACGGACAACAATTCAAACAGTAAAATTTAAATTGTTGTCCATCAAATTTCTTCTAAATTTTACAATTCTGCTTACAAATAATTCAGGTATCTGCATTTCCGCAAAATTTTAAAACTATAAATTAATTGCATTTATAATAATAATTACCCACAAGGTGGACGGATGACCTCATTAAGACCGCAGGATCGCGCTGGATGCAAGCCGCTTCCAACCGGTCTTATTGGAGATCCATAGAGGAGGCCTATGTCCAGCAGTGGACGTCCTTCGGGTGATGGATGGATGGATAATAATAATTATAGTTAAGCAAATAATTATTTATTTGTGATCACAGAATTATTACAAAGAATTTTGGATATTGTTTGATGCAATTTTGTATTCGGATTACCTGAGTATTAAAGTTTTAATTAATGCCGTTATTTTGTGTTATTAAAGTACTATGGTTGCCATGGTTGCCTGGAAGAAATCGCTTGAAGCGATAAGGCCGCCATTTAGTTTAACTTTTTTTTTCATGTTTTGTATTAACTATAACAGAATACGGCTAAAACTCACGTTATAATCATACGCGCGCGCCGGTCGACGGGGGTGCGCGTATTCCCTGAGGATGGAGTTCTAAATACTCTGAAACTGGTTGGATTCCTTGCGGATCGACCGTATAATTATAACGTGAGTTTTAGCCGTATTCTGTTATAGTTATGATGAATACTCACGGTAGTTTTAATGAAGTGATGTTTTGTATTGTATTTGTTTAAGCTAATAAAGAATTATCTATCTATTAAAAACTCTGACACCAGAGTCAGACAACCGGACTAAACGAACTTACTTACTATCTATCGGCAGTTTTGTGAGTTAATTTCCTGTATTCTCTTATTTTTATTGTACCGTCCAGAATAAAAGTAGGTACCAAATCTATATTAATAAATCCATAATAAAAATCTCATATATAATGTAGTATCACTATATAATGTTTATTAATGGACTTCGGAAACGACTTGACTAATTTCCCTATTTTTAATGCATGGTTGGTACGCCTGACTATAGGATGTAAACTTTTCTATAGGTGATAAGGATAGTCACAATCTTAGAAAAATTACAACAAAGTAATAGAAACAGTAGTAAAATAGCAAGAGAATACATCACTTTGTCTCATTTTAAATATGAAATTGAAAAGGTGTTAGATAAAGATGCACATACACCCGAACTTACGTAATTTAGAAGGGTTTTAGGTACTAGCTATGAGCTATCTCGGGTGTCAAAATTCAAAAAAGTAAATTAAATGATCAGAGATTTGAACTTTCTAGAGGGTTTTAACCATTTTGACATTCCAACTGGTGATTTTGACGTATGCGACAGAAATTGCGTTTATTTTTTTGTTCCACTCACTCTAGCGTATGCTATATAACCAGCCCCCCTACCGCCTAAGCAATAGCAATCGTAATAGCAATCGTTTATGACTTCATTTTAGTCATTTGGCACCGCCTATGTGACGTTAGCCATCAATTGCTTTGCGCGGATTGCGAAAGCAATCGTTGAATGACAACTTTGATGGCTAACGTCACATAGGCGGTGCCAAATGACTAAAATAAAGTCATAAACGATTGCTATTACGATTGCTATTGCTTTAGGCGGTAGGGGGGCAGATATGAATAAGACAGCTGTAACGTAGTTTTTTTTTGAGTAAAATTTAACAATTTATTGTAATTTTTCTAAGGTCACAATTCACGCTTTTTAGGTTATATAAAAGAGAAGCGTCGTAGGTGAGGTCGTCCGTGTGCCATTTTACAAAATTTGTTACGTTGACAACACTGCTCTGTCATTGCTAGTACAATTAAAAGTGTTTGATACTTGGTAGACACCAATTCCGTTTTCATCAGTAGACTCGCGTCTACCAAGCAGTCGGTACCTTGGCTGCTGATTAAAATCTTATTGTTAGTTCACTGTAACGCCACGACGGTTCTCTTTTTGCACAAACTCTATCAAGTTCTAAGCCGTGTTGTGACAATAATTGTACACAACACTTTTGTGTCTAACATACGTATTTCTCACCCACCAGAGAACCCATTCGCGACGGCAGTGAGGAAAACCCTCATTTCGACCGCGCGGTCCTGCATGGTGCACGTGAATGCGACAGAGACGGATATAGAATACCTAAGAGGGGAACCCCCTTACCCGGAAAAAGCGGCTTGCATTTTAGAATGTCTGTTAGAAAAGGTACCTTACAGACATGCCACACGGGCGTTGCCGCCGCTGCACCGCGTCGTCGCGGCGACACCGCGGCGACCAGTGTTGCCGGTAGCGTTTTAGACATTAAATCTAGAGTATTCGAGTAAAAGGTTTTGATGCCAACCGTTCAATCTTAAACTGAAGATGAGAAAAATCTCTCGTACACGTTAGAAAACGGATCATGTAATTTGTCACGACGAATGTCACAGTAACAGCTGTCCAAGTGACGGCTGTCAAACTCAAAAGTGATTTATCTCGGTCATTATCAATTCTAGACCACTGTTGTCTTCACAAAAGTGATAGAGCTCAACGAGATCTACATTTCGGATGACAGCTGTCAAATTTAAAAGTTATTTATCTCGGTTATTACCGATTCTAGACTACTGCTCTCTTCACAAAAGTAATACAGCTCAACGAGATCTACATTTCGGATGACAGCTGTCAAACTTAAAAGTGATTTATATCGGTTATTACCGATTCTAGTCTACTGCTCTCTTCACAAAAGTGATAGAGCTCAACGAGATCTACATTTCGGATGACAGCTGTCAAACTTAAAAGTGATTTATCTCGGTTACTATCGATTCTAGACTACTGCTCTCTTCACAAAAGTGATAGAACTGGACAAGATCTACATTTCGGATGACACCTGTTCAAATGTATATAAATCTTGTCTTGCTGTGTGTCGCCGCAACGACGCGGCTGCAGCGGTGCAGCGGCGGCGCCGCCGCGACATCGCTTCGCGGTGGCACCGCCCGTCTGGCATCTCTCTTGGTCGCAAATGTCGCAATTCTCTTATTTTTATTTGGTGTGGGACGTTAAATCCTGCACTGACGTCCTGCATGGGGTGTTTTGTGAAGTTCTTCCTCTAGCATCTACTCAAGCCTGCCCAGCTCAGTAACGGAGCGTGGTTCTCTGGGCCGCTAGCATATTTGCTTCAGTATGGTGTATGAGATCCTGCATGGTGAAGGGCAATGTGACAGAAACAGATGTAGAAACCCCCTAACATTTCTATTTTTATTCACGTGAATTTAGTTAAAATATTACTATAACTAGCAACGGTCACAATGCATGGAATAAGAATTTACACCTACAATCTACGTGCCGCTTAGTAAAGGTTTAGTAATACTGAAACAACACATTATTATGAACAAATTTTATTTAAAGACGAACCTCGAAAAAACATAAAATCAGATATCCAATACATTTTGTTGAAGGTCGAAGAACTTTTTGTACTTACCTACTTGACAGCTGGAGATTGCTTTTCATTATGTTGGAGCTGATCCCATAGTGAAAATTGTTCATAATGATGTGTTGTTAAATTCATTATTACCGGGTCTTTTATAAAAAAATTGCTTAGGCGAGATATGTTTCGCATACGAAATCTGTTGACCTACTTAGCAGCTAAAATATTCTTCGCTGTTGCTATACAATAACTACATTTTGTTTAAATATTCGCTTGAGATGTCACCTGCCGGTCCCTCCGGAAGGCCAGCGCCAGTTGGTTCACACTACAACCAGCATAACATGCTGAAGTGGGACTGGGTTGTGAAAAAAATAAAATTAAGTAATTACGATGACATTGTAAAATATTTAAGATGAATTGTTCCTGCTGTTTATTTTGTTTTGTTTTGCTATGTTGTTTGTTTTGGGGTTTTGTTTAATTTTATTTTTGTCCTAATAAATAACTGTCTATTTCTATTGTCTACTTAGTATGGATGCTGAGAACACCCAGATTTTTCATACTCTTATTCAGAATTTATCCATGCTTATAGTTTTATAAAATATACCCTTTTTTCAGATCGGCATAATAAAAAACAAGAAATATTCTAAAATGGGTTTCATGACCGCTGTCATGCCGCTAGTGTTTAGACATAAGAAGAAATTGGAACACATGAAGACTGTCTCTGAAAACTGTGACAATGAGGTAAATTACAAATCATGCTAGTAAGTCGGTAAGTTAAAATGGCAGTGGGTAGGGCATTTAGCTTGGAAGACAAATGAAAAATGATGACTCCAGAAAGCGTATTGCAGAACCTCCACCCACAAGGTGGACGGATGACCTCATCAAAACCGCAGGATTGCGGTGGATGTTTGCCGCTTTCTTACTGGTCTTATTGGACAAAAATAAAGAGGTTAAAATGTGCCTGTGTCCAGCAGTGGACGTCCTGTGGCTGATGGATGGATAGAATAATATAGTTTCAGTATATCTTTTTTTTTTTCAGGTAAATCATGATGTCAATGTGTGTGAACTGGGGAACGAAATTACAACATGCATTTTTAAATACGCGCCCGAATTGCATATGAAGGCTTAAACAATTGATAAAACATAGCTTTAACTTACAGCAGTAAACATTTTTTGTTAAAGCACTTACTGAGTTTATTATAAATTTCAAAATTATAATTTTTCATTTTAGTACATACGTTATATTATAGGCTTTTCAAAAATAAATAATATTATATAATGTCGATGTAATTTTTGCCAGTTGCCACATATATTTTGGTTTTATTTTCCTTTACCGGCAAAGTGCAGTGGATAGAAAAGTTAAAATGACAGGGTGCAGGGCAGAATATAACTCGGAGGACTGATGACTGATGAAGTCGAGCAGTTCTCGAGAGACCACGCACCGGCAAGCGCAGCGTTCTGAGGTGGACAGCTGATCTCATCAAGACCACAAGATCGCGCTAGATGCAAGCCACTTCCAACCGGTCTTATTGGAGATCTTTAGGGGAGGCTTATGTCCAATAGACGTCACACGCGGCTGATAGGAGTACAGCGTCGTTTCGCCCCGCAAGCGGTTGGTCCCACGGGGCGAATCGACCAAGACTCTTTTTGAAGGTGCCCATTCGGCCCGCTCCAAACAATGCGGGGCGAATGGGGACCTTCAAAAAGAGTCTTGGGCGATTCGCCCCGCGATTCACTTTTTTATCTGTACATTTAAGTAGAAAAGTAGTCAATGGAAAAAATAAACAATTGCATTATTTTGAGGGCGTCATTCTATGAGTCCTATGGGAGTGTATGAAAAAAAAGTGCATTTGTTTGAATGATGCAATTGATGAATATGCCCGCTTTATAAAAAAAAACACAAAAGAGACAGTTTTTCCGCCGCTGTAGCCATAAAACCCACAACAATCTCAGTCTGCCACCATAGCAAGGATTTCACTCTATTTCCCTCCAATTTCCTCCCGCACAATCCATTACGAATATACGAATATTCCAGAAGGATTACCGCAATAAAAGTAAGCAGCAATCAAATCTGACAGTTGACATGGCAACGTGTCACTTTGACGGCGCACGTCACTGTTGGAAATATTCATTTGCGGAGCTTTAGTATGGAGATTTTGTATTATATTTTTTGGATTCCGAATGGTTT
Source organism: Hypomecis punctinalis (assembly GCA_949316475.1). NCBI lineage: Eukaryota > Metazoa > Arthropoda > Insecta > Lepidoptera > Geometridae > Hypomecis > Hypomecis punctinalis. The sequence continues at coordinate 22,560,925 of OX438809.1, read as the reverse complement.
CTGTAAACCAACGTTTGTGGTGTGAACAAAATATAATTATATAATTTATTACGGGATTTATATTTTAAAGCTAGTGAGAACAGTACTAAAAATGTTTATAAAAAGCTCTTAATTTAAAAATGTTTTGTTTTTAAGCAAACAAATTATTTTTAAAATGCACAAATAGCGCTACTATCGTAATTTGACTAGGTGTTCGTAATTGATGATCGCGAGTGGGATTTACAACTCAGCGCTACCGTGGCTTAGATGACACGTTAAAATTATTGTTGGTCCCTGTTGTTCATGTCAGAGGCCCTTGGGCGGCTTAAACACTCTGACACCAGGGCAAGCCACCCGGCCTCTACGATCTTACTTAATGCACAAATCTTATTTTTTACAAGAGCAAGCAGCAACCAAATCTCCATCAATCTGACAGTTGACATGGCAACATGACACTCTGACGTCGCACGTCACAATTGAAAATATTCATTTGCGGAGCTTTAATATGGAGATCATGTTGTTATTTTGTATTATTTTTTTTTTGGATTTAGAATGCTTTCCGTAATCCTCCGTTTGTGGTGTATATAAATTTTACTCAGTTAGGCGCTGTAGAATTTATGACGAGATTTATATTGCTGACTGATCCAGAGAACTTCATCTCACCATCTGTCAACTGTCAATGACAACTTTTACATGCAGGAACATTTTGTGTGATAGGAATAGGAAAAACTTAAGAGGACTGTGAATCGACAAGTATCTACTGTTTTCCGTTTTTTTTTTGTAATTTATTGTAATTTACCTACATTCTGGGAGAAAACTCTTTTCACTCCTTAAATGGTAACTGAAAGTTATATTTTTGCTGCCAATCGCTTGAATGAAAAATATTGGACGCTCAAACGACTTATTTTTTTTAGAAAAGTTATTAGTCAATGAAACGATTTTTATCGTGCTTCACACACTAGGTGGATAGACACTTTTTTTTGTGAAATAAATAAACATTCCAAAAATTGACGCGCTCGCAGGATTTGAATCTGCATCTCTCTGGGATTCCGGCCTTGATGCTTTGTCCAAATTAAGCTAAAACGCTGTCTGCGAAGGCGTCGAATTAGTGAAAGTTTATCATTTTTACCAACTACTACATTGTTTTAAGCGCCATCTGTGAGAACTGCTTTAAACCAGTCAGTCACCTTATGTGAAATTATTAGAACTTCTTACCATTAACGAGAAATGGCGCATTGCTTAATCAATGAAATGATTTTTATCGTGCTTCACACACTAGGTGTATAGAAACGGTGTTTTTTGAAATGTTTATCACAAAAAGAAAGTTATTACTTTCTATATGCTTTTTGGCCAAGTTTTTGCGTAAAAATATGAGTTGACAGCGAGGGAGTTGTGAGTGAACAGGCAGGTTTTATATTGGCGTAAAAAATCTTTTCAATCCCAAAATAGCACGCAAATTACATAATATAATAGTATTATAGATACGAGTGTGTGAAGGTACTCGTAATTCAATACAAGTATAAGACCTAATTGATCGACGCCGTACCAAAATTAATCGGCCGTTTAATCTTACCGGCGGATTAAAACGGCGATTAGTCCCGTCGACGGGGAATCTTTCATGAAGGGTTTAATTTTTGCCGATATTGAACGTTCTGAGCAATGTCTGGCAATAATTCTGGAAGAGAAAGGATTTGGGTTTTGGCGGGAACGCGGAAAATCATGGCGATGCTTAAATATTGTTCTGTGAAAACTGTTTAACTACCGAAAACTAACGAGCTTTATTTAGTACTAGCTGCGCCCCGTGGAGCTATCCGCGCTAGCCCGAGATAAATAGTAGCCTAACATGTTAATCCACGGTCTAAGCTGAAAGTATCTGAAGGTATCATACCGAATTTTGTCTAAATCGGTTCAGTCGTTTGTGTAACAAACATTTATATGTACATACTCACAAACTTTCGCGTCAATAATATTAGTGCATCGACTTAGATTATTATTTATAGTAGGATGGTTTCTATTTTCTGCACATTGTATGAGTACTTACCTACTGTTTCAGTGACAGAAACCAAATTATTGAGTAAAAAATGATTTTTTATAGCAGCGTTTGTTTAAAATCTCCTCATAGGTATAATGAATTCGATGCAAACATACATAGTGTTGAATTAAAGGCTGAATAAATAGATACCTAAATAACGAAGGATACTATCCTTTCCCCTCACTTAGGTTTGGGGTAGTATAAAAGAACTCCAATAAAACGTGTTGGAAGAAGCTTGCATCCAGCGCGATCTCTCGGTTTTAATAAGGTCATCTGTCCTCTTTGTGTGAGAACGTCCCGTAGGACGTTCTCACACAAAGAGGACAGACGTCAAGCGGAGCGTACTCCGCTTGACGGTCTTCCATTTCTTCGTCTTCCAGTCCTCCATTCGAGATCTTTTCAAACCCATTAATCATCAATCTGTCGTGGTATCGGCCTTGCGCACTGTCATTTAAGCAACTATGCGTGTTATGCTGTTTTACCTCTCTTTTGTTTTGAAATTTCTTCCCCAGTAAAATACATTCAAAGCCAAGCAAATGAAGACATCCAACTAAATTATACAACGTACTAAACGCAATTACAAACATTAACGCTCGTTTTGCTCCAATTTATTCCATTCTTGATTCTTTTTTAAACACTAATGGATAAAAAGTAAATGAAGTACAACCAAAGAGTACTCCATCTTGGAAAAGGCAACAGAATCGCGTTGAAACCGCAAACGACCGCGCCACCGCGGGTTAACAATAGATTAAAGATAACGGGTGATTAGGGCCGGTTGTGCAAATTGGCCGGTTAAAATTAAGGTTTTAAGCGTGATTTGAATTGTAAAGTTCGAGTTATTTATGTTTTAATCGTGGCAGTGAGATTTGTAGTTGTCATAAAGTCATGTTTGTAGGGAGGTTTGGATGATGTCGTTTTAATCTGTTCTGAGTAGTCTGGTCTTGTTCTAAGCCAATTTGTTTGGTTAACCTAAAACTATTGTGGACAAGAAAACTATTTACCACTTGTTCAGCTACGCCTATTCTCGATCTTTCTGGTTCTTTATTATTATATTCTACGGGACTAATTGCGCACTACAATTACGAGATAAACAAATACCTCCTCATCCCGACATTTCGGCCGAGTTGCATCGACCGTGGTCACGGGTAGACTCATCTTTCTGGTCCTGAAATTTTGTAACAAAAAGTGACATAACTGTAAATCTGTCTCCATCTGTGCACGTCAGTACACGTAGTATATCAGACTTTATAAAAGTTGCGTGAATATATATCGAAATGTCAAGAGTGATCATATCCACCACGCTGGCCCAGAGCAGGTTGGTAAATTCACATGCGCCTCCGAATTCCTTTTATAGATGTACGTAGGTTGCCTCACGATATTTTTCTTCACCGAAAAGCTAGTGGTAAATTTCGTACATGACAAGTGAAACTTTGTGATCGTTTGTCATAAATCATTTTTGGGATATAATAACCGTGTGGAACATGATACATCTTTTACAATCTTATCAAGCTTTATTACAATTATTTTTTGCATGCTGCCAGCATGCTGGGCACGCTGTTAACTGGCAGTGGGCTTGAGTCATAAGTCATAAGTTCACGAAGACACGACAGTTCACGTGCAAAATAAAATAGCAGAGAAATTAGTAACATACAAAACATCAAACATAACATAATATGTATAGCAAATTGGGAACCGTTACTCTTCTTTCTTGAACTCCACATTTTTAAACCGACCAAAAGAGTATTTTTTCCTAGTAAATAAATAAATAAAATATATTAGAGACTATCTAACACACTGTTTTGACCGCAAACTAAGCAAAGTTTGCGATATGGCTGCCATAAATTGGTGTTAGTAGTACAAAAACCAATTTTTGAATACATAATTATCTAGTCACATAGCAAACACCTATTACATGAGCTGAAAAGTCCCGCGGGCCTAATGCTTATATGGTGGTAGTCTTATTGCATTCGCTGTTTTTTCAGTTAGCGCGACCTTTCAAAAGAACGCTGTTGAAATTTCATGATATTCTACTCATAAGTTTGAGAGTTATTGTACTAAGAGTGACACCACTTTTGTGATTTTCAAAACAATTGATCAAAAACGTTTTCTTGTTTTAATTTGACGTTGCTTCTCGATAGGGAAAAATGCTGTTTAAGCAAAGCAATAGCTGGAAAAGTATTACAAGGTCTACGCTCTATCAAAAACAACAATAAAACATGAATTTTCTTAATACAAACATGGTCGTAGAGACACCAATGACGCAGAACACAAATGAGGCGATAACGCCAGAAAAAAACAAAAAACTCCACAAAATCATTTTGAATGATCGAAAACTGAAATAGCGTGAGTTAGCTGACATCGTAAAGATATTAAATGAATGCATTGGCTTTATATTAAATGACCATTTCACAATAAGAATGCTACGTGCAAAGTGGGTGCCGCATTTGCTAAAAAAAATGTTTCATCAATACAACGCACTGTGCCACATTGTAAATCAAGACAATGGCAAAAATACATAAATTAAACTTCAAGTTGCTCGCACATCCACCGTATTTATTAGGTTTAGCTCCCAGCATCTACTGACTGTTTGCAGATCTTAAAAAACAGGACAAGTGCGATTCAGGCTCGCACACTGAGGGTTCCGTACAAATCCAGAAAATTTCACAAAATTGACCATCGACAAAAAGTTTTTATTTTTCATATTTCTCATCATACATCGAAAATCACACATAGTCAAAATAATTAAAAACTTGCTTAAAGCATGTGCTAATGAAGTTCTTTTATATGTAGTTCTTTTATTTGTTTTTTTTTCTTTTTTTTTTTTTTTTTTTTTTTTTTTCTTTTTTTTATGAAGTTTTTTTTTATACCTTACATGAAACGATTTACTCTTTTTTCAGATTTATTCCTATATGAGACAATGTTTATTGCAAAATTTCATAGTTCTATGTCAACGGGAAGTACCCAGTAGGTTTTAATTTTTGAGTGGAGTGGCGTTTGGTGAGTGTCGAAATATGCGGTTTTTTACGACATAAACGGTTCTAACTTTTTTAAACGATAACTGAGAAGTTTTTCTTTTCCACGACTGCAAGAGACCATAGATATACGTGTACAGTTAAAATTTCAACTCGATATTTTTACGCATTCTCGAGATAAAGAGTCTTGACATACACACAGACGACCAGACGGACAACAAAGTGATCCTATAAGGGTTCCGTTTTTTTCCGTTTGAAGTACGGAACCCTAAAAATGAACACAAGTAAGAAATTTTGCTCGAATGAACAGGTTATTGCTGAAACACAGGACTATTATGAGACAAAAAATAAAACGTTCTACAACAGTATAATTGAAATATAATAACTACATTGGAATTATTGTATGGCTCTTGATGAAGATCGCGTTAATAGATAAAGACAATTGGGAACATAAAAACGTGTTTACGTTTTATTTATTAGGCCCGGGACTTTTCAGCCCATATGAATGTTAATAACATAAATGTTTGTGATCTAGGTTGGGACCTTTGAAGAGTTAGGGCCACTAACCGATGGACCACAAAGGCAGTCAAATTTTAATTGTATTCTCAGATAAACTTATTCTTACATCTACGTCATAGTAAAATCTACGCTTTCAACAAAAAAAGCCCAATTCATTTAAACTACAAAAACAGTTAAAGTTAATCCACAACACTGTAACAATCGCGTTTCCTTCGAACCTACTTGAGGAAATACAATCGTTGCGCCCAAATCTATTAGTTACCCGAGGGTCCTATTGAAAGTATGTTGAAAGGCTAGGTAGAGGAAAACACCATGAAACCATTGTCGTACCCAATAAAAGGGGCCGGAAGGGGAAGAATTAATACCACCATTAAAGCATGGGATGTTGTTATGGGCCACGATTGAATGGGAATTTTTACGCTCGGTGTGACTGTTAGTTTGGATTGGGATAGTTGCTTGAAGACATAGATTTTAACTTAAAAATTCAAGCATTATTGTTAATGTTACTATAGACAAAACTATCCAACGGGTTGCAACGCGGTTATGGCTATCTTTTAGAATATTGCTAGAAAGTTTATAGGTAGCTATAATTAGTTCAACCAACGAGCCATGGAGAGGGCTATGCTCGGAGTTTCTCTGCGAGATCGAATCAGGAATGAGGAGATCCGTAGAAGAACCAAGGTTACCAACATAGCCTAGCGGATTGGCAAGTTGAAGTGGCAATGGGCAGGGCACATAGCGTGGAGAACTGATGACCGATGGGATCGAAAAGTTCTCGAGTGGAGACCACGTACCGACAAGCGTAGGACGTCCATTTACAAGGTGGACGTCAAAAATCATTAAATCGTTTGGAAATCATTAGGGGAGGCCTATCGCTGAAATGATGATGATGATATAATTAGTTCGTACTCGAGCGAAACAGAGGCTAGCGCCTAATTATAATTTAAAATAAGTTTGTGTAAGCCGAGTGCTTAGTCCTAAAGTCAGAGTTTTTAATTAAGCCGCTTGAACTTGAAGAAATAGAATCGTTTTGCCCAAATCACTAGTTACCCGAAGTTGATATTGAAAGTATGCCACAATGAAAAGTACAATAATAGCCTAGTATAAACTTCGGAGAGTGCGCCCAGGAGTTGCACAATCTGATCCCCCTGCCCCTTTCTTCTATCGTACGGCTAGACAGACGCGACCAAAGCGCCACCCTTTTATGGTGGACATTCCGCGCGTTAGAACCAAGCGTTTTGAATCCTCATTCCTCATACGAACAGCCAGAATGTGGAACGCTTTGCCTGGGTCTGTCTTCCCGTTAAAGTGCAACGGGTGTCTTCAAATCCCGAGTAAATAGGTATCTTCTAGGTAAGCGTGCTACACCCTAGACCGCACATCTGCTCAACATCAGGCAGTGTGTTGTCAAATTGAACGTGAAGTGAACCTATTCGAAAAAAAAAGTATATGTGCGTCATCTAGTATCTATATCCAAGCAAAAATATTGTCTATACCCCCGTCTCCGTTGCTGCATCAAAGAGTATCAAACAAACCAACAAAAACGCTAATTTTGACATTAGCAAAGATTCGAATATCTAAATCAAAAAAACTCTATTATCTCGACACATTTCATCTTCCTTAATCTTCTTCTCCCTATCGAATTTCCTTATAAATTTCATGAATAAATAAAATATGCAAAGCTGAGTTATAGGGAGCACGTGTAAACTAAATTAATTGACACGTTAATAACCTCTCTTAAACAATTTAATCAACAGTACATCAAATAACTAATTTACAGAGCGGTTTAATTTTCAAAGTACACAAAATAATCAGCATTAAATATTATTACGGTTTCACGAGATATAATCGTTAGTTTTGTGTTATCTACTGTTCTAGACCTAAAGCATTATAAACTACTGGACCTGAAATGGCTTTAAAACTGCGTGGCCACTGAGAGTTTATGATAGTTGAAAATTGCTAAAAAATACCCATTCAAATGGTAAAAAACCAATTAAGATTACAAAATACAATAGCAGCATTCTCGAAACAGGATACAAAAAAATATATTTTTTGCTATAAACTATAAAAAAAATACTTACTTTTGTGATAAATCGTAATCGTTTTCGTTGGTTGTAAAAACGAATCTTAATATCTCGCTCTGTACAATCGTGATTTGATTTGGATATTAAACTATCTTACCAAATATTATCAAAACAAATAAAATAAGCGTTTCAGCAAATTTCCTCGTTTACAATGTTAATAATCCGCCCAATCAATAATCGCCCACGACACGACAAATAAAAATATGGAACCTGTGTTGGTTCCATATTTTTAGATTTTATTTGTCGTGGGCGATGTTTAATTGGGGGATTATTTTCATGTACACGGTTAGCTTCGCCAAGATTCGTTGAAGGAAGCCGAGGAGACATTCTATTCTTCTTCTTAGTCGTATACACTCTTGACAGAGTGGTCGTGGTCATCAGTTCCGGTGGTGGCTCGCTTTACAATACGTCGCCATTCCTCTCGTATGGACGCCTTTCTCGTGCACATATTGACGGGACTGTTTAGTGCAGCCTTTATTTGGTCGGTCCAACGTAATGGAGATCTACCTCGCGGTCTTGTACCATCCATCCTTCCCTGCACCACAAGGCACTCCACAGAGGTGTTATCGCGTCGCGATACGTGCCCGAAGTAGGTGAGAATGCGATTTTGGACAATTGAAGATAGACGCTGCTTGATGCCAAGTTCTTGTAGAATAGACTGGTTCGTTTTAAATTCTGGTTCGGTCCATTCTATACTTATAGACATTCTATACGTATAGGTAAACCTAATCTAGGTTAAATTTAAGAAATATGCTGGTAAAAACCAACTGCACACCTCACTTGCCCCTCACCTTTAGCTCCTTCGCACAGGCTGGCGAGATTCGCAAAGTCTATATTTTTTTATGGACCCGCTTTACACAACCTGTGGAAATTTTGGATGCACCTTCCGCTGCGTCATTTAGCAAAAAGTAGAAATGTCGGCTATACGAGAAGCCATTCATGACTTTTTAATATTATATAAATTGTTTGTTATTTTCATTTGGTAGGTAATTTGAAAGTATTTTTTTAAATATTTGATCGTGCTATAATTGTATAAAGCTATAAATAATTTAGAATCAATCGAGCTTACCTGTATTGTATTAAGAAAGGATTTATGATAATTATCCGAAATAACCGAAAAAGAGACTGCATAGCTTCTTATGTGGAAAAAAAAGGCGCGCGAGGACGCTTTTGCAAATTACTATATATAAACATGTAAATAAGAAGCTATGCAGTCTCCTTGAAGGTGATGAGGATAATGTTGTATTATTAATACTTCACTTGTTATAAGTGGTGTTATAAATAAATTACAATATGGCTATAGCTCTTATCGGAATCGGCACCACGTCCACGTCGTAACACTGCGTAATACTATCCAGGGTTTATACGTCCTAGACTAGACCTAACCTAACAATGTTCTGCAAACACTGACTCTGGGCGCTGAGCTAAATTGAAACTAGTGGCGCGTAATTTAGACGTGTTAATAACTTTGTCCTGCAATATACACAGTTAAAGCCAGGATTTGCTTACTCAATTTTTTTTTTAATTTCATGGAAAATTCAAAATGCCGCTCAGAAATAGGCAGCGAGTGTTGACGTCAAGGTTGCTTTATAAAGTGTAAGGACTCAAAAGTGTTTACGATGCCACTGATCCCAAATTTAGGTATATTATGAGGTGTTTCTTGATAGGTTGACAACAGACTTAATTATTCTAGAATATCTTTTTTATTTTATTATTGAACTAACTATAATAATGTAAAAATATGAGCCGATTTTTGAGCTTTGAGAAAAGTTTCAATGACTTTTGCCAAAATGTATAAAACGGTCGCTTATTTGGCGGTTTCTAAATTGTTCTCATATCAAAAGTTCTATATGACTTTGAGCATATCATCATCCTTTCAATCATTAACAACATTTATCATCAAGCTTTGTAAATTTGGCAAAAATGCAAAAACACCGTCTATATTATTGTTAAAATTTCACAGCGCCTCAGAAATATATTTTAGCCTGAATTATGAGTAAATTCAAGTGGGAATGCCGAGTCTGCTTAAAAAATAGATAGAGCTGAAATTGGTGGAGTGATTTTAGGCACCTTAATGAAGCTTGCGTCTGGAGAAATTTAGCAGTCATTTTTTTAAAGTTACTATTATAAATATTTTATCGTAAAAACATTGGTTGTCTGTAAAGTTGGCTTACGGACGATAATTTTACGTAATATAATTATGCGCCACAACCCGAACGCTTATGCCGATCGTGCCTCTCATTTCGGCTCTCACTTGCACCCTCGGCTCGGCGGAACATGACAATGAGTCATGTTATTTGTGTATGCAGCCGACGTTTATCGGTTTGTAAGACGTAATCGCGTCAAAAAGTAACATCGAATGGTTCATTTGTTTCAAATGAAATATTTATGTTTACAAAACACGTGAAACCAATTTGACACATTGGTTTCAGGTGATGATCATTCAATCATCAATAACAAAATGCATTTTTGTTCGTACACCCAAAGAACTCATAGAATGACGCCCTCAATATAATGCAATTGTTTATTTTTTCCATTGACTACTTTTCTACTTAAATGTACTGATAAAAAAGTGAATCGCGGGGCGAATCGCCCAAGACTCTTTTTGAAGGTCCCCCATTCGCCCCGCATTGTTTGGAGCGGGCCGAATGGGGACCTTCGAAAAGAGTTTTGGGCGATACGCCCCGCGGCCGCGCGGGCCAAACCGCTTGCGGGGCGAAACGACGCATGACTCGTATAATTATACTACTGTTACATTATAAACGAAACAGTAAAAAGAGAAAACACAAAGCGATAGAGAATTAAGAACAGAGAAGCATTTTGGGCCACACAAGCGCCATTTTATATGGTAGCCGCTTTTTTCAATATTTCATCTTGTTACTGCTAGGATAAGTATATTTCGACGGGTCAATGATGAAACATATGTAGTTAAAACCTATCTTCATTTGCATCACCTGGTTTCAAAATCATCACGTGTCAGCGTCAATTGTAGCTTTCCACAACGTGTAAAAAGGGAAAAGTTCCAAATTCTTTCCAGCTGAGTTCCGTCTTTGATTAGGCATATTGAGCAGCTGTTGTAAAATACGACGACAAACAAACATACAAAATTGAAACTTACCCATGAAAACTTAAAGTTTAAATTTGTGTTCTCCTAGCACCGATTACGACACCTCTGAGCTATTCTAATGTATATTTCTAGTGAAATTAATTTCGTCTATTCGTTTTCTAGATTAGTTTTAAAGTTAATTTAGTTGTGTGTAGATGGAGTACTGTAGTTACTTTTAATTGAAGCACTAACTAAGTTTTATTATGTGTTAAGCTAATGATAAAAATTTGTGCTCGAATTAACAAATACCTAGTTGCTCTAAGCGAGACGAGTCTAGGCGATAATACTCGTTTAGAGAAAAGTCGCCTGGAGCGGTTAACATTGTAAATTCGGTTTCTCAGGTCAAAAGTACACTCGTTTGATATTTTTGTTTTACGTAAGTAAATCCGTAAGTGGTGGAAATATTTACTGTGTACACAAAACCTTTTGTTTTTTATAGGGAAGATGACTTTGAAAAACTTCAGAATGGATGTTACTAGCGACCCGCCCTGGCTTTGCACAGGTGTATTATACATATAAACCTTCCTCTTGAATCACTCTATTTATTAAAAAAAACGCATCAAAATTCGTTGCGTAATTTTAAAGATATAAGCATACATAAGGACAGACAGCGGAAAGCGACTTTGTTTTATACTATGTAGTGATAGTGATTGTATTTTCGGAAATAAGAAAGCCGGGAGTTTGTTCCATTCCTTAGTCATACAAATCAGAGACGTTTTGACTCCACATTTTTGGTGATGAGCAGCAAGGTTGACTCTTAAACTGCGAGGCTGTCTATCCGTTCGAGTACAATCGGGAGTCTTCAAATAAAGACCAGTAGGTACCTTCTAGGTAAGTGTGCTACACGATAGATCGCATTTCTGTAACCAGGCAAGTAAGTTTACCTCTCATTATGTGGAGTTGTGACTGTAATTTACAATAATGTTAAAAAAAATGTAAGTTAAAATAAAAAAAAAATTGCTTGTCTCCTTCACTTGACCTGTTCAAACGCAGCACAGAAAACTGCGCCATATTAGATGTTTGTCTTGAAACAAAGGTCAACTCGCTTGACGTTGATATTGATGGAATATCCTGTGGTGCGCTCGTCTGTGGACAATAAATTCTATATTTAATACAACCCACTCACAGTGGTGCCAATCAGAGTGGGGCAGGATAGCTAGGCGAAAGGTCATGCTGAAGAGACAACGAAAGTTTAAAAAAATTTAGTTACTGTAAGACGGTTTACGGACGATTATTTTACGTGATAACGTCTTATGAAACATTGTGCCTCTCTATCGCTTGTTCCACGCTCTCGCTTGCTCTCTCGCTCAGGCGCTCAGGCGCTCAGGCGCGCAGCCGGCGTTCATCGGTTTATAAAACATTATCAAGTAAAAACATCACAATTCCAGCTATAAGACGTCCGAAGACAGAAAGACGACAGAAGGTTCACTTCGACGAGGCGCTCAATCGCTTAGTTCCTAGTTTCTGTTGTTCTTAGTTCCCAAATTCTACCGTAAAACTTCACTGGCACAAGTTTGTCTTTCAAAAAACGCAACTATTCACGCGTAATTAGCTGTACAGTTCAAGTGTCCTTGTCAATTAATTTTGGATGAGTAGTACTGTATCAGCCTTTTAATAGTCCACTGCAGGTCGTAGGCCTACCCACGAAGGGTGATTGGACCATATCTACCACGCTGGCCCAGTGCGGGTTGGTAGATTCGCATACGCCATCGAATTTCTTCTACGGAAGTATGCAGGTTGCCTCACGATGTTTTCCTTCACCGAAAAGCCAGTGGTGTGAAATTCCGTACATAAATTCCAAAGAACTCATTGGTACGGGACCGGGATTTGAACCTACGACCTCACAATTGCAAGGCAGATGTTACTACCTCTAGGCCACCACGGCTTATGGATGAGTAGTAGTTGTTTCAAATTATATGGAAAATAATAAAGACATATGACAGGAAAACCTCAAAGCAACTTTGTGTACTGTCTAACCAACCTACGACTTGTTAGAACAATATTTGCCAAAGTAAATTGATTGGAAAGAATACAAAGCTCATATGGCCTTTGGGAGCCAGATATTGACGGGCGGATACTGATTGGCTTTAAAGGGTTCAAAGACAGTCTTCTTGCGCTTTTGTTATTGAATCCTCGCTGAGACTAAAGCACGGTTTGTCAAACTGTGGCTCCGCTTACCACAGTTACACTAATAGTCCGGGAGGTAAGCGCAAAAAATGAAACTACTTTCTAAAAGCTGAATTTTTGATATTAGGTAGACTTAGTGGTGTACAACAATACCCCGGATTCAGTCAGCTGGGATGCTTAGCGTTTGGCGGGGATACACGTTTGAATTTTCAAAAATTTATATGAGTATCTTGCAACTACTTTTAAAAGCTGAAAATTGGTGTACTGGTATATATAATTAAAAAAGTATTTAACCACAGCCAATCACCCAAAACATGTAACAGAGCTTTTCAGTCAGGCTTCAAAGCGGCGCAGATTTAAAGCTGACTTACACTGACTTACAGGCCTTGTTACTTATTTCAGGTAATTTGCTTCGGTCAAACTTTTTTTTAGTTATTTTTCTACCCGCATACCAATTTTCAGCTTTTAAAAGTAGTTGCAAGATACTTATTTATTAAAAAAAAATAAAAACTAGTATCCCCACCAAACGCTATCCATTCCAGCTGACTGAATCCAGGGTATTGTTGTACACTACTATGACTAGATAATACCATAAAATCAGCTTTTAGAAAGTAGTTGCATTTTTTGCACTTACCTCCCGGGCTATAACGTGGGGCCATGGGATCTAATGGTAGTAGCAATAGTCTTACAATCGTGAGGTCGTGAGATCAAATCCGTCTGTTAATATACTACTGCAGGTAGTATCGTTCCTTTGTTTAGAACTAAGTTCTTGTTCCAAATTTAGAGAATTTTATACAAAAAAAAATCTCAGTTGACAGCGAACCTCCCATATTGATATCGATTCAATCGGGACCGACGGGAAAGTCCATTCTTTCATTTGTGTTGTTTTGTGCATCATAATTATTATACTACGCACCAACTAACTAGCTAGTTACCAAAACCACCAAACGTCAGAATTGTCGAGAGCACTCTTAGATCAAATGAAGGGCCTTTATCAATTCGCGGACCTCACTTTGAGAACCCCTGAGTATAGAGCACAAGAGATTTTGTATGGGTTCATTGGCTGGTGGTAGAAAAATTAATCTAGATAAGTTAGGTGAGTACAAGAGGGGAAAGAAGATTTTCCAACAAATATTTACATAGCTATTTTTCGCATAGAGATTTTTAAAATGTACAAAATACTTTTATGGTCCACAAACTTCCAAGTTCAGTATTTTCGCTGTAGCTGAATTTCTGATTGATATCCAAGCTCTATTTTCGAAGTAAGTAAACGCAAGCCGTGATCAACCATCCGGATACTGCCCATATCAGCATTTGCTTTGCATTATTGACAGCTGCAATAAATCATTTATTGAATCACTTCATATTTGGATAGTACATCCTTGGTTCGTAGACCGGTAACAAGTCCTGAGTGTCAGTTTTGTCGTAAACATGACGCGCTCGCCGCGAGCGCGTAAGCATGTAATTTGTATGAACTTGTTCTCGCACAAAGTGTTTTAAAAACGCGCCGCTAGTGGCGCTGTACATTTCTTCATACAAATTACATGCTTACGCGCTCGCGGCGAGCGCGTCATGTTTACGACAAAACTCACACTCAGCATACTGGTGTCTGCGTTTTTAACAACTTCCAAAAAGGAAGAGGTACTGTATTCGTCTGTATGTATTTTTTATTAAGGTATGTTCATCGATATTTCCGCCAATTTTGAACCGGTTTACAAAATTATTTAATATCTATCAATATTATTTTAGTTCGAAAGGTTAGTTCGAAAGGGTATCCTCCCGAGGTGGTCCCGTTTAAATTTTATTGCAATTGAGCCGTTTTAGATAAATCAGCAATAATGTACATACAGCATTGGCCAAAAGTATTAGGCTCCTTTAAAAAATCAAAATGTATGTTTACTACTTAACCAATAACTGAGTGTTTATCTTAAATGACTTACCGGGGTCATAAATAACTTCATAGAATATCAAGCGGCTCTTTGTTAAGGTCATAAAACACCTGGTGACCGAAAACAAAGGATTCGGTTTTCTTTCGGTCGTATCTGTTTGGTCACCTGTGTTTTGGCTTTTAAATGAAAGCTTGTTTTCTAACAAGAAAACAAGCTTTCATTTCTGTTTCATTATTTTACATGTCTGTGTGATTAAATTGACACCTAATTTTGTTAAAAATGCCAAAAAGGAGTGAAATTAGTTTAGAAGATAGAGTGAAAATACAGGGTGCCTAATACTTTTGGCCAAGGCTGTAAATAGATAGATGTCACGTCGATTCGTGCAAACTATTCGGAATCTGTACACTGTGGATACCGAACACGATGGTACATTAGTTGGCGTTGAGTATTTTGCAAAAAAAATAAATAAATACTGTCTAAAAAGCTCTAACTTAACTAAACGGTTAAAACAATCGGGGCCTACTTAAAATTGCGATAAATGGCATAAGTTTAAAAAAAAAAATTAACTGCTTAAAAGCCTCTCGAAAAACGGTTAAGAAAATGGGGTCTAAAAGACTTCTTATCCGGAAGAAAGAAGTCACATCCGAACCATGATAAAGCTTAGTTGTAAATGCCTCCGGTGATCACCCAACCGGAGAATAACAGTTTCAAACGTAGCTTAACTTAAGTAATCGCCGATTAATGATACACTATAGCTTCAATAGGTGTTTTTATCTAATCTTCGAAGTTAATAGCGCTAGATGACCAATAACAAATCAAAACCGTAGAACATCAACTTAAAACATTTTTATTTCGTATGTCTACTATTTCCACAAGATGCATCACATAGAATATATTAACATTGCAGCCTTGACATAGCAATAAACGAATTTTCCATACAATTCCCCTTTCCTTCGCTTATTTGATCATTCCGTCATAAAACAAATCCGAGATTTTGTTTTATAACATTCTCAATAGATTTCGGGACCCATGTCCTTGTTTTTCCCCTGTTTTCTCTAGAATATTTAAAAATAAGCCCTATGGGGATGATAATAAGGTTTTCTTTATGTGGGGGTGAGTTAATATTGTGTGGAAGCACGTAAACAATATTGTCTGCCATGGTATGAAGTCAGTGCAGTGATACTATAAACTTAAGACAGTAACTTAACTGCATACATTTTATTCATTTAATATTTTACTATCTTTTTTTGGGATTTGCTTTTTTGAAAAATTTCGCGCGTACGAAACGCGTCAAGTTTTTAATATTTATAGTTTTATTCATAGAAACTTTTTGTTTTTCCCGAATAAAAACTAGCCTAAATAATTTTCTGATCTTTTAACTATGACCATGGAAAAATGAAGTAGATTCGTTGTTCTGATGCTATGTGAAAGAGTAGCAAGCCAACTAATTAAGATCAAAACAAAAACGAAAAAGGTTTCCGGTCAAAGGTAAAAAGTAAAATCTCTTGAAACAGCCATTGATTGAAGCCAAACAGATGATTATAAAATCTTTAAAAGTTGAAGTATTTTTATACTAGATAGTAAATTGAACAAAAATAGCTACAACTGTTTTCATATAATAAAACTCAAAACAAGTTTAAACGTAATATTATTATGTTGTTTCAAAAATCTGTCCAAGTGTATGGTGGACGTGAGGAATGACATATTGAATTTTGCACACTTTTTATGGTTGTTAGTGGATGGATATATATTTGTTTAATTTTAAGATCTTTTGTATACCCACTATCATGCAAATAAATACTTTGACTTTGACTTTGACAAAAATTGATGCGTTATTTGGCTCAACGTAAGTATATATAAACTTATCATTCAGCGCGGTAATGCCTTCAGCATAGACTTGGCATCATATTGATGATGGCTGCCAGCATGCTAGGCACGCTACCAACTGGCATGGGGCTGGAGCATTTTTTTTAAAGTAGTTGTATCCAACTTTGATCTAGTCAATATCAATAAATAAAATGCTACACAGAGTTGCAATACAATAATAAGTCTACAGCTGGAACAGGTTGCCTGAGGATGTCATTGTATTCTCAGCAAGGACTATAAACATATTTAAGAATAGACTGGATCGTTGAATAAAAAAGGGAAAAGTCCTTGACGCATAAATACTAATTTTACTCAACTCTCTATAAACAACGGGTTCACTCCGGGAGTGCCGGTGAAAGTGAAAACTTGAACATTAACGTTGTGTATATTTGTTGGTTATATGGTTGGTGAATAATTTTTCACGAATTGCTTTTATCACTATAATACTATAATTTATGTAGCAAAATACAATATGATACACGCACACTCGCGCAAGCGCCCTCTGCAGAATCAGGCATACATATTCGCCGCGCGGTAGCCGAGAGGGATATTTTAATACTTCCTTTCTTAGAGCGCTTGTTCATGGCAATTTATTTCATCGGACAACGGACCGTTTCTTTCACCGGACCGTGGAGTCCGTTGTCCGCTGTGAAACAAATTGCCGTGAACAAGGGCACTTACGCCGCGTCGGCGGTCTACTCTACCTTCTTACAAATTTTCGATCAGGACACCTCCTGTCCTGACGACAATTTTTTTTTACCCATTCTAAAAAGTGCACTACACCACTGAAGAAATTTTTACTTCAATAATTATTTTTTGCAAAAAATAGCATGACCGACTTCACCTGTATACAGAATTAATACATAGTATAAAACGAAGTCGCTTTCCGCTGTCTGTCCCCATGTATGCTTATATCTTTAAAACTACGCAACGGATTTTGATGCAGTTTATTTTAATAGATAGAATAATTCAAGAGAAATGTTTATAAATGTATAGTACACATGTGCAAAGCCGGAGCGCATCGCTAGAACGTAAATATTATGCACGGATCGATGTAACATTTTTCACATTATTGTTGATTTATCTAAATGTTGATAAATGGCTAAGCCAATTTCGATAAAATTTAAATGGGACCAATTTCGAAGTATACTCTTTCCAATAAAAAAATAATTATAGAAATCGGACTCCTATGAAAAAAGTTATGCGTAGTTATACGTAAAAAAAAAATAAACGCGTCGAATTTTTGTACCTCCTCCGGTGGTTCGTCGGTCAAAAACGCCAACTCAATGTCGCCTATAAATAAAAAAATAGTAAAGCTAATCTACTGTCTAAGGAATATATGTTGTGATACATGGTTGGAACGCACTTCCACTGCGGGAATCTCTTATTGCATAGCAGATTTGATGGCACTTTTGTTTAGAATTTCCATGGCGGATTGCGAGAAGTGCTCTTATGATTACACACGCTGTGATAGCTTCGAGAAAAGCTGAATAGATTACTTACTAGTACCTATATTTCATATAATAGTAATTTATAGTTCTACTTAGAATATAATAAGTTTGATTTCTTATTAATGATATCTCCATCCATCCACTTTAGGTATTATTCTCTTTAGATCGTCCATTCAAAGTTTGTGTTTCCCCAAAATCGCTTAAAATGATACTTAAAGTTAGGTTGTACCGCTTTTGCACCACCTAATTTTAAGTAGGTACCTTACTTTTAATTGTTTTGTATAATAAAACATCATCTTCGTCATAACTTCATCTTTGGATTAGGTGTTCATTTGCGATCACTAAAATTAAGCAGCGTTTGGCGGTTCGCCACTTTTGGGATGGGTGACCACGACAGTATTTTTAAAGTGAAAGTGAAAAAGTGTGGTTTGGATAACATGTTAAATTGTAGGTAGATCCCGTCTGATACCAGGGCTAGCCATCCGGGCTATTATACACGGTCCTAATAATAGAGATATACAGCATGACTTTTTATTCGATGCACAATTTTTTATCGCGCAATAGATGTAATAGAACATATTTCGCTCACAAAAAGATCCATTTTTTTCATATTTTTTTTGCCAAACTATTTCAAACAAAATTATATTGCATGCACCCTACACTCCAGACAATAACTACCTATCAAAACGTCTCGGGCGTAGGTACGATGCGGCCACGTAGGTACTCAGACGTAGGGTGACATTGATTAATCCGTTTATCTGTACACTTTCTCTTGAAGTTATTTCAATATTTTTGTACTAAAGTGTGTAAAACCAATGGGTTTATTTTTTGTTTATTATACTTTCCGTATGCAAAGTATGTGCACTGAAAAAAAAACATCCTGTATGATTGAAGGAAAGAATTTTGCGCAAAAATCACAGTTCAGCCATTCTAAGTTGACTAGCTTTACAGAACTTTAAGTCAATGGAAAGTAAGTACCTACTTAAGCCAACTGTAAAATGTCGTTACATTGTTATGATGAAATAACTCAGATGTTTTTCGCTTACAACGTCCACAGAGAAAATAAAACATTTATACTCGTAGTTCCAACTTTGAAACAATTTTCTTTCGCTAAGTTTCATACCAATTTCATTTGAGGTAGATTTCTTTGGTGAGATGCATAAAAATGCTATTTGCCAGTGGCGTGCCTTTGTGCATTTCTGTTTGATCTTTAGCCTTTGAGATGTGTTTTGTTTAATATAGCTTAAATTATTTTCTTTAAGAAGTAAATTGCTAATTTATGGACCTAATGTTTCATCTGTACTTTACTGTATTAGCCATTTAATAGTCCACTGCAGGACGTAGGCCTACCCATGAATGGTGATTGGGCCATATCCACGCGGGCCCAGTGCGGGTTGGTGGATTCACATACGCTATCGAATTTCTTCTACGGACGTATGCAGGTTGCCCGCACTGAGGGCGTCCGTTGTCGGGGGCGCGCATATTCCCTGAAGAAGGAGTACTAACTACTCTGAAACCGGTCGGACGCATAGCGGCCCGACCGTTCAAATAATCGTGAGTTGTATCCGGTGTTCATATAAATTTTAATAATAAATCCTCACGCTAGTTTTAATGAAGTAACGGTAAAATAAGTTAAGCATAAGTATATCTAAGTTAGTAAAAACATTTCGTAAAAATAAATTATTTAGGGTACGATTACTTCTCTAATGAATTTGAATTTCCAGTGCAGACGAAGACAGTTATTTCTTCCCAAAAAGCAACGTGTTGCGGCAACTAAACTTTTAGAAATGGGGGTAAGTACCACATAACTTGGCGCCAGGAATTTGGGCCGAGACTCAAGTTTTAACCTCAATGGGGAGTTTACTTAGGTAAGTACTGTAAGTGACGCAACTTACTAACGTATACTTATTAACTAAAAACATTCAATGAAGTTCTGTTATATATAGATATTTTGGGAAATACAATTTGGAATATGATCAATGTACTTTTTTAGAACGTTTAGTAATTTAATCAATTCAATTCTTTTTTTTTACCTTTTACCCTTTTTACCCTTTGGGTATGGAACCGTGAAAAAAATTAACTGTTTTTTTTTCAAATAAAATATGAAATCCACCGTACAGACCGGCAACGTATAGACGTTTTTTCTCTCAGCAAAAGAACGTCCATTAAGGCGTTATTGTAGTTCTACAAAAGCGCCAATGGGGGCCGAAGCATTGTTGTAGAGTTTTTTCTTCTTGAAATTAAAAAGATTTTCTTTGAGAAGCTTCTGGTTAATTGGGAAGATATTTTTACTTTTTACAAAAAGTTTCTTATTTCTATTTCGTGGAACACTACTTGTGTTGTAATGTTGGCTAATTTTAATGAGCTTATCGGTGTAGGTATTTGATAGAGGAGAATAAAATTGTTTATAACTTTTATTTCTTTACTAGCAGACCCGGCAAACTTCATTTCACGCAATATCTGTTATGTGAGTCCCCTCAGAGCAAATAAATATTTGCTCTGAGGTGAGTCCATACATTTTTGACCGACGAACCACCGGAGGAGGTATACAATTCGATGCGTATTTTTTTATGTACCTATAACCACGCATAACTTTTTTCATAGTGGTCCGATTTCAATATTTTTTTTTTATTGGAAAGCATATACTTCGAAATTGGTTCCATTTAAATTTTATCGAAATCTGGTTAGCCATTTTTGATAAATCAATTATTGTTGATTTATCAAAAATGGTGAGAAATGTTACATCGATCCGTGCATAATACTAGCGATGCGCCTCGGATGTATTATACATATAAACATTTCTCTTGAATTACTATATCTATTAAAACAAACTGCATCAAAATCCGTTGCGCAGTTTTAAAGATATAAGCATACATGGGGACAGACAGCGGGAAGCGACTTTGTTTTATACTATGTAATGATTCTATACACGTGTGAAGTCGGCCATGCTATTTTTTGCAAAAAATAATTGTTGCGGTTGAAAATTGCGTCAAGCGACAACAGCGCTCTCTCTAGTTGTAATAGCTCTGTGCTCTGTGCCTTGCATCCACTTTATTCCTGTGCTGTTGAACAGTTTGCCTGTCCCACTAAACTTGTCATTGGAATTTTTAAAACCTCTTACATACTGAAGCAATTTGTAGCCACGACCTATCACACACCAAAAATCAAAATCTGTGCTTGAATCCTGGTCATGCCGCCGTCAAATGCCGCTTCAGTAAGTAAGTTCGTATAGGTCGAGTGGCTACACCTGGTGTCAGAGTTTTTAGGCCGCCTAGTAGCCTCTGACATGCTTATCGGTTAAAACAACCAAGACTTACAATTTATCGTGTAATCCGAGCCACGGTAGCGCTCAGTTGGAAAATGCCACCCGCGGTCACCCATCCAAATACGGACCGTGCGGAACGTTGCTTAGTTTCGGTGATCGCTGACTAACACCTAGTCAAACTACGCTACGAGAGCTTCAGTATGTGGGATGCTTAAATTATTTTAATCAAAGTATTTAAAACACAATAAAATTTCGGAGGCAATAACTCAACTTAGATAAAATATCATTGCCTTCAATCCTTTTGACCAAAGCAAAATATCCAATTATTATTTAAAACTTGATTTGAACCCCAGTATGTATAAGTAAGGCTTAAATTCGGTTACGGCATAGTATTAGGTTATGGTACAGGTATAAAAAACGGTACTCTTTGATTTTTATGCTTTCACGGTTTGAGCACATTATTTTTTAACCGTCCAAAGAGGAGGAGGTTCTGTGTTCGGTTGTAGATATTTTTTGTGTATGTATGTATGAACCGAAGCCAATAATTATTATTTTTAGTTTAAGAGAGTATACTCCCGAAGAGGTCCCTTTTAAATTTTATCGAAATCGGCTGAGCCTTTTTGGAAAAATCATCAATAATGGTATACATCGATTCGAGCGAACTATTCGAATTTTATGTTCGACTACTATTGTACTATTCGAACGATGGAAGTCGGTATTGCTATTTTTGTTGAAAAATAATTATATTTACTACGGGAGTATAACGGACTAATCACGCATTGAAAATATTATAAGACTAGCTGCCCGTCCCGGCTTTGCTCGGGTATGATTAGCTATAGTAGGTACTGGCATATATCTAAATAAAAGTGAGTTCGTATGTGTCGGGTGGCTGTACATAATATATAGCCCTGATTTCAGAAAATGACAATGATGAGGATGAAAGCGACGTTAAAATATTAGAGACCCACAGTCTATACATTCTACCCATGTAAGTTAGTTTCTTGATCTTGTCTTCACTCGAGAACTTTGAAAAACATTGGACATCAGTTCTACGTCTACGAATTGTGTGCCATACCTTAGGCCTCTTCCACTTGCTAACCCAAAGAGCTGTGTTGGAAGGAATCAAAGCGCTGGCATCCAACGTGCTCCGGACGTCACGACCAGATCTTAGATTCACGTGAAGACCTTCGCTACACTTGCCAATACATTGTCTAGATTCGAGAACTTTAAGGTCCCATCGACAATTCGTTTCACATACTATGTGTAGGGGCGTAGCTACCGCAGTATAAGCCGTGTCAATAATACGGGGCTCCCGGGCTACAGGGGCTTTAACGTGTGTAAGCAAAACCTAGTAAAATGTTATCCACAATGTCACTTAATCTCGTGCTTCCCGGGTTAAACATTCTTCCAAAAGTTGTCCTAAGAAGCAGAAATTTTATAACAACTGAAATCGTCTTCAGCTAGACTTACTTAGCTGATATAGGTATTCTATTCATTATCAATTATCAATTTCCTGAAAAAAAGTCAAGAAAAGTGTATATTTCATTTGAATTGTTTGGCTAGCTCAATTTCTAGGAGGAAGTGACAACTTATAAATAACCGTCTTACCACAAAAGTTTTATGCAGGCTTTAGACAATGTTTAACAGTACAAATTGTATGGCTAAATAGTGTTTAAAGCGTGTTTAAATCTATTGCGGTAAGGCGGTATATATTTATTTCAATTTAATGCAAGCAATTTTGTTTCTTTTGTGAGAAATGAGTGATTTGGGCTCCCCAACTACCCTGTTTGATTCAGGGCTCCTCCAAGCCACGCTACGCCACTGCATACCTATTTACTACCAATAAAACATAAATCGACACACTAATGGCGGAGATATATAACTTTGGTGGTCTAGTGGTAGTAACGCCTGTCCTACAATCATGACGTGGTGGGTTCAAATCCCGATCCTGTATCAATGAGTTTCTTTGGAACTTATGTACGGAATTTCAAATCATTGGCTTTTCGGCGAAGGAAAATATTGTGTGGCAATCTGCACCAACCCACACTGGGCCCTGGTACTGGTGGTGGATATGGCCCAAGCAACCTTCTCAATTCTCAATGACCCGTTTCCTCGAATCTCGACGTTATGTCACCTAATAAGTGCCTTTAACCGAACACTTTGGCATCGCGCGGCGGTGTAGTCGGCTTGGAATCGCCTTACGACTAACTAAAAAGCCTGCCCACTACGTAGCTTGCGCAGGATTTTGGCTCGGACACTTTTTTCACGATTGTGACTCTATAGATATTTGCTCGAAGTGAATTTTGTATTATGTACATTGTACAAAGTACATGAATTGCCAAGCGGGGAGAGCGGCGAAACGGAACTTTTATAATACTTACATTTTTGAACTCGTGATATCTTTGTAATAAAATGTCTGAATTAAATAATTTAAAAAGTTGCATAAAGCTATTGAAACAGTCTTGAATATGAAACAATTTATTTTGATGAGGATTAATACCAAAATAAAAATTAAGATCCTTTTCCTGCGACGGTATTTCAATTAATTTTTAAGAATAAAAGAACAGTTATTACGGCTTAACCATAATAGTTAGATATATGCTGTCGCGACATTTTTTGTAAATTATGGTGTTTTCTATAAAGTCGTAGTACATTATTTTATTCCATCATCAATAGTTTTCGCAGCGCACGCGATGTAAAGAATATTTTAGGCATTTTTTTACACCTTGGGTAACATTATTATAGTTTTAATAGGGATCCTTATTTTTTTCTTGCAATTAAAATAGCCT
The DNA here is from genome assembly GCA_949316475.1 of Hypomecis punctinalis. Lineage (NCBI taxonomy): Eukaryota > Metazoa > Arthropoda > Insecta > Lepidoptera > Geometridae > Hypomecis > Hypomecis punctinalis. The sequence goes on along the minus strand of OX438809.1, from coordinate 22,536,846 downwards.
ATGTTACTCAGTGATAATGTAGCTTTCTAATGAAAAAAGAATTATTAAAATCGGTCCAGTACTTTTTGAGTTTAATCATTACATACAAAAATACAAAAATACAAATCTTTCCTCTTTATAATATTATTATTTTATATTCATTTATTTTCTTAAATCTAAGTTTTTTTACAATATTTATATAAAAGAACAAAATACTATAAAAAAACCTAAACCTAGAGTGCCGCCGGCAGCGGGGCGGGGCTCAAGCTACCGGTGGTTGGGCCTACAGAGAGAGGAACCTTCTGACAATTCGCGCCGTGTCCAGAACGACCGCCTTCTGTATCTGACCCTTGACCCAACCGTCTAGCGAGAGCCTCTTAAGATGGTGGTCGAGACTCTTCGCTATTAAGCCGTTTACCGAAACGACTATCGGGACAATGATCGTAGAGTCCACATCCCACATGGCGGTAACCTCGTGAGCCAAGTCAAGGTACTTGCTGAGCTTGTCCTTCTCGGCCTTCACGAGGTTCTCGTCATGTGGGATGGTGACGTCGACGAGCACTGCCCGGCGCTGGGACCGGTCGACCACCACGATATCAGGCCTATTGGCGACAATAGTCCTGTCCGTGATGATAGAGCGGTCCCAGTAAAGCAACGCACGACCATTTTCGAGAACTGGCGCCGGTGCGTACTTATAGTACGGCACCTCAGACTCGACAAGGCCGTATCGAAGAGCAAGTTGCTGATGGATAATCCTGGCTACTTGGTTATGCCTGTGCAAGTACTCGCCGTTGGCAAGATGAGAACAACCGGAAGTAATATGCCTGAGTGACTCTCCGGGACGGTGGCATGCCCGACAAATGTCGACCGTACCGTCCTTCAGGATATACTTCCGGTAGTTGTTCGTCAAGACAACTTCGTCCGCAATTGCACAGGCAAAACCTTCGGTTTCCCCAAAGAGGTCACCGAAGCGCAGCCAGGCCACCGACGCGAGCAGGTCCACATCGGGTCCTGTTAGGGCCCGATAGAACCGCCCGTGCAGCTCTTTGCTCCTCCATTTATATTATTATTATTATTATATTAAATATATTAATATATATTATTATATTATTATTATTATACTGTATTCAACTGAAATCACAGGCTTAGCCTGGTCCTTTATTAGGCATCAATGGAGCCTAAGCCAACATTGAGAGGCCCCTTTTACAATTTTATTATGAAATAAAAAAACAGTGGTAGGTATAAAAAAGATAGCGTGAAATGGAAACTATGGCATATAAAAAGACCTGAAATATTGTAACTGGGCTATTTTGGTGAAATTTTAAATGTTTTGTAAAATTAGACTATGGAATGAGGTACGGCACCCGCTAAATATGCCCCATTTCAAAATTTCGTAGCGGGTGGTGACTTGCCGTCCACTAAATGGGCCCCCCATAAAGGCTACCGTAAGTTGGCACCGGAGGGGCAACATTGGTGTGGACGGCTTAGGGTGTCGAGAGGTGTGCTGCGCTTTCACTAGACGCTACTCGCGGCGTTATGCCCTTTAACACTTCCACCCTGGAGCTTAGGTTCTTAGCTCTTGCGGTTTCCACTCCAAACCGGCCGGTTAAGGCAAGAGAGGAGTCAGGGGTCTCATTTAGCCCCAGGGAATCAGGGTTCGCGGTGTCGCCACTCACCGACGACTCGCCACAAAGTCGCCCCTGCGATTTATTATTATTATTATTAGTGTAGATAAATAAATACTTCATTATAAACTTATAGTTATTATTTCAAAGAGTTATCTTTGTGCTAAGCATTTCAAAAATCTGAAGCGAACGCAGCATTTGAACCTGCCCCTTCGGATCACTAGCCCGACGCTCTAACCAGCTGAGCCAGCCCGCCTCCTACGCAAGCGTCAAATTCTTGAAGTGCTTACCTTACACCAACTTATAGCGTTGGTGGCGCCACCTGTTAGTTATTATTATCGGAACGTCGTGATAATTTGGTTCCAATTCTCGCGCAGCTGACATAACAATATTTTTACTGCACAGTGACTCACATTGTGTTCCCAGACGCCATAAAGACTGATTCAGCCAATATTGCTATTTTACCGTACAGTTATTTTAAGTACCGATATAAAACGATATAACATCATACCGTGAACCGTTAAAACATTTTCGTTTATTCAGTCCCTGACAAAAACTAGCAGCCCGATTAATCAAAGTTTCGTTCGTTACTCAATTAACAAATTGCATCGCTAGGGTCAAATTTCAGCAAATTAAATTTTCGGTCAGTTAAGAATTAAGGGTCAGATGAGAATTCAGGGTCAGAAAAGAATTAAGGGTCAGGTCGGTCTAGACGGGGATTAAAATAATGTAATTATGAACATAAACTGATAACTTTAAACGTTCGTGATATTATGTTGTGGGTATGGCTACAGAAATGTGCTTATATATTTTTTTCATGAGCTTTACCTACAGTGTTTTTCAGAAAATCTCTACTAGGGCGAAAGTGGTGAATCATTTCACTTCATCACTATAAACCACGTTTACTATGAAGCCAACTCGGAAGATCTATACAAAGCTAAATCTTGCGGGGTCACAATGGTCAAACATTACAAAAAAGTAATTTGACCAGTTGAATTACTGAACTACTCGAGAAAGGATAATCCAGAATTCGGGAGGGAAAAAATCTGCTTTATATTAAAAGCTCATCAACTATCGACAAATGTATAGAACACGAAATTTTTTCACGATACGATATCAAGAATGCATACGTTTTTTCTATTTTCGGTGAACGTTTTCTATGGGTTTCTGTTTTTTTCTGAAATTTCGAGATTAGTTTCATTTTAAATGTTGATCAAAGATTATCGTTTTAGAAACTATCCGGCGTCCTGAGAAACATCCGATATTTAAATAAGTTTTAAGGGGCATCTTGATCACGGTCTCTGACGCAACAACGCGCTGGATGCAGGCCGCTTCCATCCGGGCTTATTCAAATCTATAGGGGAAGGCTATGTCCAGCAGTAAACGTTCTACAGTTGATGGAAGAACGGATTTGTGTTGGTTTGTTTTTGTAAGAGGCTAGTAGCATTAAAAAAGTAAGCAATAAACATAGACAAACCGTAGGTTGTCTATGTTTATTGCTTAAAATATATTTTGGGACACCTTACACTCGGCCTCTGACCCCAAACTAAGCAAAGCTTGTGATATGGCTGACAGAGACTGATACACAACATATACTTATATTTAAATACACACGTATATAGATAGTAACTAAATAACACCCAGACACAGAGACACAGAACAAACACTTATGTACATCACATAAATATTTTCCCTGGGTGGGGATCGAACCCACGCCTCTTTGACTCAAAAGTTATGGTCACTAACCACTGAGCCACCGAGACAGTCACTTTGCTTAATTTGGTTAGAGATCTTTTGTAAGATGTCCCTAATTTTATTAATTAAGATATATGTTTAATAGATGAGTAACGTCATTAAAACTACCGTGAGTATTCATCATAACTTTAACAGAATACGGCTAAAACTCACGTTATAATTATACGGTCGATCCGCAAGGAATCCAACCAGTTTCAGAGTATTTAGAACTCTTACTTACTTATGATTTATGACTTATGACAACGTAATACCGAAAATTCAGCTTTTAAAAAGTAGTTGCATTTTTTGCGCTTACCTCCCGGGCTATACCTACAATTCAATGATTGGATTGTTTTTGCCTTTTGATCCTTAGTCACACAGCAATAAATTTTCTATGCATAAAATTCTCGGAGCTTTAAAACAGGCTGAAACTCTTCTGGTCCCTATAAACAAGTTCAAATAAACTTTTTGAACTGTTGTCAGCATTTTTTCGCGATTTCGGTTTTTGTGTTAATAACTGATATTTGGCGTACATTTCTTTCACTTATAAGCCAAACCAGCTTCTCCACGTGACATTATTGTTTGCAAAAAATGGCATGACTGACTTCAACCGTGCACAGAATTCGTGAATATTTCGCACATCGATATGTAGCATTTTTTACATTATTGTTGATTTATCAAAAACGGCTCAGCCGATTTCGATAAAATTTAAAAATTAAAAACTTCAAAGTATACTCTTTTCAATAAAAAAATAATTATCGAAATCGGACCCCTATCATATGTAAAAAGTTATGCGTTACACATAAAAACAAAATATATAACGGGACCGTAGCTTTAAGTTTATTTTTAAATAGTGCCACTTAGTATAATTTCGAAGGACTAGGAATGGTAGTGGCAACAATCCTGGGGTAACGCTGGTAACAAACGCTGCTGATTGTTTCCAAGGAGGTTTCGAGCGATATCGCATGATCGGCCGATGGGCGGTGCGAGATGAGATGTCACTTGTCAGTGGTAAATAGAGCTGGTTCGGAGAGGTTATGGCGAACTGTGATTAGAACGGCTCGAGTTGTGATTCTTGATAAAATGGTGGCAGCGTGCGTTACACTGCTGAACGCCATATCCTTCGCTTAAAGTTTTCTCTATAGTTTGTAATCATACGTAGTCTTCTGTGAAATAAACTGATTGTTCGTGACATCGCAATTTATCTCCTCGCCCGTTTAACCTACGCCACGCCACACTGAAGTATTGTTGGGTCAGATGGTATAAAATCATTACCACATTGAATCACCATAACTGATGCGGATCCTTTTATAGATTCGATATATATATATCGAATCCATAAAAGGTATATAAGGTATATATATATATATATATATATATACGCGTCGAATCGAGTATACCTTGTCCGTTTCGTCGGTCAAAAAACTATAAAAAACATACTACACAAAATGCATTCGTAGATAAGTTAATCGTGTCCTTTTTTCATCTGTAAATATTTTCACAGATAACATTAATGAACTAGTTTAAAAATTTAAAAATACACTTCACATTTTACAGAACAAAAACATAAATTGCATTCGGAAATTCGCTTCATTTTCCCTCACAATCGCATCGTTTGCTCCGTTTTTAAACGAAAAAGTGTGCATCTGACCTTATTTATTTCATTCGTATGTAACGACGCAAATGAGAAGCAACTTTTGTCTATGTACAGGGGTTTAGAGTTGGGCTGCTTTCTCAGTAGAGTATTTGTACATTTCAGACAAAATAAAATTACCGAAAGTTATGGACTCGAGCTCAGCAATATAAAATACCTGTGAATAAGGCACTTGCCATGAAAACGATGTCTAATAATAATAAGCGCAGCGTAGACCCAGAGATGTTGCGAATATTCGCATCTGCATCCGCAATTGCGGAACTACTGCATCGATTTGGACATTTGCATCTGTATCCGTATCCGCATAAAATCAATGCGGATATTAATGCACATGCAATACAATACAAACACACTCTGTTGACATCAAAAGTAGCAAAACATAACAGAAGAAGAAATAACGACTGAAGAATGGTACAAAAGGCGGTCTTATCGCTAAAAGCGATTTCTTCCAGATAACCTCTAATGTGTAGAAACATGTAATTGACATGGACGGTGGTGTAAACATAAATGAATAAAGTAAAGCTATAAATGTCCAGAAACAATAAAATACACTACATAATAATAAGCATACACAAATACTTCTTGTTCTTGTGTACATACAATAAAAATAAACTTACATACATAAATAAATACAGAAAGTTAAAACGTATGCGATAAGTAATATCAGTTTTTAAAACTGCTTAGCAAGATAGTATTCCTTGACTTGAGTCTTGAAAGATTCAACGCTCTGCGCACGTCTGATGGTCACTGGAAGATCATTCCAGAGAGCCATAGCTCGGACACATAAAGAAGAATCGTATAAGACAGTATTGTGAGATGGAGTTGAGAGAAGAAGATTGCTAGAAGACCTAAGATTGACAGAGTGAATGTCACAGAGAAAAGTTAAGCGTGAGCTTAAATACGAAGAAGAAGGCTTAAAGAGAACGTTGTAGAGAAGGGAAAGAATATGGGTATCACGGCAAAGACGGATAGGAAGCCACTTAAGCTTGTTACGGAATTGAGTAATCTGATCATATTTCCGAAGACCGAAAATAAATCGTATGCAAAGATTTTGAAGGCGCTCGAGCTTGACAAATTGCTCCTGGGATAAGTCGAGATAGCAAGCGTGGGCGTAGTCCAAAATAGGGAGAAGAAGAGATTGGACATAATAGCTTACCTAGCATATTTAAAAATGCATTAATGTAGATTAAAATCTTCTTAAATGGTAGAGCGGTGATCGATAGGAATTTAATCTAATTTTATTATAAGTATCACTATTTTTTCGGTTTGTTTAGGGCTATTGTTTTAAGCAAAGAAACCTATTATTCAGTAGCGTAGGTTTAACATCTGCATAACAGCTTAAATCCCGAAAAGGCGGCAAAATTGACTTATATATTCAATAAAATTTTAAAATATTTAACTTTGTTGACCGAGCGAACGATGTGAGCGAATCGTCTCAGTTATGACTCGACAATTTTTTTTATCAAATTATTCAACGAATCGTGACGAAAATTGTTACCTACACGAGTTCAAGTCACATAATAATATTAGTTTCAATCTCCTGTCCATATATGGAACAGGAAGAAATGTCATATGTTCCATATATGTCCACGAAAGCAACTGCATTCGATTTCTATGGCGTCGGATGATACCTTAAAAACAGTTAATTACCTTAAAAAACAGTTTATAATAATAAAAAGGGCCTCTCAGTGTTGGCTTCGGCCCCACTGATGCCTATCATAAAGGACCAAGCTTTGCTTGTGGTTTTAAGTGAATAGAAGATGATAATAATATACACACGGCCTCTGACCTCAAACTAAGCAAAGCTAGTGATATGGCTGCCAGAGACTGATATATTTTTAGATACTTGAACTGATTTTACTTCAAAAATAAAACACCGAATTACTTCTGAGAATTATAATTCAACAAAAATAATCAAAAGTTAAACAACCGGACAGTGATTCGACACAATTTAACTAAAGAGAAATGAAATATCGGACGATGTTTCCACGACGGTGGCTCGAGGCAAAGTGTCGGCGCGGCGTTTGCGCACCGCCTTTTATTTCATTCGCCGGCTAGTACTCGTCTACCTTCCAACACTACATAATATACTTATTTTTAAATACATACTTATGTAGATAGTAACTAAATAACACCCAGACACAGAGCAAACACTTTTGTTCATTACATAAATAATTGCCCTGGGTGGGGACCGAACCCACGCCTCTTTGATCCAGAAGTTAGGGTCACTAACCACTGAGCCACCGAGGCAGTCAAAGGCAGTGAGTTCTTAAAAATATCGTAAAATCCGCATCCGCAACATATTGTTCCAAGGGTGGACGTTCTACGGTCCACCCGTTAGGCGGACTAATAACATAATAAGACTGCATGATCGCTTTGGATGCAAGCCGTTTCCAGGTCCATAGCGGAAGATTTTATCCTCCAGTATCAGAATGTCTAGAAGTAGACGTACTATATAACTAAAATAAAAAATGACATATTTTCCAAAATAATATAAATCATTATATATTCGTATCGTAAACGTTACAAAAGTACAAAAGATAATGATACTAATAATTATGATGATGATTGTGAATAAATCACGGTCTACGCCGATTGTAGTCTGCGCCACGTCCCGAACGATCTCGATGCTCGTAATTTACATTACATCGAATGGACGTAATTTACGGGCAGGCCGTCAAGCAAATCGAATCGTAAAAATGATTATCGATATTAATAGTCGTTCAGTTCTGTTTTCAGTTTTGCGGTCTATAAATAGTTTATTGTTCGACGATAAAATCTCATGTCAAAGAAATGAAACAGATGTTTCTGCTTCATTTGGAAAAATAGACTAAAGATTTAAATATTTATTAGTGACAAACGATCTTTCAATGCTATAACTGTGACGACTATATAACGGTTTGGTCATAATCACAGATCTCTATGGTCACAGTCCATGTCTATAAAATAGTACTACAGAGCAGCTAGAAATTTTGAATACTAACAAAAGAAGACTATTTCGATGTTTATAATTTACATTTCATCCAATGGACGTAAGTTACGGGCAGGTCGTCAAGAAAATCGAATCGTAAAAATGATTATCGATATTAATAGTCGTTCGTTTCTGTTTTCAGTTAAGCGGTCTATAAATAATTATTGTTCGACTATAAAATCTCATGTCAAAGGAACAGTACTTTCATTTGGAAAAATAGACTATAGACTAAAATATTTACTAGCGACAAACTATTCTTCAATGCTATAACTGTGGCCGGTTTGCTCATAGTCACAAATCTCCATGGTCACAGTCCATTTCTATAAAACACTATGGAACAAGAAATTTTGAATATCTATAAAAGTAGACAGTATTTCGATGCTTATAATTCACATCATATTGAATGGACGTGATTTACGGACAGGCCGTCAAGAAAACGAATCGTAAAAATGATTATCGATATTAATAGTCGTTCATTTCTATTTTCAGTTGTGCGGTAGGCAAATAGTTCATTGTTCGACGATAAAATGTCATGCGAAAGCAACACCTGTTTTATATTAAAATAGACAAATATTACAGACAATTGTTTATTTGATTTGTTTGTTTATGTGACGAAAATGAAAAGAATAAAAATAGTATTAAGTGCATAAAATAATTATAAGGATAAAAGATACTTTAACAGATATTCTATGCTATGACTGTGGTCGGTTTGGACAGACGATCTGTATGGTCACAGTCCATTCCTGTCACCATTAAAGATTTTTCAACCTAAAGAAAATTGCAAAAATAATCTCTAAAAATGATTTATTTTGGTTAGGTAAATAGTTTTATAGCAATTCAGAATACCTATAGATGAAAATTGCAGCGCCTTACAGAGAATAAGCACTTGAACTTTAAACTTCAATAAGTATTATTTCCTTCAAATAATATTTAAAAACCTGAAACTATAGCGCTAAAATCTCGAAACCTCTTACCATGGAATCTTAACTAGTAAATAAAAACACAAAATAGTAGTTCATACCCAGTCCAAAGTTAGTTTATTGCTTCCTAATATCATCTCTTCACTCATGTGTCCATAAACTCAACTGGTCACTCAACTACTGTTCTTCAAGTAATAACAGTATGGGTACTTTTTATACAGAGAGAGAAAGCTGACTCTATTAAAAAGCCAGTAAGTTCGTAAAGGCCTGGTGTCGGAAGAGCTCTGACATGGCTAAATCATGTGGTCATCCAAGCCACGGTAGCGCTCAGTTGGAAATGCCATCTGCGGTCACCCATCTAAAGAAAGGCCGTGCTGAACGGTGCTTAACTCTGGTGATTGCTGACAGACACCTTGTGAAACTATGAAATGAGCGCTATGTGTCCGTGATCTGGGAACTCACAAGCCGTCTACTTCTTGAATTATATTTCCGGTTACCCATAAAGAACCAATACGTTTTTGGAATGCCTATAAGTGAAACTCAGACTGGAGTAAAGGTGCGTCCAGTCTGCTAACTTTGCTGATTACCAACCACCAGTTTCATAGTTGTTGTGAATTCCAATACGTTTTGCTTCCAGCTACTTTTATATTAGTCATGTACTTAGGGACATTTTAAATTTCTTCAACTTTGAGTTCACATATCTCTGAACTTTACGAAGATTTTTAAATGAAAATTACTATAGTTCGTAGGGCATTTCATTGCTAACGATTAAGTTATTTTTTGGGTGCTATATCAATGCTAGATTATTTTTAATTAAAGGGCAAATAAAAATGAAGGTTTTTGTTCGAAGGTACGTTACACGTCTGTACCTTGGGACAAGCCTGTATGTACCTTGGAACACAATTAATTTTAACTATATTTTTTAGCAAAAGCTTTATTTATTGTCGAATATTACTTTTTTCACTTCATAATGTGGTATGAATGAAATTTAAATCAGTCTCAGATCCACTCTGGATAGTGTTCACATAACTGTGTAAAGTCCATTTTTTCAACCCGAATTCTTTGCTACACGTCTTATTTTTCCTCTCTTAATTTTTTTAACATTTTTTTACAATGTCCCGAGCGTATTGCATCTTTCTTTATGTTAGTTTTGCTCCGTGGCACTGTACTGTATGTACTGTACTGTATCAGCCTTTTTAATAGTCCACTGCAGGACGTAGGCCTACCCACGAAGGGTGATTGGGCCATATCCACCACGCTGACCCAGTGCGGGTTGGTGGATTCGCATATACTACCGAATTTCTTCTATGGAAGTATATAAATTCCAAAGAACTCATTGGTACGGGACCGAGATTTGAACCCACGACCTCACGATTGCAATGCGGGTGTCACTACCTCTAGGCCACCACTGCCTAATAAATCCGTGGCGCTATTAATAACTATTACATGTGGTTACTAAGAAGTGGTCACGAGACTTACTAGTCTTGCTAAGTTATAAGTATACTACGCAAAGGATATTATTTAACTTTTTTACTGTCGCTAGTTTTCAAATATAACGATTGTCCCTAGATACAACCGTCCCAAGTACAACACATGACCCTAGATACAGATATATCACAGATAAAACGGAGACCTCAGAACCGTAAGTTAGTGGTGATTTTGACTCAAAGCTTTTTCGGCATGTAGTCCACATGGCCGGTACAGTTTCATTTTTACCGACTTCCAAAAACGAGGAGGTACTATGTTGGTCTGTGTGTATTTTTTGTGTGTGTTCGTCGATGTTTTAGCCAATTCTGCACCGATTCAAAAATATATTTTAGTTCGAAAAAATATACTGTACCGTATTTTAAGAAATATAATCTTCTGACAGTTGTTTGACTGTATATTTTTGAAGTGAGCATCTTTGTATTTAAAAACAAAAGCCTTTTTCAGGAAGCCAGCGTTGTAAGCGGTAGGACTAATTATGTACGTACACAACATAAGCACAAATTGTATCACCCACCATGTAGACTACAACTAACGTGCGATAATTTCTTTATTATGTGCATTCAAATGTATAATAATATACCAAACGCATTCTAAGAATTTCCTTTCTTTAAGTTCAAACACTGTTTGACCCAATGGCTGGCTGAGAAATGTTTTTATGATTTTAATTCATTTTTTAATGTAAATTCCAATAGAAATATATATGTGAAATCTTAATGTAATCGTGACAATTAATATCCTTGAATGAAAATTTTAATTTTTCTTTGACATATGTAGTTACCTGGATCTTTAATACATCTGTGACATATTTTATAATAATTGATTATTATTCCTTGACTGATTTTAATATTGATGCGTAAATGCACCAATATTAAAATTCTTTCATATTCAATGACATTTGACTGATTTTGTAGAATAATCATAATCTATGTATTTGAACCTAATGTACTCGTAAATAATAAATCTATTTGTTGCACGCCCGCAATGGGTAAGCTGTCAGGACGTTTTAGTTTTAAGATCTTGTTTACTCAGTTTTATGCAGTAAAGAAATTCTGATTCTTTATGGGAGTAAGTATAGATACTCCCATAGTGGGCCTATTCAAATTTCTCGGAATTGGCCGAGCCGTTTTTGATAAATATTCAATAATGTACGTGGATGTCATATCGATTCGTTTAAACTATTCAAATTCTGTACAATTTGGAAGTCGGTGTTGCGATTTTTGCGAAAAATAATTATTAACTTAGCGGCTTTCAAATTCACGTATACCTACTATCTGTGATCTGTGCACTAGCAAGCTGCCTGCTTGTTTCTTGAATTCTGTTTCCGGTTATTTGTGTTGTACCACTAAGTTTTTTGAAATGACTACATTAAAATGGAATGAAATTGATAATTAAAATATAATGTAATAATATAAGATTTATATTTTCGAATTATTAGATACACTATCGCATTAGGTGAAATATGTAACATATATTTATGTATTGTGGAAATGAATGAAATGAAAATGTTGTACCGCCCATACTGAAATAACGTGCATGTAGTCAGCAAACTTCGCTGATCATCGACCAACAGTTTGATAGTTGTTGTGGATTCCAACACTTTTTGCTTCCAGCTACTTTTATTCGTTTCGGTACAACAAGATAAGTTATATATACTTACTATTTACTCTCTTGTAAAGTTTAGCTTTTGTTGTTGCAGATTTTGATCAGCTCTGAAGAAGCCTTCACAATTTTGTTCCGAGTACTTACTGTTAATACATTCTTCTAACTTTATATTTATTGTAAACATGTACACGGTTCAGTTCAAACCTAGGTTAATTCCGTTAAGCGAAAACCACCTTGTTATAACCACGGCCCTTGTATCTTCTCTCGACAGAAGATGCTCATATTCGAACCTAAGAATTCTATAAATGAAAACTACCTTCATGCTAAATATCATTGAGATCGGTTGAGCGGTACTTGAGTTATCGTCAAACAAATATACATACAAACATACATTTGACAACACAAGTGCCGGCTCGTCCCAGTAGACTCTGAGACCTCACTTACGTTCGGTCAATTAACAATGAATCGTGCTATTTTTACGAGTTTTGACAAATCAAATCATTTTGGAATAAACAGCAAAATTTTAGAGTAATATTTTTGTTCTTTTTAAACTTTCGTGATTTGAACACATTATAATTATATACTACGGGACTAATCACGCACTAAAATTACGAGATAAATAATTACCTCATCATCTCGACGTTTCGGCCGAGGTGCATCGACCGTGATCACGGGTAGACTGGCGATTTTTTAAATATTTATCACAAAAATAACTATTTGAGATAAACCTAGTGTGGAATACGCTATAAATTTAAAATCATTTCATAAATTATTATGTTGCCAAAATGAAATTTTTGTTTGGCTCCGCTACTAAATCTCAGAAAGGAGAGAGTTTTGGAGTGGTAGAAATTCAACTGAAGGACGAGACAACCAAACTCTACTAACATTTAAAAGCTATAATACAACTGCCATTTGGAAGTGAAGTTCGAGTCAAATTTAATGGACGCCATGAAACGAGAATTTATTAGTTAATTGAAGGAGCCCGCTGATATAATTACGAACAGCCTTTGTAATTGGATTCTAGCCGTCTTCTGGCGACAAATAAAATCGGATCACGGAAGCGGTGGGAAATACAAAGTTCAAATAGAAGTAGAAATCAAAGGTCGGTGGACTCGATTCCAGTGTAAACCTACTAAACTCTAACCTCCGTATTATTAACCCTGGAGTGGTCGTCCATATAAAATTGATAATTACTCAAAATCAGCTACCGCCAGCTTCTTATGCCGCTAGGTACTTTTAAATGAATGTTCAAGAAACGTGCTCAAAGCAGCTCTAGTGCAGGTCGCACGTGGTGTAGTCACAAAAGGTCATTAAAGAGCGCGGACTACGTTCGTAGACCACGCGACCACTTACGTAAGTTTTTTTTCCTTAAATTTTTTTATTTTGTATATGTTTATGACAAATTAATTTTATTGCCTTTCTATAAACTTTTTTTATTCACGTTGTATTGATATAAAATTATTTTACATTATATTTTATCATAAATAAATGCACAAGACAAGCTTATGAAGGCGAATCCTGTTGAACATCAGAAAGATGACAATTGGAAGAGCGGGATCATCTATAGAACTCCAAGCAGCAGCAAGACATCCCAGGTGATCAATCAAATAAAAGTTCTAACAATTATGAGCCACCTCAGTTACACCGACGTACTGATTGTCATACCAGAGTTAACAATACGTTGTGGTCAAAAACTATACCAATGAAAAGAGGAATTTGGCGGCGTTGCAACAAATGTTTTATGTGTTTTTGCTTTATAGGCCTAAGCTAAGGAAATAACTGGGAAAAACTACCATTAAATACTGTATGTCACAGTTTATTGATTATCAGATAATGAACTATATTAGATTTGGCTTTTGCTTGGATGACGCTACTAGGTCAATGGAAAATTGAAAAAAATCATTATCAAGAATCTTGACAATCAAGATAAAAGGCTTTTTGAGCACTATGTATGCTGAAACACAACCTTAATACCTCGACAATGACATTGAGCAATGCAGTACACTATTAAATTGACTGTAAAAGAAGCACTCGGAAAATATACACCGCGTGCAACAGTTTGTAATTGGGGATTATAAGGTTTTGTGTCTGTCTTATACAGAAAATAGAATTTAGAGGTCAGTTTTTACACAAAATGGCGTTTGTGGCCTCAATTTAGGTTAGGTTTGTGCCAATTTAGACAGAATTTTTATTTTTGCTAATTATTTAGTAAAAAAAGAGGTTTGTTGATTACATTAATCAACAAACCATGGTCACAATCCTTAAAAAACTATATTGAAAGTATTTTCATAAGAATAATTTAAAATATTTTATAAATATTGGTTTTATTTCAATTCTAAAATGGGCTGCGTATGTAGTCCACGTGACCACTCCCGTTACATTTAGGTGCGGGACCAGTGCAGGGTTAAAACATAGAGTTACTATGGAGTTAGTCTTATTATACGACTTCCAAAAAGGAGTTTCTAAATTCGACTGTAAGTATCGTGTTTTATGTATGTTAAGCAATTATTCTTAACATTTAACATACATAAAACACGGTAATCTGTCACGGTAATTAATCTGCCATATTATATGAACAAATTTTACCAAAATTATGAACAAGTTTTACCCTGGCCAAAGATAATAAAGTAGAATTAGGCTCTAGCACTAGAACTAATTCTAGTTCTTCTATTCTAACATGTGTTTAGAAACGTCATTACAAAATAAATATCATTGCAAAATTACAAAATAATTGAACACATAGAAACTATTCAATAAAACAATTCTTAGACTCTCTTTAGACCTTCAAGGGCCTGTTGGTGATCCAATTGCTTTTTAACACGCTTTTATTAGCTATGTAGTAGTAGATAATGTAGTTTTAGCTTATGTTACGGAGTGTTGTAGTTAATAAAGGAAAAATAGATAAGTATAATAATACAGCTCTGGAGCCAACCAGGAATTCGTGAAGAAAAATAAACAGTACGTCGACAATACAGCTCAGTTTATTTTTCTCGAATCCCGGGTTGTACTTACAGTAAAACTTGTTTACAGGTAATGATGATATAAAACCGATTGCGGCTTGCATCCAGCGCGATCCTGCGGTCTAAATATCCGTCCACCATGTGGGTGGACGTCCTACGCTGCGCTTACCGGTGCGTGGTTTTCACTCGAGAACTTTTCGACCCCATCGGCCTTCAGTTCTCCGCGCTATGTTCCCTGCCCATTGCTACTTCAACATGCCAATCCGCTGTCGGTAACTTTAGTTCTTCTACGTATTTCCTTATTCCTGATTCGATCTCGCAGAGAGACTCCAAGCATAGCCCTCTCCATAGCTCGTTGAGCTACTTGGAGCTTACTAATAAGGCCCATAGTTAGACCAACCAACGACCAACCGGTCTTATTGGAAATCTATAGGGGAGGCCTATGTCCAGCAGTGGACGTCATATGGCTGATGGATGGAATGATGATATGAATAGCCTCATTTCTACTCAGTAGGTACGTACACCAGTTCTAGATAACCCTGTATACTAGTTTATTGGCTTCATTTTGTTGATTTAGATATATGTAATTTATATTTGAGGTAAACAAAACACAGGAAAAATAGATAACAACAGCATAGATTATAACTAAACTAAAAACCAAACTACCCTATGTTTTATTTTATTTTTTATTTCATTCATCGTATGTTCCATAAAACAATAACAAAGTTATCAGCTTTCAAAATCATGAATGAAATTATTATAAAACTCGACGATGTATGAAAAATTGAGGACTGATTGTTTCATTTTAATTGAAATTGCAGTTATTTTTCGTTACACGTGAGGTTCCGGATTGTTATGATATCCGGTACTGTTAAGGCTAGTAATAGAGGTATAGACTTTGGTATTGCGACATTTTATGAGATGTTGATAGCTCGGTACTACAAAATGAGTTCGTTTTTAGGGTTTGGTTAGTTATAAGGGTTTTAGGTTTGAGAAAAACTCTTATAAAGTCACTGTCATGGCCGTTCTTTTTTCCGTCTGCGGGAACAGATTTCATGTCTCAATTTTTCAAATATGTCAAATACTTATATGATTTTTTTTATTTGATAAAGAGTCATAAAATCATAACTTTACTTATATGTATACAATCATTTTGCTATAATACTTGTACATAAATTTTATGTACCTTTTATAACAATGGTTCAATATTTACAGAGTTACTTAGTTTCGTAATTCTAAAACGCGATTGGTCGCTCGTCTGACTAAAGCCTTACGCGTAGTCTCGTGTATTCTTTTATATTTTTCCAAATTGTCAATTCAGCTGTGTTCGGAGCTCGTATTTGAGCAGTAAAACGGTTTTTGTAAAATCTATTCGAAAACTTTTTGTAAAACTATGATAGAAACACGGACAAGTTTGAGTAGAGGCAGCAACTATTATTTTATTTTAATTCAGTACTAGTTTATTGTAATCTAAAAATGTGGTATGAGAAAACAAGACTTATTCGTCATTTAGCGCGCGTGAAACTAGAGAGAGCGTGCGAGTTGTCACCTTCATATTTTTTTTCGTTATCTTGCGGACGCTTCTAAAGTACTTACAGTCAACGTCAACAGATACGGCTTGATAAATAACTATAAGTAAAGATGGCGTGGTCTGAAAGATTATAATATTATGGGAAAGTTCGATTTCAAAAGTCAAAATTTACTAGAGGCTGAAAGTGGTAATAACTTTATTTATCATACTTTAAATTTTTTCCTTGACTACGGGATCAATGAGGCGTGTGGTTGATCCCCACCCAGGGCAAGTATTTATGGGATGAACATGGGTATTTGCTCTGTGTCTAGGTGCTATTATTGTTATAGCCATGGTGGTCAAGATAGCCATGGTGGTCAAGATAGCCATGGTGGTCAAGATAGCCATGGTGGTCAAGAGGTAATGACACCCGCCTTACAATCGTGAGGTCATGGGTTCAAATCCCCGGTCCCGTACCAATGAGTTCTTTGGAATTTATGTACGGAATTTCACACCACTGGCTTTTCGGTGAAGGAAAACATCGTGAGGCAACCTGCATACGTCCGTAGAAGAAATTCGATGGCGTATGTATAATCCACCAGCCCGCACTGGGCCAGCGTGGTGGATATGGCCTAATCACCCTTCGTGAGTAGGCCTAAGTCTTGCAGTGGACTATTAAAAATGGCTGGTACAGGCAAGTGTTATTTAGGTATTATCCATTTAAGTATCTATCTAAAAATATGTATGTAGTTTTTCAGTCTCTGGCAGAGCCATAATAATTATGACAAGCTTTGGTGTCAAGACCGTGTGTAAGATGTCCCCTAATTTTTATTTATTAGTAAAAAAAGAAATAAAGAATAAACACGTTCATTGACTTTAAAATAGTTATAAACTGAACCTCAAAGCTAAAATATAGAACACGAAAAAACAAAATGGCACTAACTGCCGTACAAAACATTATGCTGATAGTTATTTAAACATAAAAAGAACAACACTAGGATGCAAATACTTCGGAAGTCGAAATCAGCTTAAAACCATTTCAATTTCCCAGCAAAGTAAGGCAGGTCAACGTTCTCAAGACAGGCACGATCGCGCGTCAGCAAAACGTGCCGAAGTACGGACGTGACCGGCCCGGAACGTACCGAGTGCCCTCAGCGTTTGCATCGATACAGACCTCTTGGAGGCTTTCTTGGAAGCTGTGGAGACCTAATTTTGAAGCTTCTTTGTCAGGTTTTACTGCTCTGGAGTACAGTTGTGTCTAATAAGCCTTTGTCAATAATGATACGCGTTACGATAGCATGTTGTCTGCACGAGGCTTTCTATACATACATGATTCGACCCCTTAGCAAGGGAAAGAGATACATCTATTTTATCACATTTAAATGTCAGTTACTGTTGTCAATGTCAATTCATAATTTGTTTCCTCTCCGAGGCAATATGCTGGCGGAACAACAATTCAGATTTAGATAAACTTTAAACAATTGAACCCGTGCTAGATGTGATAGAAAACAGTTGTAGTTACTCTATTATAGACAACTTTTACTACGGAACCAAACCCGACAACGCGAAAAGAATCAGCTATTTTGTCGAAAGTCGCCAAACTCTAAGCATAAAACATATATTTTTCAGAATCAAATGGTTGATTTCTTAATAAATTTTGTCTGTAACGATGACTCAAAATATTTTCGTCTATTTACTACTTGTTTGATTTTAGATAATTTCTGCGATTTTAGTGGTTTGCTATCACATTTTATCAATGTGTGCTCTGGAGGCAGCATTTGTGTATTTTTTGTCCCTAAAATACAAAATCGGGCAATAATTCATGGAGTAAAATATAAACAGCAGAAGCGCCGAGCCGAGGGCCTAGTCAGCACGTTTCCCTGACTCACGTTTCGCTGACAGTGAAGTTTGCCGGCCCTTTGACGGTCGCTGACCCGTGGCGGCTAGTTCAACAGATGTCAAGGAAGGTTCGCCTCTTCGTTTAACTTGGTAACGTTTATAATTTAGAAGAGAGAGCGTTTTGAAAATTTTCAAAACCGCTCTCTATAATTTTCTAAAGGCTTCGAAATTTGGCAACAATAATAAAGAAGTCGAAAATAATAAAATAAAGTTTAAATTGTTACTGTTCCCAAAAATAAATTTTCCAAAGATATAAGATGTTTTTTTTTTATTGTGGACAAACTTTTGTGTTGACGTTTTTTACATGTAACTATGTATTAATAAAAACTGTCATTTTATTATTTAGATGGTTTATAATTTTATTCTGCCACCAGAGAGCACCAAGTAGACTTCGGGGTTGTGTTATCAGATCGTTCTGTCAAAACTGTTGCGATTTTATTATTTAGGAATAATCATATATCGGAGATACGAGAAAAACTAGAGAAACGATTGACTCATTGGACTTGATGGCTCAGTGCTGCAGCTTAGAGAGACGTTTTGGAAAACCTTCATCGATCAAGTGTGTAGATCTTTGAGTCAGCACGTTTCTTCGACTCACGTTTTGCTGACAGTAAAGTTTGCCGGCCCTTTGACGGCCGCTGACTCGTGGCGGCTAGTTCAACAGATGTCAAGGTAGGTTCGCCTCTTCGTTTAACTTAGAAAGATTTCTAATTCAAGAGCGTGGGAGATTTAACACTTTCATTCCTATAATAATTATGGCTTTTACCTATAGAGATCTACACTACTCTCATTTGATATCCTAATATCCCAATAGATAAGATATTTCATTGTCTGGTTTACTGTATGTATTTATTTATGTGACTGTGGTGCCACATACTTAAATAAACGCTATAAGCGCGTACTAACTATGATACGACATGAGCTACGGCGACTACTTGTTACACGCCCGAGCAACTATGACATAAGTTATGACTATGGCTTTGTTTAGAAAGCTATTGAATAAGTTTTTTTTTTAATGTTTTTTTTTTCTTTAAATGTCAATAGGGTTTTGAGAACTTACAATAGACAATATTTTAACTTTCAGGTTGTTTAATTTGTCAAACACAGTGGTATCGATTATTCTAGAGATATTGAGGCAACGTTAATTGTGATATAAATAGAGTGACAGCTTTCGCTAGGACAGTATTGTTTTTACCATACGGAGCAAAAGCATCGCATGCTTAGTGCAGTATTCAGTGTGTTAATATCAGTACCAGTGTGAAGTAATTTATGCTTACCAATTGTGTAGTGTTATTTTGTGAAGTGATTGTGTGCAATAAAGTGCAGAGTGAATAATCGGCGATTTAACTGATTATCCAAGATCCCATAGTATCGTATCTCGTATTTTTCATGCAATTTTCAAGTTTGCAAGGAAAGTAACAGTATTTATTTTAATAGTATCTCTAGTGTGAATTTGTCAAGGTTTAGTGCACTGGATAGAATTTTAAATGGAAATTTAACTAAATAACACCCAGACACAGAGACACAGAGCAAACACTTATGTTCATCACATAAATATTTGCCCTGGGTGGGGATCGAACCCACGCCTCTTTGATCCAGAAGTTAGGGTCACTAACCACTGAGCCACCGAGGCAGTCAAACTACTTCAACTTTATGTGCCAACAAAGACTGTATTCAAATCCCATATAAAATTGTTGTTTACCTTTACGATATTAAAACAACGGAAAAATTTAAGAAACCTTGGGTTTCTTATGAGGCACTATACTAGACTGCTAGTCAGTTGATCACATTCTAGCGCGTAATACAACTACCGTTTATTTTTTTTTCATTTGCAACAATGAATCCGCAACCACATATTCGTACGTGGCCTTCGATTTGCTTTAGAGGTTGCTGCGACTGCGAATGCGGAAACGCGTCCGCTTGTGACTTGAACCAAATCCGCAAAGTTATGAATTTTGGTGTAGGTTTATTTTGGTTTTCCGCTTACGAGTTAGGACCATGATTTTACGTTGTGGCAAACTTACACACATTGTTGATGTTAGTAGCGTATTTCAGGTTTGCATGAGTAACGCTCTACAGACTTCCTAACTACGTAGATACACGTGACGTGAAAGAAGGGGTTTCACACTGTTTTACCCTTCGACACAAAAAAGGTGTTTTAATTTGACATGTGTGTGGCCTATAGATGTCAAATTGTCAATATTTGAAATTTGACGTTCATTCCCACAAAATTATCCTCATATGGTGATATATGAGGGGTCCGATCTAAAAGTTCACTGTGGGGTTTCCCTAAGTCCCAAAGAATGGAACCAAGTGAATCCCCTAGACCCTATGGAAGTTACCTAACTATTTAAGCTCTCACAATTACAATTTAGAGTCTCCCACTCTAAGAATCGGAATGCTCATCAAGGACAGTCAAAGTGTGATCATATTTATAGTTCTCTGCTTGTAGAAAGACTTTACTTATTAATAAGTTAAATTTAGTAACAGCATCAAGCCTTTGGTTCATAGTCAGCAAATTGAACTTCTCTGTTAAGTGGAATGGTTTACCCGCCATTCGTCCGAGAGGCTACTGGTCCCCAGATCGATGGTCTGATTTAGAAGCATTTACTGCTAAAAACCCAGCCCTGACGCCACTCAACTCTTGTGAGTAAAATAGCTAAAATTGAATGATGAAATATCTGTATTAAAGCAAAGTCAATTCTAAAAACCCCTGTGAATTTCCAAAGTATCAACTATCCTTTGATAGAACCTTCAGATTCCTTACATGATGTAATTATGTCTGTACTACTAACTTGAGTACTTTAAATATTACAATATTTAGAAAAAGCACTATAAAAATGTATAATTGTTAGTTCTGAACATTAAAATCATTCATATAAAACATGTTACACAAATATGATCGTAAACATGGGACAATCCCCATTAAAGATTAATACACTTTAGTAAATCTCCAAATATTGGTACTATGAATTTGAGTACACTAAACGCTTCGAGTGCGCTAAAGATACGTATGACTTTACCAAGATTAAAACAGATATTTCAAATGCGTGTATTTCACGTAAACAAATATCATCAAGATAAATAAATGTAAGTACAATCATAGAACTTCAAGGTTCCTTTGAACTTTGGTATACGCTATAATCACAGCGCAGAATATTAGACATATTACAAACGAATATTAGACACCGCAATATTAAAAATAAGGTGCTTAGTATAATCTGTTTGAGTAAAGATAAACACAATATATTTCATATAAGAAAGTCCAACCCTGCAAATGGGCACAGTAAGAACAAGCAAGCACACAAATAACAAATCAACAATACAAATAAAAAGTAAGATTGTGCGTAAGAAATTGAGGGTATCCAATCAAAAGATTCTTTGAAATAAATCAAGTATTTTTAAGGTCCAACTAAGGGTACACGCCAGACTTAAAATAAATAATGTAGGTATTTTGTAAATGTTTAAAAGTCGTATACTTTTACAAATCAATCTCCCACAAAAAAATCGGAATTGCCTCACCAAATGAGAATGTTCCATCCTATGGCTCTCGTCCTCGTAGTCGGCTAGCTTTCCCTTCCAAAGTAGTTCAGCAGCACGCTGGAAATATGTCCGTTCCTTAGCTTCGAAGTGCAGCGCTGCATCGAACCGTCTTCAAGTTGCACTTAGCTGTGCCAATCTGGCTTACCAAACGTTTATGCAAATCGAACAAAATCAATCCGCAAGTTTCTCCTTCAATTTGCACTACATTTTATTATAATTTCACTTATATAAAACGATCCGCACTGAATTACACTATCACAAAGCCGATGTCACTAATTTTCACTTTTCCGATAATTACAACAAAGATTTGGCAACGCGAAATAAAACTCCCGATAATCCATCAGAGAAATGGCCTCCGAATTAAACTGTGTATTATATCCATCAGAGGTACGGCCTCCTCGAAATCCCGACGTTAACAACCCCGGAGCTGGTCCCCCGCGCCCTTTTATACTAAACTAGTTTTTATACGATTGTTTTAACTGCAATCGGTGCACTAACACAACAATATGCAATAACACGGTTCCTGCTAAAAAGGCCAATATTGCAAATAATCACCACAGAGCACATAATGCCATTAAAGCTAAAAACACCCATTCGGAACAAAAGCCCAACAACGCAATAAAATGCAATACCCGCAAAAGAACGCATAAGGCAACTAACGTGGAAAACCAGCATACCCTCAATTTGGATCTTAACGTTAATAAAGCAAATACTTGCAATTTTTGCATTATGGAGCATATTCGCCTTATGTCAGTGACGTCACTGGTAGTTTATTACAATGTTTCCACCCATAAAATTAAATTTAATATTCCGTTACTTTTACAGATTCCCTGTTATTTCTACAAATACGATTTAAACTATTTTCTTTACACAATGTAGCTAGAATAATAGTCATCTAATCCGATGACAATACATATCAATCTTATGCCATTGTTTTAACGCTTTTTTCTTTGAACAAATATTACCGTACAATAATATTACACCACAACTGTTACTTTTTTTTAAATCACGCGCTGGCAATAGTGATTATTGGCCCGGCTTTGCGATGTTTGTTATTGTGAAGTGTAAATATTAAATCCTAGTAAAATAATCGGATAAAATAGCTCGAAATACCTATAAATATTAATACAAGATTACTGCTAAACGAATATGCAGTATTTAAAGTTGAATGGTAAGTAAAGTATTTCAATTGGACTACGATTCTTTGCGCATGTAACCTAAACATTCTAATCTAATTATTCGATGTTCGTTTCAGGATACTCTTTTCAGTCTTTGACATTCTCCCAGCCTCCGAAAAGTCTTCAGCTCCATTCAAAAGATCCCAGAGCTTGCAGGACAGCTTCTAACCTGGCGACAGCGGCAAAACTCCTTAAAATTGGCTAAAATTATATTAGGTATTGTTACCTATAGAACAAAATAACACGGTTAGTAAATTACTATTCTTTACAGTTCTTCTCAATAAAGATTATTGGACTTGTACTGTACATAACTAAGCCCATCAAATGCTGATTTCTTGCTAATAAGCGCTAGTAGTTCTCAGCCAGCAAACTAGTTAAACTTTAAAATACCATACATATTGTGCAAGTTGCCTTCAAAACGTACATATAAGCTTCCTGACATCCTAATATCTCTTCCCGATTTTCTTAAGATACTAAAATTAATTTATTCCTAATTTAATCTATTCCAGCCTGAATTCGACGTAGGAAAGGAAGGTTCCACCGTTTCTCGTTCTCTGTGACTCGCCTCCGATGTCTGTTCATCCGACGTCCAAGGCCCGTCCCATCATTACCAAAGCATGTGAATTTTCTTCTCATTGTAGTAATACATCAATAAAGGTAAAATTTATCATATCTCACATCTATTACCTACATTTTTCTAGCACCTGTGAAGCTATTTTCCATAACCTAGTGGGAGACATAGTTTGTTACATGAGAAATACATATAAGTAGCCACATGTGGACAGCTATGTACAGATGGATTTGTACACTGTGTGCAGAATGCCTTGTATACCTCTACATTACACTATATAGGTACTCTGAGCAACATAACTCTGTGCTTTGAATTGTGAGCAACACACTCAGAATAAGGACTGTAGTAATAGAAACCGTACTAAAATAGCAAGAGATATATAGGTACATCACTATGTCTCATTTTAAATACGAAATTTATAAGGTTGTTAGAAAAAAATGCACTTACACCCGAACTTACGTAATTTCAAAGGGTTTCACAAACTAGTATTGAACTATCTCTGCTGTTCAAATTCGAAAAGATAGAAAGTAGAAAGGTAAAATGTTTAGAGATTTGAACCTTCTGATGGAACTGGAGGGTTCAAATTTTCGGTCATATCGCAAAAGACAAAGCACCTACACCAAATTTCGACCATTTCATAATGGACCATTCATTCCGATTTGTGATTTTGACGTTTGACGACCGACAATGCGTTTTGTTTTGATCCACTCACTATCGCGTATGCTGTATGTATAACCAGTTACGAAATAGACAGTTTTAACGAGTTTTTATTTCAGAAAAATTTAGGAATGTTTCTATTAGATACCTACTTACTCGTCATTATTCTGAGGCAACACAATTGAAAGTAAACAGAACCTGTCACCTAAATAATTTTGAAATACGGTTTATTTTTAAATTATGGCTCCTCAAGGTTTATTGTACAGCTTTTTGACGTCTTGTTTGAAAATTTAGCTTCTTGGAAAGTGGGTTAATGAGTTATTCTCGAACAATGTGCGGTGAAACGTTCAACGTGAGTGATTGAAGACATGTTTGTTTATAAATTGATTGAAAAGTTAAATATTAGGTAAAATAATTATAAACACTTTGTTTCGCTCAAAACAGGGTCCAGTTTACAACGAAATCAAAGTCTAATGAGAAAAAGGAACATGCGTTTGGATTTTTTGAATCTCTGACAATAAACTAGGTGTTTTAAGTTTCAGGGGCTTAGGAGTTTCATTTACAGTGGCGCAGTGACTGACTGACTCCTGACTTATGGGGTAAAGAGGCGCGAGTTCGGTTTCCACCCCGGGGCAAGCATTTGTATAACGATTAGGTGTTTGCTATATCTGTAAGATATTGTATATGTGTAAATATGTATTTAAAATAATTATCCTGGTACTTATGTTTGTCCTGTACAGAAAAGCACAAAACCGCCAAAACTGGAAAAATTAGGGGGAGGTTTTTGCCCAGCAGTGGGACTCGACAGGCTAACAACAAACAACTTGTAGATATGTAATCAGTCTTTAGCAGCCATATCAGCTATATCGAGTGTGTGTCTGTGTGTGCGCGTGTATTTGTGAAGTGTTGTCTAGTTTCTTAGTTAAATTAAAAGCATATTCAGAGACTTTTCGTACGGTTGAATATGTTAGGTACTTTAGGTCTGAGAAAATATCTGCTTCAAACATGCACACGAAATGTCTCAGAAAATCCGCAGCAGTACTCTTTTCTGTTCTGTACTAAAAGTTTACAAAACTTTTTGTAATGGTACAATTTCCAATTTCATATTTCCTCCCTGAAAATACTGAATTCCGTCACAAATTGCACAAACAAACGTACACCAATCACCATCGCTTTATTATCAACGTCACGAAACAATTAAACCACACCAATTGATAAATCGGAAATTCATTTCGCGGCATCAAAAATACTAAAAAACAAACAAAAGTTGTAAAGTTGGCAATATAAGCAAACTAAAATTTTACCTTCAACACTTTGGCGTAGATTGAGAAACTGCTACGGTGTTGCTATTAGTTAACAGCAAAATTAAATCGGTTTGTAGGAATGAAAACGGAAAACGTCAAGTTCGAATATTTTGACGTATACGTCAATCAAATTGGCACTGATTCTGCGATTCTGATCTGATTCTGACGTGTCGTTAAAATGTTACGACGGTTTTTGGTGTCGGAATACGGGTGTCCCGTCTGTTGGTAGTTGGTTTTTCTTTTTAGTTTTGGCCTTGCATGTAGTGTTCGTTTGCCAAAGTCAAGTTTTTAAAAATACAGGCTGTTGTTTTGTGAAGTGAAAGGACTTTCAGAGGCGTATAATTATATTCATCACTAGTTTTTACCCGCGCATGATATTTTGATTTTTGACGCAATATCATTATAATTTAAAGCCCATGTGTTATTTTGATATATAAGCTATATTAATGCAAAGTTTTATCTCAATCCGTTCAGTAGTTTTTGTGTGAAAGAGTAACAAACATCCATCCATCCATCCTCACAAACTTTCGCGTTTATAATATTAGTAGGATAGGAATATAAACCATTTTTCCTTACAATTATCGAGAGTCCATGAAATTTTTGGTTTAGAATTTAATAGCTAATTATATATATTTTTTGCAATTTCGGGGTTAGTCTTGTAATAAAATTTGTTCATGAATGTAATTGAAATCGTAAAATATAAGTATAATCAAATGTCTTTCT